>OZ010577.1:13057388-13064888 GCA_963932145.1 Acanthosepion lycidas
TTTCCTGGGTCTAGGTGTTGTTCATAGCAATTTCTTACCAAAGACTTAAGAAAAGAAACCAATAATTCCTTCTTTTCACCAACAAGCTGTATATAAATTTTCCCGAAGTGCCTTCGCTACTCCGAGCAGGCAAGCATTTTACAATGCCGAAATACAATATCTAATTTTTTTTTGTAACATACTGCAATATTCCAATGATCATTTACTTTGCTCAAACTTCCCAAAAGTATGAATGGCATTCTGAAAGTTTGGAAAGGACTTTTAGTTCATATTTTCGTTAAAACTTCCTCGCTGATCACATTGCCCCTCCATGGTATTCTTAATATCCGTTGGTAAAACCACATTTCTGTTGCTTCAAGTCTCATCTTCATCTTTGAAGTGATTGCCCAGCAGTCAGTGTCATACAGAAAACTGAATATAACAATTTAACACACTTTTTTGTTTCTCACTGAATTTTTATATTATTAATTTTAAATGATAATTTAATAATAATAATAATAATAATAATAATAATAATAATAATAATAATAATAATAATTAAAATTTAATACTACTAATAATAATAATTACAATTATTACTTGTTTTTATGATTATTATAAAAATAATAAAAGTCTTGTGGGATATTCTTAAACAGACAGTGGCAACTTTAGATCCCAATACACCAGACTTATTCCTGCTGGACAAACAGATACAAAGATTTTCGGTCTGACAGACGTTTGATTAGAAGAATCGAACGCAAAGTAAAAGAAAAGGAATCAACAACTAGACTGAACTAAAAAGACGCTGTTACTTACCATCATAAAGTAACAGCTGAAATTTCTGAAACATAACAAGGAAAGAGGATTGGAAAGTTTAACACTCACAACGATATAACGAAAGAAAGAGAAATGGAAAGAGGAAAGCGAGTAGCCGACCTAACAAATTTGTAAACGGGCAGCAGAACAAGGACATACAGAGATAAAAAGAAGAGTCAGCATTTACTTAATTATGTGATTGCCAAAGTTGGCGGTACCACAACCCTGGGTACGGTAAAAATATCCACGAAGTAGTGAAGAAAGAGAGGGTGGTAGGGATAGATTAGTGGGGAAGTGTGGCATTAGAACCAAGTATATTTTTTAAATGTAACTTTATGTATAGAATAAGGCGAATAAGTTTAAGTTAAGCAGTAAAAGAAAAAAAATGCTTTAATAAACATCCAAACAGTTTGTCTAAAATATATCTTATTTCTGAAATATTTGAGTTAGTTGGCAGTAACCATAGTGCAAATTGGAAAAAGAAGAAAGAGGTGGCGGTACCTTTTCATTGACCCGTTAACTGATGAATCTGTAATTAGCTAGAATGTGAAAAGTCCTAGTAAAAACAAAGTTCTTCTTATAAATGTTTTAATTGTGAATCTTTGTCGCGTGGGGAATCTGTCTGCAATGTTACGATAGGAGAGTTTCTCTCATTCCCTACACCCTCTCCGTTACTAGCAAGTAGTCGGCAAAATTTCCTTGATGGGTATTATAAAAGTAGCCAATAGAGAGCATATGCATTGTTCTAGTTATTACTACAAGAAAACTTTTGTACTGGTGAAAAGAGAACGGAACTGGCTTTCTGTAAGAAACAGAGACCGTATGACTTTAATGTAATTGCATGAAGAGGTCTGTAGAGACTAACAGCGGCACAACCTAGATGAACTTCTATGGAACAATGACTGTAATTGCCAAACATCAATTCGAGTTACATATCTAATACAATTCGGCCTTGCATTGAATACTTTTACCATATGTTGTCTGGTACCTTCATTTTTCATCGCGAGATTCTCGACAAAATACGAAGACGTGCATGAATTGTGATAGGGCCAGACCTGTCATCTCGACTAAAGTCACTTTCTCACAGACGAGATGTGGCTTCCCTCTTTCTTTTCCACAAATATTTTCATGGCAACTGACGAGCCATTTTCACTGGTATCCCAACTGCATGAATTTAAGCGTGCTACTAGGTTGGCATTTCAGTCCCAACCTTTCACTGTCGAAACAGTTAAATGTAACCGCCTCTTCTACTCCAACAGCTAGCACTTCCCGACAGTGTAACTCTCTTCCGCTTAATTGCTTCCCTTATAGCTATAATCGTCAAAAATTCAAATGTAATGTCCATCGATATCTTCTGATACCTTGATCTTGATCCCCCGTCCTTCCTTTTATCCTTTCCTCAAACACACCACTTTACTCTTACTCTGACTCTCAGTAACCCCTTGCGTGCTAGTGGCACTCTGGCCTTGTTTGGAGTAAAATACTTAAAAAAAAAAAAAAAAATTAAAAAAAAATACACTTAAGGAACACGTATACTTTACAATGAATAAGATTAACTTTAAACTTATACACGGACGCATGCATTTATTTCATTTTGTTATCCGAAGATAAAATTGTCACTTTGGAAAAGAGTTGTTACGGAGTCATGACGAAAAACAGCAAAAGAAATGATTTGTGGATAGTAACTCACGCTGTACGTCCAATAGAGAAATGATACATACAAGATTATTATTATTATTATTATTATTATTATTATTATTGGATAGGGCTCGTTCAGGCTGAGAAATCACCTTACTGCCTACTAACATTAATTATTTTAGTTTGTGTGTTTTGTTATATTTTAGTTTGATTTTGGGTTATTTCAACCCCACCCCACATTCATTGCTTATCATCGATAAACTTTTATATATAATTTTATATCCACGAATTTTCATGCCATGGTGTGTTTTTATAGGAGTGTATGCGGTATTGTGGGGGATTAAATGATGAGGGACGAGTTTTTATTGTGGATGTGTAAGTTGTAACGAATGAATGGTTCATGGATCGGATTAGCGAGGTATCAGAGAGTTAGTAACGATCCGTTACAATTCATTCCCCCTTTTTTTTGGCCTTGTGCCATAATTGCTGTATTTTCGAGCAATAAATTTCGAATTCAAAAAAATCCGCTGCTTTGTAGTTTCTGCTTCTTTAGGCAAAGACAAGAAGAAGGTAACTTTAGGCAAAGGCAAGAAGAAGGTAACTTTAAAAACAAATCCTATGTTGCCTCGAAAGTGGAACTGGCCTCCCTACGTCGAACCGCGTAGAAAATAATGAACTTTTCGTGCTTAGTACATTGGTTCGAACAAAAGCAAGACTGTGACACAGCACGGTGTCGTGGACTTCTCTGATTTCGGACCACTCACCACGGCAGTCTAGACGACGACGATTATTATTATTATTATTATTAGCCTGACGTGTGGAAATTCCACCGATCTATTACTCGAATATAGAGTAATTTGCAAATCCTAAGAGTTTGTCGATGAGATACTCCTAATTCAATTTATTTTTAATAAAAATAGCATGTCTCAATTCATTTAAAACAATGAAAACAAAACTGAAGATTTTTAAAAGATTTATTACATTTTTACAATAACGTTGTTTTAATATCGACATCCATTACTGCCTCTTGGATTATATGTTCAGCTAATAGTTATTACCCTATAGCAAACAATATTTAATCCATAGAAGAAAATGTTTTTCTTGATTTGGACTAATTAGGAACCGTTTACCTAATTGTCCTTTTACGTTGGCCATTTTAATACGCCATTTATTGGATAAGTAAAAAGGGCGTTCGTATCACGGCTCAAGTTTAACAATAGCTGCCACATTTATAGTGATGAAACTCACACATATACATATACATATAATATACACTAAACACACACACACACACGCAGGTATACACACACACACGTATATATGTAAGCATATAACGAATTAATTGATTTATTTTTACTATTTAAAACATTATGTGTTTAATGGATACTCGTATTTGAAAAAGACGGCCTGTTTTTATTTTTAGGCGAGATTGAGATTTACCGAGTGTGCTAGCCGAAATACAGATATCCACTAAAAATAATGTTTTAAGTAATACTGCGTGCCACAAAATATTGACCGAAATATATTTCATAATAAAGAAGAAGAAAAAATACAAAGAAAGTAAGTAGAAAAAAAGAATGAAATAAAATACTTGTCGGGCTGCATAGGTCTGAGTTCTATCAGAGCTGGAGACAAACATAATAGCAATGTCTTTCTTCCTTTAATTTTATAAATAATCATTTAAAAATCTCTAATGACTTGTATGCCTTGTTTCTCAAATAACGCATTTTTATTTCAACGTATTTCATTTCTAAAGTCCATTTTAAATAATTTATTACGGACAGTATGTACAGTTTTTAGAACAATGTACCAACTGAAAATTACGGCGAAAACCTAAGAAAACTCATAACTCGCTGACTGGAGTCTCGATGTCACTGTGACTGGTGTAGTGTTGAGGAAATATGATATCAGTCAGCAGCCACTATTATTGACCTAATAACGTATAGTGAAAATTAACTACAGAAAAAATATATAAAAACATGCTATATATATATATATATATATATATATATATATGGAGAATAAGTCATGTGTGAGTTTGGACGCCAAGGTTTTTTTTGATGTTTTTTCAATTTAAAACTTAATAACATGCAGGTTATGAGATATGGATGATTTAAATGACTGCTCAGTCACAAGTAATTTAGGCAGGTAAGTTTACACCACGTCGAAGTGTTCCATGCGTGGGTGTGGGTGTGTTTGGGATAGTGGACTTTATGGAGTTAGTAGGTAGTATTATGTATCTGTTTTTATCTAGTTGATTGTTATAAATAATCTTATCTTTTTGGCGGTAGTATATTCTATATGCCTTTCTCTAAGCAGAGTTCATGATATAATGAGAATATTGAAGGTTTTTGAAAGGTTCTTTTATGCTTCTTTAGGTTAGTAATAGTGGCTGAAGAAATATACATAGAAAAACCTTTCAAAAATATCCAATGCCATACTTATATATATATATATATGTATATATCTGTGTGTGTGAGTGTGTGTGTGTGTGTGTGTGTTCAGGTTTGAATTCTGAGATTTCATTCATTCTCCTACAGTGGTTGGCACCTGATTCTTAGAAACAAAGAATGCCGGACTGTTTATTATCAAGCAGAAAGAGAGCGGGATTGATACCATTCCAAATGCTAACTGTGCAAAAAGGTCATGTAATGTGATGAACTAAGCTTCTCAAAATCTCTGTCCTAGATGTGCATCCTACCTATGTATACATATATATATATATATATATATATATATATATATATGCATCCTACCTATATATATATAAGGGTAACAATATATAATTTTTTTATATATCAGAAACATTTTGGGAGGAAAGACAATGGTGGAAAAACTTTTCATGTACGCTTTACGTTAGTACTTGATCGGAAATAGGTATATTTTTATATATCATATATATATATATATATATATATATATATATATATGGGATATTTTATATATTTTTATATATCATATATATATATATATATATATATAGATAGATATGGGATATTTTATATATTTTTATATATCATATATATATGTATATATATATATATATAATTATTTATTTAAAAAATTATAACATATATATGTTATAAAATCACTACAAAAATAGCCATTTTGTTTCAACACATCTGGTGTCTTATCAAGTGATGATGTTGAATTTAGAATAAATGGTTTTAAATGTTTCAAATTAATTAATGATCCTTCGCAAGGAGAAAACGCTATTAAATAAATTAGAATGACTAATCAAAACACAAGTATAAGAGAATTGAAAAAACTTGACAACGAAGTAAGGTTATAATAGCTATTAAGAGCTTTAAAGTTGGGATTATACTAAAATAGAATTTATTCTAACCAATAAGTACTAAATTATTTGATAAAATTTGATATTAAAATTAAAAGTTAAAAATTACCAATTTTAAAATCTAAATTTAACCTCTATTAAGTTTGAAATTATAAAATTACTGAGGAGAAAAGAAAAAGTACATATGTTATTCAATTTATTTTTTCATTGAAATTACGTTAAAATAGACGCTAATATCGGCTGGTCTTCCTGACAAAATGTATACATTTTAATTCCAAGTGTGTGAGTGGGATGCTAACCTCTCGCGTAAAACAACACAGACACACTCAGATTATAATACATAAGCACCCAGACATATTTAGATATATACACACAAAAAAAGTGACGAGACAGGAAACATCTTCACGGCCCTTTATAAAAAAAAAAACTCAAAAAAGCCGAACACATACATACATACACAATTAAATGTTCATGCATTTTCTATACACATAGACACCGATAAATACATGTACACATATCCACATACATTGACCTAGACAATCTGATACAACAATCAAGAAATATTCAAGACTGAAAGTGTTATTAAACAAGTGCTAACCACTTATTAAAATATAACTTATACGGGCAAATATACATAGATAAAAATGGTCAAACAGATCAGAGAAACAAAGAATAGGCAAAGAAAGGGCATTAAAAAATATATATATGTTTAAAAATAACATTATCTGATATATAAAAAACGAAAATTTTAAACACAAAATATATATTTTTATCATATAAGCCTATATACGCCTTATTATATATTAGGTGAAAGAAAATAAGATAATAAGAACTACCTACAGATATAAGTGTACAGTCACACATATATACATATATACATATACACATATACACATGTCTACACATGAAGCAATTATAAATATATCAACCCACACAGATAAGTAAAAAATAAATAAACCAAATATAAATATATATACATACATGCACATATATACAAATACACATATACGTACATATACAATTACACATACATATACATAGATACATATGCATACATAAGGGCACCTCGGGTTGGTGTAATGGTTAGCAAGCTTGTCTTGCTAGATCAGTTACGACTGAAAAGTGAGTTCGATCCTCACTGGATGCTTTCGGCCTTGTGGCACGTCTAAGCTACGCCTGGAAAGTATTTACATATACATGCATAAACGTATGCACGTATACATATGCGTATATAAACTAAGCACACATATATACCAACACATATACAAACACAGGCATATACATAAAAAAAGAAAATCATACAAACGTAAATTCACCTATATAAACATATGTAAGCACATACACACTCTTTTAAGAATAGTAAATGTTGGTTATTTGAATATTTATTCCATATACACCAATCGTATACTTGTGTGTGTATATATATATATATATATATATATATATATATATATATATATATATATATATATATATATATATATATATATATATATATATATATATATATATATATATATATATATATATATATATATATAAGGCTCAAACACTAATATTCCATAGTTTATAATTTACTACATTGGAATCGTAATTACGATCCAATTCATCAAACCTGATGTATTGGATCGTGATTACGATGTGCGGGCGCGTGTCCTCGGTATTTAGTGAACAGTGCTCAATATCCGTGATAGAGCTAATATATGCGGTTGCATTGATAGTAGTTTGTAACCCCTAGTTTAACGCTTTCGCGGCCTTCAGACAAATTGGTT
>OZ010577.1:13072388-13147388 GCA_963932145.1 Acanthosepion lycidas
ATTAGCATTTATGCGTCCTTTATTATAGTTGTATCAGTAAAACCCTTCAAATTGGCTCATATATTAACGGAAAGCAATCGGCGGGAGTCAACAAACATTTACACAATTTCTACACTCATTAAGTACAGTTTTGCATGCAAAAAAAATGTAATAAGTACTTAAAAATAGCATCATAGTTTAGTTTAACAACACACACACAAACGTATATATATATATATATATATATATATATATATATATATATATATATATATATATATATATGGAGAAATATAGTTTTAAGATGTGCTACATTTATGGGATAAGGTGCTCAATGTCAGAGATAGAGTGTATGTAAATATAAATATAAAAGTGGACATTGAAGTCAACACTCAGAAACAAGCTGAGTTTTATAATGGTGGACGCAATCGTCAGGCATGAAACAGCCTATCGTCTCTGAGTGTTGATTCAATCTGAGTGTTGATTTATATATATATATATATATATATATATATATATATATATATATATATATATATCTTTATATATATATATATATATATATATATATATATATGCATACATATATATATCTTTATATATACTTTACAATTGGATTTAAGATATCTTTAGTTAATGACCATATTCAGTAAGTCATTTTTTTGTTAGTCAGTTTTAACATATTTCAAATTCTACGTTGTGTGAAAAGGACTCGGCTGGATTATACGAACGGATTACTCCCTGTATACCTGTGTGGCCAGAATAATAGATCATTATGATCCGCTGACAATATAGCACCAGTATAAAAGACAGCTTGTTTCTGTTGATGTAGAAAAAACACAAATGTGCCTGCGCATGTGTCTGCAATAGGGATTAGGTTGCCCACTCTCCCTGATGGATGAGGTCGAAAACAATACATACGCATGCACACACAAACACACGCACACACACACACAGACATATATATATATATTACATATCTTACTGTTCTTCCATTTTTTACTATAATATATATATATATATATATATATATATATATATATATATATATCGTAAAAAATAGAAAACAGTAAGATATGTAAAAAAAGTTAGAACAGTAATATATATATATATATATATATATATATATATATATATATATATATATATATATATATATATATATATATCTTTATATATACTTTTCAATTGGAATTGAGATACCTTCAGGTAATGGTCTTTTTCAGTGAGGCATTATTTTCCGAGTTAGTTTTAACATATTTCAAATTCTATGGAATTTTAGTTCCAAAATTCACTGTAAGATGAAACAGAACTAATGCTTTTAATTTAATATAATTTAATTTGAAGTTTTGTTTTCTGTTTTTGAAACATGGTAATTCCTGTGTAGCGATGAAAACTATATACATATATACACACACGCATACATACATACACACACACACACACACACACACACACACACACACACACACATATATATATATATATATATATATATATATATATATATATATATATATATATATGAGTAGTATGGATAATATTAAAGGCAGAAATTTTCAGACTTGGAGATTGCATTTAATCGTGAAAGAAACTGCCGATAATCATTCTTGAACTCAGTGTCCGCACTTATATTGATACGTACTCTATTCCGATTATTCTCCTCTTTTAATTTTATATTTATTGCAATATAAAACTATACACACCTACACCCAAAGGCACTTAACTGAGTGGTGTCATTTCAACCTTGTTCGAATAGAAAGTCGGGGATCATGGCCGTCCACAACCATCTCTTCTTTGTAACCCTTCGCAAAGTTTGTCCCTTTGTCAAGCCCACTGTTCTGTTATCCATTCATAAACTCTGGTAATAATCAGTTGGCAATAACAAATTCATTTGGTAAACCTGTCCGGAAGTATTTATGCTAGAAATATCTCACGAGCTTTTCGGGCTGTAATTGCTAAAACAAGATAATTATTGACATAGTAAAGCATGCATTGTTTGGACAATTTCAAAATGTTTGAAAATTCATATAATGTTGATCAACATCCTAAAACCCCCACCCTAAACACACATTGCTTATAAATAAGTTTTATACGTTGATTACACCCATTTTTTTAACATTATTGTTTTTATTCATGTCCAGTAGAATCTCTTTAACCGCATTATGTTCCACTGTATGGTGAGTTCAGAAGATAATACCGAACAGTTAGGGTCCGACCAAAATAGCTTACATTACATTGCAAAACCATTTGATATGAAAGAAGACGTAAGCTTCGTTCACGAAGAAATATCTTTGATTTACATGGTAAGCTAACTTTAAATGAAATGAATTAGAGAAAAATTATATTAGACAAAGAGTCGAGTTTTATCTTTTCACTAAAACCGTTAATGTCAATAACTGTTTTAATTAAAAAAAAAATCATTGCGTTGTCTATTAAAAAAAGTTTTTCACTTTGTCTGATTTTTCCTACTTTTGTTTGTATTCTATATCATAAAAACTAAGAAAACTTTTAAAATACCGTATTTGACGGCATATAAGACATACGGGTGTATAAGACGCACCCCAATTTCAGCAGGGCAAATCAAGAATAATTAGTATAGTAAAATTATTAGTAAATTGTACAACCTAGGCTATATTTATGAGATATTATTTTGGTTAAACAAGCCATGATTACAATTAAACGAAAAAAAATAGGAAAAAAGAACACGAGTCTATAAACCTTTATTATAACGAAATGTAAGAAAACAAAATAAAAATCAAGCAATTATTACAATTGAGCCAAACAGTACAATTAGCATTAATATTTTATTCACCTTCAAATCCATAAAAGTGGTCGTCTTCTTTATCAAAACTCTGATAGTCATTTTCACTACTACTATCATCGTCGTTAAATAATGCGTCATCTTCCATTCCATTGAGAGCATTACTAATGCCACACTTTAAAAAAAAAAAACGAATTATCGCGAATTTAAAATTTACATATTGCATATAAGACGCAGAGAAATTTTAAGAGATTTTTTTTATTAAAAAAAAGTGAACTTTATATGTTTTCAAATACGGTACTTATTTGTAATTTTTTCCTTTAAGTTTTCATTGATTTGAGGAGATTTACATAAGTTCTTTTTGTTCATGTTTTACAAAATACTTTACTAAAACATATATTTAGATTTTAGTTCTTTTTTTTCTTTTTTGTTCCTTTGAAATACATTTATAAAGTTCATTTTGTTTAATAAAACTTTTGAATAAAAGTGCTTTGCTGCTTTAAACCAGTCTCGGGTAACTGAAACGATATTTGCCGATTTGACGGATAATGAAAATATATTTATTTATTTGTGTATGCTGTTAGGGCATTGATATGATACCAAAAAGAAAATTGTCACTTTTCGCTTTTCTTTTTCGATTGCCTCTTACTCATGTGACTGTTTGTTCTTTTTATCTACACATATGCGTATTGCCTTAGTACTAAAATGTTCTCTGTCCGTCCAAGAAGGGTATTTATTAGGTTGGTGCAAAAATAATGACGTAATAATGTCGTTTTTTGACGTTAAAAAATACGTCAAAAAACGACATTATTACGTCATTATTTTTGCACCAACCTAATATTTTTACAGTGAGAGCCACCCTTTACAAGGTCCAGGAGCCACTTGAAGGAGAGAGATAAGTTGGCAGACCATTTGTCTGTATAGGTGAGGGAGATAACAATTAAATCTACCCTTGAATACGTTGAGATTGTAGAGATCGGAGAAATATCCTGTTAGGATTCAATTAAACAGAGCAGTGGTTTGCGGGAAGAATTTCCTGCTCGAATGGAGCTTACTTCTCACCGCAGGATTGTGGGTGGTTTGCTACTATGTAAGCGGCATGTCGTGTCGTTACCGTGAAGGTTTGCCTTGGCTGGACCATGAAATGTACTTCGTCCGAGTACTTTCCATTGAAGTAGCGGTACAGCAGCGAGGGGCTTGCTACATCCCGCCTGTTGGAAAAGAGTTGAAGGGTGAAGAATATTTGGTCACCTACAGGTGTTCGAAGACGCTTTTGAACTCTATCAAGGCTGGAGAATGAGGTCTTGGCAGCTTCCGCCCAGATATGACAACAGAACGGATCGAATGTTCAAGTTCCACATAAGGTCGTGCGTGAGTTTGAGGCCCAACAATCTTTCAAGGCACGGTGCTTCCCCGAGAGGAACTCGGTTCATTATGATTGGTGGTACTTTGGCGTCAGATTGGCGATGATGGAACGTAACTAACTTGGACTTTGAGGAATTGAATGTAACCAGCCAATTTTGAACCCATTGGGTAGTTTGTACAACATCGGAAGATAGATCAGTGGCCAATCTCTGGCCATCGGAAGTTTTAGAGGTGCACACGTATATAGATAGTCCTATTGTCGGCATAGGTTCTTACAAATGACCACTAGGGCACCGGAGAACTGGCCATTAATAAATAGCCTTTACAGTATATATATATATATATATATATATATATATATATATATATATATATATATATATATATATATATATATATATAATTATAAAAATGTAATTGGTCAGGAAACAGTAGTATTAAAATATGCTCAATACACGTATAAAAAAAGTAAAATAAAAATTTAACATGCAGAGCTCTAAATTAAAAAATATAGGAGATCAGATGATCACGCTACGTTTTTTTCAATTTTTCGGCATCTTCGGGTGATCCCGGCTAAATAATTTCCTAACGCTTCATTATTAATACATACACACACATATATATATATATATATATATATATATATATATATATATATATATATATATAGAGAGAGAGAGAGAGAGTATAAAATGTAAGGGTTTTTAGGTGTCAAAGTTGCTGGTTCTTTTTCCGTTCTTTACTGGTAAAAAGAAATTTTAGGCATGCAGATTTTGTCATACAGTGCTCGATATCAAAAGGTAATGTGACAGCGATAATATAATTAAGATGGAGAAACTTATCACTTAACTGAGTGTTGTTGTTTCAGTCATGCCGACTTCGAAGTTTCGTGATACCTTCACTCTTTAGTGCTATATATATTTATATACACATAAATTACAGGCAAAAGATTTTCAGCCCCTCAAGGTATTTCGATAAATCAGTCTAAGAAGTGATAGTAATTGAATCGTTATTTCAAGAAGGGGTTTTATCAGAAGGTCAATAATAATAATAATGATGATGATGATAAAATGAACGAATATCTGCATAAAGTTTCTTTGAAATTTTAGTCTATTTTGCTATAATATAATATATATACTGTAATAAATGCTATTAACAGATAAAAATGGTTCCTGCCGTAGATCATAGTAAAAGTAACTTGTGATGTTTTTTTTTATCCTTACTACGTCTATATTTTTTAACTTTTGCTTTAAAAAAAACACTTTACAGCCTATCATTGTTATATCAACATTAGCCCCATCACTAATCTTGCGTTTTTTAAAACATTATCATGTAATAACTGTTTATATAATTTATAATAATTGTTTAAATAGCTAACCGCGGTTAACTGAAATCGCGGAAAGTAAATCCTAAAGTAATTTGGGAGAAAAGTAGCCAGTTTTGTTTATGTTTTTATTTAATAAATCTTTGAATAATTTCTCTCCGCTTTTAACATTTCATTTTTGCATGGGACGGAAAATCCCGTCTGATATTCGTGTCTTCATTTGTAAATATCATATCTTGTACCCAATGTATCCGCGGGGGCGACAGAAGACTTATTGGCTCGTCCCTTTTACCAAAATTGAATCATATGACTAGAAGTCTAATTACTTTTTAATTCTTTCTTAATCGGGCCGAGATCTTTTAAGCACCACGTCGCTTTTAATATGTTTTTTGTTATTCTATTGCGGATATTACTTTCTCTCTTTTCTAATAGCATGTCCTTTAGCTCTCCACAGCTTCTTTTACTTTAATACCTTTCTATATCCACCCTTAGAAAATATTGTGGTATGGTTTCCTGCAATCTTCTCCACGGTTTGTAATTGTCCGACTAGTTACGTGGAAAATCTAGGAAGCCTACTTTTTAAAACGTTACCGAGTGTAGAAAGAATTGGAGTCATGCCTTTTTCCAAGTCCATTAGTGTGAACTGAATGCTAATTACCATAGACTGAGTTTGAACTCGGATCTCCGATTTTAGTGTCGTTAAACCGCACCGCTGATAGGTCTTATTTTACGTACTCTCCATAAATTCTTGTTGTTCGAAGTAGCTTTTGGGTCTTTCACACCCGTCTTTATTCTTGCTGCATCATTCATTCCAACAAACAGGTTCAATAAGTAACTCGTTGGTTTTCCCCTGTTTAATTTTTTTTTAAAAATATTCTGTAGCAAAATTATTTTGGGTTTATTTGTATAAAGAATATCAGTTGTATGGTCAAAATTAGAAACTGTATAATGGAGCCGTGAAACATTTCTTATCTTGCTTTCGTGAAAATCAAAACCCGGCAGTTTTTATTAATAGTATCGTAAAAAGATGTCAACTTTTAAATTCTTGCAACAAAGATTCATTATTTCAAAAAGAAAAAAACAACAACAAAGGAATTTATTTTGATCTAGATTTGACTGGAAAAAAGATTTTGATAGACTCGTTGAAGGGATCCCTAACAGACCATTACTTAAAGAAATACAAAAAAAAAAAAAATTGTTCTTACAATCAAAGCTCACACTTTACGAAAGTCTTTATTTCTGTAAAAATGCTGGTTTATTTTATTTTTTTTACACAAATGCCATGATGATATTTACGTCCTTGGATCTCTGGTTGGGACCCAGAAGGAGATGAGCATGCAACAAAAATCAAAGGAAATTGTGATGATGATAAAAAAGAATAAAAAGAAGCAGAAAGCTTATATTTGACAGGGTCGAAAAACACATATACATACTCTCTGTCTGTGTGTCTCTATCTCTCTCTCGCTATATATATATATATATATATATATATATATATATATATATATGTGTGTGTGTGTGTGTATGTATGTATGTATGTATGTATGTATTTATATGTATATGTAGCTTTTGTAGGTATATATATATATATATATATATATATATATATATATATATATATATAAATATAGATAAATATATATAAATATAAAATTAGATTGCAATTTTATCTTTGTTTGGTCCTGGGTATGACGATAAATTTTATCCGGCAGCAACGCCTCTGATCGGGAGAGTGGAGTGTTTTTTAGAGTATGGAACAAGTTCATAATTGCTGACATTCCAGGGTCTACCCTGACCGGCGGTGGTAATCCATGTTAGGACCCCAGGTATGGACAAATAGTGAACCCTTAAGCAAAAATGAAACACTATGAAAGTATAAAAATGCATATATATATATATATATATATATATATATATATATATATATATATATATATATATATATATATAAGTGAACATTGAAGTCAACACTTAGAGGTGACAATCTGTTTCATGCTAGATTCAATCCTCAGGCCACGAGTGCTGTTATTTTTCTCGGCTATTTATATATACGGGTCATATATATATATATATATATATATATATATATATATATATATATATATATATATATATATATATATATATATATTACTAAAAATACATTTTATCTATATGATTAAATAACCCATAGAGGTTTATATGCTGTTAAAAAAAAACAACTAACATTATTATTAGGAATTATATTTTAATATACTGTTTGCGTTTTCACACAAGTCGTAACTGATACGTTTCGATGAATATCAAAGGAAACTAAATCTTTTCAGTATTCCTAATTTCAGCTTTGTTTATTCTCTCGTCTAGACGATTTTGTTGGTTCTTCGGATTTCCAGATTTGTAACACTTTGTAAAACACTTTGTAAAACTTTTCGTAATATTATTAGCCTTTTACGCTCGTCAGAACGGGTGCATCAAACGGTTCGTCTTCTGAATAAACCATTGTTTTACTTAGCATTGCAACCGCTTTAAGTAATTCTGCCGTCTGGATTCTTTTTATTCTTCTTTGTATTTCTAGTTCTTCCAATCATTTTGTTAGTCCCAGTGCTCTAATAACGATCGATACAACTGTCACTTTCATGTTACACTATTTTTTTTTATATGTTTACCCAGGTCATGATTTTTATTCTCAGTTATATTCTGAGCTTTGCTGGAACAGCGAAATCCTCGGTGACATATTTTCTGTTTGTGTGCCATAATTAAATCTGTTCTTTTGATCCGGATTGGGTGTTCTGTTTAAATCTTAATGAATTTTATGATTCTTATTATCTAAGGCATTGTGAATATACTATTGTTTTCTTATGATCAAACTATAGTAATTTTCCCTGTTCTAAGTGTATCATCCTCCTCAACCTTTTCATGTCTACTTTTTCGTTATTATTATTATTATTATTATTATTATTATTATTATTATTATTATTATTATTAATTTTCATTGAAGTATTGTCTAGTGACATCCGCTAGAAATCAAGTGACAACATGTCTCCTCTTTGCTCAGCATTACTTTCAGAATATTTATTTGTTAGTCTTAATCATGACGCAATATTAATGTAAATCTTTCTCCGTTTCTTAAAATTGTCCACTCATTTTTTTTCAAATGTTTTCAAGACTGATCCAAGTGCTACTGTAATTACAGGAGCAACTGTTGTCTTTATATTACACTTTTTGATGTGCGGATTATTATTATTATTATTATTATTATTATTATTATTATTATTATTATTATTATTATTATTTCCTTTGATGTCTGTTGTATGCACATATTACATTCCGGGTCCCAACCAGAAACCTAAAGTCAGAAATATATTCATGACATTTTACACTGATCATTTTTGTAAAAGATAAACAAAAAACCCTATGATCATGCATATATTACATCGATAAAGCTCTTCGTAATGTTTTAGCTGTATGATGGAGTAAAATTTTTTAAGGCATGGGCTACCAAAAATTTATCATCATCATCATCATCATCATCATCATCATCATCATCATCATCATCATCATCATCATCATCATCATCTTTTTCTTCTTCTTCTTCTTCTTCTTCTTCTTCTTCTTCTTCTTCTTATTATTATTATTATTATTATTGTTATTATTATTCTTTTTCTTTATCTTCTTCTTTTTCTTCTTCTTCTTCTTGTTCTTTTTCTTCTTCTTCTTCTTATTATTATTATTGTTCTTCTTCTCCTTATTCCTTTTCATCTTCTTTTTCTTCTTCATCTTCTTCTTCTTATTATTATTATTATTTTTCTTCTTCTTCTTCTTATTATTATTTCTTCTTTTTCTTCTTCTTCTTTTTCTTCTTACTATTATTATTATTATTCTTTTTCTTCTTCTTCTTCTTATTATTATTATTACTTCATTATTATTATTATTATTATTATTATTATTATTATTATTATTATTATTATTATTATTATTATTCTCGTAATTTTTTTTTTTTTCTGAGCCGTCCCAAAGTCACAACTGGAGACGTCAAGAGACAGTGGGTCTTGGCAATTAAAGTACAGATAGGTGAATTTCCACGTATTTTGTGGTGGCGAGAGAGTTCAAAATTAATATTATCATCACTACTATCATTATTACTATCATTATTATTATTATTATTATTATTATTATTATTATTTACATCAATTATTTTCATCAAATGATTTTTGCTAAGGCAGGGTTGAATATTTCTTCAGTATTCTTGTCGAATTCAAGAGTGATGCCGTCTGATTATTTTTAGTTCTACTATTTCCATATTTCTCTAGTTATAAACTTTTCTATCAGGTTCTTTAGAAGTGATTCTACAGTGCCAATCAGCAAGACCACGACCTTCGCTATTATTATTATTAATAATAATACTAGTATTAATATTATAATTATTAATAATAATAATAATAATAATACTATTATTATTATTATTATTATTATTATTATTATTATTATTATTATTATTAATACTTGTATTTTTTTATTATTATTATTAATATTTCTTTTAGAATTGGATTATTCTATCGTTATGTCAATAATTGATTAAAATGCGTTCAAACTTAATTACAGTTTTATTAAGATAATCTTATCAAGTTTCTTCTCTTTAAAATTATATTTATCCATCGGTATTGTCAAACGTTTAGTAATGAAGTGTTTTCAAAGATCCCATTTAAAATATAATAAATACATATTTTAGTTCTTATTTTTCTTGCTATATATTGGATTTGAGTATTTGTCAAATTTGTTATAGAATATAGAAAAAGGAAAATAAAAATAAATTTCTTTTTTTACTTTGAAAAATTGAAGGAAACGGTTAGTAATAAAAAATGAATTTCTAAATTTAAAACAATATGCAAAAATTGGTTTAAATTTTATATTCAGTAGGATCATATAAACCATTATAAAACCAATTTTTTTTCAATATTTTTTCCAGGGAATGAAATGTAATGTTTACTGTGATCTTTGCCTATGTTTTATTGTTAGAGACACTCTTGACGGTCATGTGTTGTAGTTGATACAAATAAAATATCTGAAACTAGAAACATCTTAATAGAGATATTGAGAAAGATACCTGACTAATCATAAGACAATGGGCACGTGCTCGATATTAAGGAAAAAAAAAAAAAACTTTCCGGGTGTTCAACAACTCTATGTTATTGATGTTGGCTTAAAAATATATAAATTCACAATTTCAGTCTGTTGAAATTTCCTTTCGTAGGGCATGAGGACTCAAGTATGGCTTATTCAGTGAGGATGAAACTAACCAAAGTAGTAAGCGGACGCGAGACTACGCCATGGCGTATTTTTTTCTGAAATTAAAAACTCACTGCAAGCTACCAGTTTCTTTTTAGAGTTGGCAGCGTCGCTTGATGCGATGAACTAAAGGAATATTATTTATTTTATCATATATATATATATATATATATATATATATATAGAGAGAGAGAGATAGATAGATAGATAGATAGATAGATAGATAGATAGATAGATAGATAGATAGATAGTTGCATTTTTTGGCGCTGAATGCCGGAATAAAAGAGTCAAATATAACACTTCTTTTTATTCTACTTTTTCTTATCAACATCACGATTTTCTTTGATTTTTGTTGTATACTCATTTCCTTCCGGGTGCCAACCAGAGATCGAAGGCCATGAATATCATCATGGCATTTGTTTAACCCCCCCCCCCAAAAAAAAAAGTAGTTTTAGATGGATAAACACCTTCGTAAGGTGTCAGCCCTGATGGTGAGAACAATTTTGTTGTATTTCTTTAAGACAGGTGTTGTTAGGGATCTCTTCAACGACTCTAGGAAAACCTTTTTTTTTTCCAGTCAAACCTAGGGACACAAATTATATCTGGAATTATTTATGCCTTCACGTGTGACATTTCTGAGATTTCTACTTCAAGATCCTTGTATTTTGACAGTTTTTTTTTCTTTTTTTTTTTTAAAGATCTTCAAACTTTCATTACATTCTGCAGGAACTACCAAACTAATAATAAAGCACATTCTTTTTTTTTCTGGTCTTTGATCACGGTGTCTGGGTAATTAGCTTTGATTGTTCTGTCGTTACTGTAATGTCCCATAAAATTATCTATAACCAAGCCTAGGTAATCTTCATACCAATTTCTCGCAGCTTCCTTCCTATAAAAGTTGCTGATTTTCCATATTATTATTATCATTATTATTATTATCATTATTATTATTATTATTATTATCATTATTATTATTATTATTATTATTATTATTATTATTATTGTTGTTGTTGTTGTTGTTGTTGTTGTTGTTGTTTTTGTTGCTAGCTGTTTAAATAATAAATGACAGAATTTATTTTAGTATAAATAGCCCACTTCAAAAATGTTAATATAACCTGTGAATAAGAAGAGGGTGAAGGCGATTTCCTTTTTAGTGAAATACATACGGATTGAGGAAATTTTCTTTAGCTACTGATTTAAGAAAATGTATTTCACAGAATTGACTTGTCTCGGACTCGGAAACAATAAAAGCTTGAAATTCATTGATTTATTTCTCTTTTTTTTATTTCTAACCTTTCGAAATTTGTCGTTACAACACTAAACTTACTGAAACAGTCAAAAGATATTTAAAAAGAAACCATAAGCAAGAATTGTAAAAAGCGAACTGCGTTGGAAGCACGTACAAACTCTTCAGATATAGACAAACGAATTTGCGAACTGTTTTGTGGCTGAGACAGTTGCGTACATTTAAGGATTGATGATTCTTTTCTTATGCTGTTTCCCTTCAGGACGTTAGCAGTCATGGTTCTCCACAATTTCCTATCCTCTGTAGCTTTTAATAAATTGTGTCTTTTTGCTATCTCCCTTAAACCTCTTCCCGCATACATTTACTCAAGCTCACTACGTAGGTTAGGCGTTGTTAAACGCCTTGCCATCAATCTGTCCTGTGAGTAACGAATTTTCCAAGCATTCTTCCTTCATTGTGTACCCTAGAAATTTCAGTTGGTACTTTAGGAAGGTTATGCTCTCTTTTCCTGTGTCTCTTACGCGCAAATATCATTGGGGAACAGATGAATCCACATCTTCTCCCCCCAGCAATGTGTTAAATAGTAGGACTTTTAATAGAAAATCAATATTATATTCAAAAGAATTCATACAATCCAATATTATTATTAAATATTTACTGGCTTTAAATAACCTGATAAAGAATGATAAACCGTAAGAACAAAACAGTTAATCAAAAAACGTCTTTTTGTATGCAAAACATCATAATTTTCTTTCTATAAGAAATTTTTGAATATCTTTGAGTGAATTTACGTAAACGAACTATATTGTTAAAAAATTTAAATTAATTTGCCATTGGAAGATTGGCGGGACATAATCTTCTTATCCTTATTCATCGCACCTGTAATTGTACTGTGCTAAAATTACTGAATTCTTATTCTATATGTTGTGTCTCCAAAATTTCTTGTCTTTTTCTAACGCTTAGTAAATTTTATCTTGTTAATTCTCCTAAACCCGTCATCCATTTACTGAAGCTCACTAAATATGTCATGCATTGTTTTCTTTTGTCCCTTTTGCTTTCAATCAGTCCCGTGAGTATCAGATTTTCCAAGCCCTCTTTCCTCATTTTGTGCCATAGAATTTTCAGCTGTTTCTTTCTTTTTGTTTCCAGTTTCTCTAAAACTTAGTAAAAGTCGAGGTTACTTAAATGTCCATTTTTTAAAGATTCGGAAAATTGGCGCTACATATTATTCTAAATATTAATTTTTGTGCAATATTAAGCTAAAGTTAGTAAATATCAATTGAGAACAGCGAAGAGAGAGAAACAGGGAGAAAGAAAAAAAGAAAGAAAAAGATATTATTCGAAAACATTTATAAACTTTTGAACTTCCAGTTAAAAGACTCTTTTTTTTAAGTCATAAGGCTTTACAAGCACATGACCCTAAAGATTGCTTGTGATAATTGTGGAAGAAACATCTGCAAAGATCTGCAAAGATCACAGTAAATCTTTTTATTCATTGCATGGAATGTAAAAAAAAAAACATGGTCGAACATGAGTCAAATTTGTTGTACAATATTGCAAAAGTAAAAATAAAATGAAACTTGTTATCAAATATGATTTCTTTCGTAGATTCTCTTTCGAACGCTAGTTGTTAATCTCAAGTCGATGTTTAAAATGGGTTTATCGACGGTACCGTAGAAAAATTCTCAAGACCTCTCGGCACTTACCTATTTTGGGGTTGCTTAAGGAGCCAAGCAATAACCCCCATCCAAGAAAGGGTAATGCCTAGTTTGGTTTCGTTTGCTTTGTTTTACGGCATATCAAAACCTCAATGGGTTATTTAATGCCGACAAGATTTTTATTATATTATTTATTAAAATTTTTTTTTTTTTTGAAATGTATCGCTGTTATTATTTTTTCATTCAAAAATGTATTGCTGGTAATTTTTTCAAAAATACATTGCTGGCAATAATGTGTTGCTAGTAATGATTTTTTACAAAAATGTATTTTTGGTATTAAAATCTATTTTTATGCTTTCATAGTGTTTTCCCCCGCGTTTGGGGGTCACCTATCAGCCCATAGCTGGGACTGTGACAAGTACTATCAAACCAGGTCTGAGTGGACCTGGGAACTCCAGGAATTAAGAAATGGTTCCACGTTCCTAAAAACCTCCTGATCAGAAGCCTTACGGCTGGATGTAGTTAATCGTCTTACCCAGGACGCCTTATTTGGGTGGGAGTCTTACCGTTCTGTAGAGGTACAGTCGGCGTATTCTGAAGCCCCAGTCGACAGGGCGAGGTAATGCCTGGCGAATGTGGATTTGTACACGTCGCTAATGAATGTAACACAAAGTCGAGGTTTAAAGATGGTTTTACCGCAATAAGAAAATTGCTCAAGTCCCAGCGGCACTACACTATTTGGGGATGCCCCAGTCCTCGGATAATGATTTCAGTCCCATCCTGAAGGAAACACCCTGAGAAAATATTATTGGCAGAGGAGTAAACTTGCCTGTCGGCCCAAATAAAAATATTCGCAGTTTATCTTCTCCCCTTCTCTTACTGCTTGGGCACTTATATAGTCCCTATGCCTTATCTGTTCTAATTAGACACTCATTTACATATAACTACACTATTTTTTGCATAATATAATTTTTGAAATTTAAAATTTAACTGGCCTTTTAATTTTATTTTTGAAATTAAAACTTTTTATTTTCATTTTTTTTAAATTTATTCTAAAAGTCAAGACAAAATAAAAGAAGAAAATTAAGAACTGAATGATATATCAGTATTTTAAATGGTGTGTTTGAAAACTTCACGGTACTAATTAACAATACTTCAGGATGAAAAATTGATTCAATTTGATTGCAGATAGTTGCCTACTTCTTCTGTGGTGAGTCTCCTCCCCGCAAAAGGGCCAGGAAGTTTTACAGATTAGAACAGGATATATATATATATATATATATATATATATATATATATATACAGATAGAGGTAGATAGAGAGAGAGAAAAGTAGCAGAAAAAACGAAAGAATGAGAGATTGATAGTTTTGCTTTTTACGGTTTATCAACCCTTTGTGGGTAATTTAAAGCCGAAACATATTTTGGCGTGTAAGCATATTTTTTGCGAGTGAATATTGCATTGACAAACTTTTGAGAAAAACAATGATTTTTCCAGAACCATTTCCTACTATTTAACCCAAAACCAGGGGCAGGGAGCAAAAGAGATAGATACACATTTTTCCCAAGAGAATTTGCGTGTAAGTGAATGTAAGGAATATGGCTGTAACTCGATCACGGCTCCCCGATTCCTCGTTCTGAGCCGCTATCCATTATACATCACACATTCGAGAGAAAAAGACAGAGACAGAGAAAGAAAAGGAGTGTATGTATGTGTGAGTGAGTAAGAGAGAGTATGTTTGTGAGCAAGAGAGAAAAAAGGAATATTAGAGAGTCTGAGTGTGTGTGTGAGAGAGAGAGAGAGAGAGAGTGAGAGAGTGTGTGTGTGAGAGTGAGAGAAAGGGATTGAGAGAGAGAAAGTGAGATATATTTTTTTAAAAGGTTACGAGCCATTTGCGCTCCTTGGTGGCTGAAATATTCGGGCGTTTCCTAGCAGAACCGGTGATAGGCTTTCGAACTGGATAATATAGTCAGAATGTTGTTATAACAAGCAATTATATATATATATATATATATATATATATATATATATATATATATATATATATATATACACGTGTGTGTGTGTATGTGTGTGTGTATAAGCAATTATATATATATATATATATATATATATATATATATAATATACTGGGTCAACACAATAGTTTAGATGTGGGTTCTGCTTCATGTATATCTTTAAATGAAGCGTTATGGGAAAAGCCTAACAAAATTCTTTCTGGCATTTTTGACTGATGTTTATTAAATATAATATTTCGCTTTCTTGGTAAGAAAAAAAAAAGAACTCAATTTATTGTTATCGATTCGCTCTTACACTCGACAATTCTGTTTCTTCAGACTCAAAACTTTCACTTTGATGTCAGTTTCCCAAAATTATTCTAATTCTCCAATTGCCTCGCAATGGAGTCTCCTGTTGTCGACGACAGTTAATTACTGCAGTGTTATAAGACACGGTAGTCCACATTTGTTCGCGGGGGAAAAGCTATCAGACACCCAGCGGATGCCTTAACCGACAGATAATACGGAAACTTACATATATTATGCCTTTTCCACTTGATATCTTATTATAAATTTTAATTCATAAAATAAGCTGAGTAGATTGATCACAATAACTAATAATAAAATAGAAGAATTACAGTAATATACTGGAAGAAACGTTATGGCGGATAGAAGATTCGTTCTATATCTGTCTGTATTTCTGAGATGAGGTATTGTAATTATTCACATTACGTTGGTCGGACTCTTGTCCTCATCTTTATTGCCATAGTCAAGACGTTTCGGCCGTTTTACGCTCCGGCCTTCTTCCGGTGATCGGAATTTCGAACTGAACCCTTTACTTCGTCCAGCGGGGTGGATTGTTCTAGTTCCACGTGTCAGGCCTCTTTCGGGTGTCTCAGTTATCTCGCTTTAATTCATCTCTCCAAAGTTTTGTTCGTCAATGCAGTAGCCACGACGCTCTGACGACACATGGCCCAGTGGATAAAAGTGTTGGTTGGATCCAGTGACTTGAGCTAAAGAGTTGCGAGTACCCGGCTTCAGCAGTGGTGAAACAAAAAACTTGTAGAGGTGAGTTAAAGGGAAATAACTGAGACATCTGGAAGAGGCATGGCACGTGGAACTAGAACAATGTACCCCGGTGGACAGAATAAGGGGTTCGGTTCAAAATTCCAAGTATATAATAATATTAGGTTGGTGCAAAAATAATGACGTAATAATGTCGTTTTTTGACGTTAAAAGATACGTCAGAAAACGACATTATTACGTCATTATTTTTGCACCAACCTAATATATAGAATTTGCGTTGTCTTCCTTTGGAGTGATGCATTGATCTGCGAAATAAACATAAACTTTTACCGACCGGTTTTATGCCGGGTCGACTTTTATACGGATCTACACGGTATCGTTTCCTTATTTTTATTATTAGTTATTTTCACTGTATTTTTTTTAAGTAATATTGATGCTTTTTTTTATTTCTACATTTGCACTCAATTTGCTATTAAAACGTGTCTACATTTCTCAGATGAGTTATTGCAACGATTTACACTATTTATATTACTTCATTGTTATCGTCATATTCACGACGTTTCGGCCGTTGTACATGGCCTAGTGGATAAATACCTTGGTTGAAGTAATCTATTGACTTGACCAAAAGAGTTGTGAGTTCAATACCTGGCCACAGCAGAGGTGAACAAAAAGTTGCGAGAGTTGAGTTACTAAAGAGAAATAACTGGAAACTGAAATATCCAGAAAAGGCGTAGAACGAGCACAATCTAACCCCGGTGCACGAAATAAAGGATTCGGTTAGAAATTTCAACCTATATTCCCTGAAGAAGCGCATAGCGTACAACGGCCGAAACGTCGTGAACATGGCATTAAAGATGAGGACAACAGACCGAACACTGTAAATAAGATTCCTTCTTATCATAGATTTCTTTTTAGGTACAATATGAGATTAATAACAATAATCATATATTGAACAATTATAGCAATACGCTATAATCAAATTTATGCGATAGATAAACGATTTTTTTCTTATCAAGCATAAAATGTTATTTTTCCTTGTTTTATCAAGTCTAGAATGTTCACTCTTTCGATTAAAGGAAACACTTTACGCTTTTGGCATAATCCAAATAGTCGGCGTCAATACAAAGTAGGACTGAGAAGTTCCATGCCCTACAAAAGGATCCCCCCGAAAACAAATCTGACGCTTTGGTTATTGGTTTACATTTTGGTAAAGTGATTAAACCGAAACGATCTCATTGTTTCTGGAATTGACAGCGGATAAAAGAAAACTCTGGACGCACAACAGCGGATAAAGAATTACTGTATTGAGTTTTGTGCCGACTTACGAGCTGAGATAACGGCATATTTGAGTCCTGGTTTCAATAGTCGTTATTCGAGCCTAGGTGTAATTCAGAATTTCAAATGCTGATTTTTCAAGGTAACCTTAACTTTGATGACTGCCGCATAATCTTCCTCCATTTTACTGATAATTCCAGATTAGTGAATGCTGGATGTTGGTTAATTCAGTGATATAAATACAGGATTTGCTCGCTTTAGGATTTGCTATAAACGGGATTCTAGTAAGAAATACTTGCAAGATTGGTGTAATATAATCTTATTTGCAAATTTAGTTCTTTTCTATAACAGCTCTAAAAACGGACATTTTAAAATTATTTATTAATGCAGACAAATATATTCAGACAAAGCGGGAGGAAGAATAAGGATAAGAAAAGAAAACGTATTGATCACCGTAAAAGTGTGAATCAAAAGATATAACAAAAATGGCTTACCAGTTGTTGCTCCTCGCTCTTCAAAGATCAACCGAGGACAAAACATAAATATGGGCACAACGACTAAAAAAGAGGGGAGAAACTGCCAGAGAACCAGCAGTAGGAATCAGAACTCACATTTAAACCCAGCAATCATACCTTCTGTTGACTTATAGAAGATTTTTCATTGATTCGTTTTCTCCGGATTATCAACGCATTGCAAGTTATTTAAAGGAGGGAAATACAGGGTGTCAATAAAGTTTGTGCGCATTTTAAAAAATTTATAACTTCATTTGTATTTACGATAGAAATAGTTTGTAAAAAGGATTAGAAAGAAGTAGATCTACATTTTTTAAGGTTTTATTGAAATTTTATTTAAGTTTCCACATGTCCTCCATCATTATCAATACAAAGGGTAATACGATTTTGCAGTTCCCGGAAAACATTTGCCAACTGATTTACAGTAATGCCTGAAATCACATTAGTTATTTTAGCTATACTTAAAACTAGGTACATTAAACTTTATAACATTTTTTACAGATTATTTCTATCGCAAATGCAAATTAAGTTATAATTTTTTAAAGTGCAAACGAACTTTATGGACACCCTGTATTTTTAGATTATAAGATTTTTTCGTTTTTTTTTGTTTGTTTGTTTGTTTTTTGGGGGTTTTTTTTTGTTTTGTTTTTAGATATTTTGATTTAGTGATACATGGCATACTATTTTATTTTGGGATGAGAAGAAGTGGATTTATACCATTCCCAAGGCTATTTCCCAAGGCTATTTCCCAAGGGTATTTGCGTATAAGTGAATATAACAAACTCAACTCAGATTGGAACTCGACTCTCGGATTAACAAGTCCGGGCCATTATCCATTACGTCATCCGCACATCTAAGCTGACAACACCTGTTACTCATAAGGTACTGATCAAGTTCGACATTGCTTAACATCGATGATCGTACAGGAACAGCTATTTCAACGTGATATGGCAATAAGCCACATAGAGAAGGTTTCTAGCACTTAATATATAGGGTCTGAAGCAATTTTTTAATACACCAGTTTTAGGTGTTTTAGTTATTGGCTTTTCCTTTGTTTTCATATATTTGCCTAGAGGAATCTCTCGTTTAATACGCATTCAATTAATGCGTTTTCGATTAACGCGCTAAATTTTTTATGCCAAAATTCGATTAATTCATGGACAATACTGATTGGTGCGATAAAATCATAATAAATGAAAATTGAATTTTTTTTTTTATAGTTACTGATTAATTAAAAAATTTCTAAAATTAAAAATGAGCAACCATTTTGTTTGTCACGTATTACGTTATCTAAGTAATTAATTTGGTGTTGAACGGTTATAAATAGATAAATTTTATAACATAAGCCGATATTTAAAAATATATTTGAATATTTGTCTCTATAAAAATTTGGGAATATTTTGATTTTTTCCATGTTTATATTGAAAGTCTTAAAAGGAAATTTGTAATTTTTAGTTAAAAAAATGTCAGATTTAATTAGATATGTAAATTTACATTTATTAAAAATATCGAAATATGAAAAGATGGATGCATTTACGATGGAAAGATTATAAAAAAAAAATTTTCAGGTTAAAATACTAATGATTATGAAATTTCCAAAACTAGAAAACATGCATTACATAAAGTTCTTCTTTAAAAACATAATTTTAGAATGTTTTTTTTTGTTTTGTTTTGTTTTAGATTTTAATATTTACTTACTCGCCAGCATAAGATGATGACAAAGAAGGAATTAGAAAAAAAAATTGACGGTCGTTGAAGAATTTAAAGGAAAATGTATAAAAGCAGAAACTGAGAAAGATAGAAGCCGACAAGTTTGCAGAAAAATTTCAAGGGATTTCTCAGTAGCGCCAATTATATGAAGAATAGAAAAATACCATACGGCAAACCATTCTAAATAAGTTTTTCATAAAAATTCAGATTAATAAACATTATTTCATAGCATTTTATTGTATCTTCTTATATATACCTATATTTTAATTAAAAAATACACAATTTAGGAATTAATTGTGAATGAGACTAAAATTTACGGTACAACTTACATCACTTCCGGTAAGTTATTATATTCGATTAATGCGTTTTCGATTAGTGCGTTTTCGATTAGCGCGTATCTTTTAATGTACACATTAAACGCACTATTCAAGGGATTCCTATTTATTAATATATACTATTAAAATACCCGTTTCTTAAAGTCAGAATAAAATTTTGTACACCTCTCATATTTTATACAAGATTCTTTTGACAGTTACTTCTTACGAGTATCTAAAGATAAATGAGTTTAGGGCGACTTGCTGTAAAACTGTTAGTCTGTTTAGCGATTTTGCTCCTTACCGGCCGGAGTAGTGCCAGACTATGCTGAGCTTAGCATATCGAGCGTTACAGCAAAATTGCCCAAATCTTACTGGAATTCTCCGAGGTTTTCATAATACTTTTGGGTTTTACTTTGAGCAATAAGAATGTATAATTATTCTCCAAATTTAACAGAAGAATCGTGAAGAAATCGATCATAAACGAAAATGACATGTTTATCATTTATTAATCATAGCAAAGAATCGGAAGTTCACGAAGGATTGAAATAAAGTTCATATATATATATATATATATATATATATATATATATATATATATATATATATATATATATTCAAATCTTTATATATATATATATATATATATATATTATTCCAGGATCATTTTCCAACTCATTCAAGATGATCTTTGCCCCCTCTAACCTTCTAAGTTTCTGTCTTGGAGTAACAAGGTGCCTCACATGTTTCACGCACGATTTCATATTCAAATCTTTTTTCACTGCTCTTTAGACTGACATAACTGAAACATTTCCCATGTGCCAAACATTTTCTAGATTGAGTTGGATCTTTTCTAATTGA
This sequence comes from Acanthosepion lycidas, assembly GCA_963932145.1. NCBI lineage: Eukaryota > Metazoa > Mollusca > Cephalopoda > Sepiida > Sepiidae > Acanthosepion > Acanthosepion lycidas. The sequence goes on from OZ010577.1 coordinate 13,093,684, forward strand.
TATCTTTAGCTCTAAATTGAAATAATGATCCATCTTCTTGTCGTGACCTCCTGATCCAATTTTCCTCTAAACAGTTTCCTCTTTTTAAACTTATTCAACGTTCTCTTGATGGCTCTTGAATGGATTTTGAAAATGGAAGTCAATGTGTGAATATTGACACCATTACTGAAGGTCTGAATGATCTTTTTCCTCTCACCATTGCTCATTTGAGAAGACAGTGGGGCTGACACAATACGATTTTAACCAAGCTGAATAACTCAAAGGGTATTTCCGTGACTCTTACGACAAATGTTATCAAGATGGCTAAATGTTTTATCTGAAAATCCGGAAAAAAAGAAACTCAATCAGTTGAGTGTTTTTTTTGGGTTTTTTTTTAGATATTAAACATTCTGTGCGATGGACAATTATACTGATACACGATTTGGACAATTTTGCTGTTAAACCCAGTAGATCTCGTCATGTTACGTCCATGGAGTTGGATGTTTCATATATTCAGTATTCCATTTGTAAAGAAGAAGTTCCTCTCAGACAGACTACAATCTTAATATTTCCAAGTCAAGGGACAATCGTTATCCATCCTTCTTATCCTGATGAACTTCACTGTCTTCTACTTCCTCTTACATTCATATCACACACCCCATTTCAATAACCCTCTACCTTGAGGGGCGCTTGAGCCTTGTATGTAGTGACATTTAGTGAGATAGTTGAGTGTTTTACCGGCGGTGACAGCGAACGTGTTTCGAACAGAAAAAAAATAGAATTTGAATTTAGATGTTTTAAATTAAGCAAGAACTACTATCTTGTATAGAATTTGGTATATTTTTTAATCAGCTTCCTTCAGCTGTATTTGGGAGAAAAGATTTATAATCTTTCTAATCAATATTAGTTCAAGCCTAAAGGTTTGTCTATTTCATTTCTGTTGATTCGTTTAAGATAGGATGACCAACGAGAAATACAGAACATCCGGTGCAAATTTAAATGACTTCTAAATTCACAGACGTACATAAATTGAGACAACATAATCTAATATCTGTTATCATTTACGCTGAACTTAATCTTGAACACGACAACAATTATGGAGCACACAGTGAGAAATATATTGGCACTAGTTAAGTAGACTGGTCCACTCGTAAAAGAAAAATAGCAAAAACAATTTGTGGAAATATTTTTTGTAGATAAGCAGTCACTAGATCTTTTATCGTTTTAGAAGGGTTGGGCTCCTGTTCCTAAAATCGACTCTGGACTTTTAACAGAGTTAACTTGAATTAGCTGTTCTGCATATATCTTAAAATTAATGATATTCTGAGTATTAAAAAGCCAATTATCGAAATAAGATTTATTTATATATAGTTATATATATAAAGTATAAAAATTTTAATTGAAGAACAAAAGTTTACAAAAGTTAAATAATGTATGTATCCGTTTATTATTTATTTAAGATAAATAATTATCACTCCCTAATATTTGTACCTGTGCTTCCGGAAATAACCTTAAAGAGTTTTCTTTGAATATTTACATCATTCAGACTGTTGTCTTCATCTTTATTGTCATGTTCAGGATGTTTTGATCGTTGTACACTCCGGCCTTCAGGGAGAATAGATTGGAATTTCTAACCGAATCCTTTATTTCGTGAACCGGGGTTAGATTCTCCTCGTTTCATGCCTTTTCTGGATATTTCAGTTATTTCCCTTTAGCAATTTAAACTCCCGCCAGTTTTTGTTCACATCTGCTGTGGCCAGGTATTGAACTCACAACTCGTTTGGTCAAGTCACTAAACTACTTCAACCAATGTTTTTATTCTCTAGGCCATGTACAACTGACAAAACGTCTTGAATATAACAAGATGAAGACAACAGTCCAACAATGTAAATAGTGTAAATCGTTATAATATCTCATCTCAGAAATATAGACAGGTTTTAATAACAAATTGAGTGAAAATGTAGAAATAAAAAAAGCATCAATATTACTTTAAAAAAATATAGTGCAAATGATTATTAATAAAAATTAAAAAAAAGGATATAATAATATATAGAATAGTCCATCGCTATAGCGCGTGCTTTGGGGTCCAAAATGGCCGACTCGCGCTACGAGTGAATCACGGTAGTTCTGGGGAGCAGGAGGCGATAATAGGATGTTGAACACCTACCTGATTTTTGGGCACTATTTTCCTTATTTCGCGATATATACTGTAGATAATGTCTTGAAAAAAAATCAAATAATGATACTAATTTATGCAAATGATTCAATAAGAAATTTCGGGGATTTGATTTTTAAGCCCTGCGCTAATATCTAATAAAAATTTCCCAAACAATTATTTTTTATTCTAAATTTACATGCCTAATTCGAAAATGACAAAGAATTTTTTATACAATCTACCGTTTTGGGGTTGTCGACAATAAAAGTTCGAACTCATTCGTGTCGTTGTCGGCTACGGCACGGCAGCCATTATTGTTGTTTGCATACGCGATAATCGAGATAAGAGAATGTCTGTTTGGGCTGTTCGATCATCAAAATCAAGGTAAAACGTGTGAAAAAGGGGTTTAATTATGAAAACAAATTTGGACCCATCTAATAATCGCTGTTCTGTCTATCGCGAAGAAAATGGCCCAGAAAATGGTAAAATAGTGGGGAATTTCTAAAAAAATGAGCGATATTGAGGGTACAAGAGAAAAATCTTGGGGTCCACTACCCACCCGCAGTATAACGGGTACTGTGGTAAACTGGATAGGGGTCGACTACTGTACTACCCCGACTTAGCCTCGACAAATATACCCGAAGCTAAGCAATAAAATCATAAAGTGAAAATAATAACAATTTTTTTTTTATTTAAAATTAGTCAAGGATTGTATGGAACATTCTGGACATAAAATAGAATTATTTATTCTGTAGAAATTGTTTTAGATCTGTCAGTGAATTAAGATATACATGTGTACACACATTTTGACTGCAACTGAAATGCACATCTGTCTCGTGAAAGTTATTGAGAATTATATGGATGGAGAGAGGAAGCAACAAAGGAAGTCTGAAAGAAAATGGCAACAGAAAGAAGACTTATAATCAGAATCAGGAAAAGACAGCTGAAGTTCATTGGAAGGAAGTCTTGGAAATCTTAGCCATCAAGAAGCATACTGGAGGCAAGAGAGATAGCGAGCCTCTTACCTGACGGGCTTATGTGACTGAATAGGGGCCGGGTAATTTAGTAAAGGGTCACAGAGGATAGGATTTCGTGGAAAGCCATGATCGTTTATGTCCTGAAAGGAAAAGACACACTGAACAACAACAATCCTGGATAACAGCAAATGTGTATAACCTAAATTGTGAAGCCTTATGAAGTCATTTTTATGAATCCTCTTTTTGAAAGAAGATATTTTCTGATCTGATGCAATTTATATTCGAAATTTTGTCAGTGAAGCGACAACTACCGAATTGTAAGAGTAATTTATGTTGTGTTACTATTTCTAAAGTAGTGAATATCTGGCTGTTTTACGTCAGATTATTTGGCAGAGGATAGGACATAGGGCACCGAAATCCGACACCTACTGGAATAGAGAAAAATGTCTTCCATAAACTAAGCAAATTACTAAGAAACATAATTTTTTTTAGAATAAAAAAAAAAGGTACCATATTTAATAACAGTCCTCCTATATGGCAAAGAATCCTCACAGATGAAAAGAAGACTAGAGGCAACAGCAATGTGGTTCTACAGAAGGATGATGAGAATACAATGAGCGGAGTGTGTAAGCAAACAAGAAGGCTTAATAAAATGCAAACATAAAGAACACATACTCAGAATCAGAAAAAGGCTGCTAAAATTTCTGATACAGTTAATGTGGATGGAAGCCTTGGAAAATTTGGCACACACAGGGCATATCGGGACAATGGACAATGTTTAACAGGTCACCTACCTGACGAGCTTTTGTATATGGATGGAAGAATAGGAGCCGTAAGAGATGGTAAATAAAAAAAAAACTTTACTTAGAGCAAAATAGAGGAAATTGTGGAAAGCCATGATCGTCCATCTCCTTAAGGGTCACGGCACATAAAATAAGAAGAATTAACTAGAAAATATTATATTGAATTTCTCGATTATTTTATTAATATCGTGTCTCTCTTCAAGACGTGATCGATAATAGACTCTGCTTTATTTTCTTCGAATAGCTTAAAATTATTGGTAAATTTAATGAAACAGTTTCCTGTTGCTTTCTCCAAAGGTTTGAATACAAAGAAGACCTTATTCTAAAGAGGATATCACCCGAGATTAGAGAGCGATGTCTATGCCCTTATTTACCTGTGGCTAATGAACGATATTAGTGTGAAAGTTAACACTACAGACGAAGCCTGAATTAGAACATGGTTCACCAATTTCGTTTTCTGCGAATGAAAACAACCACATTACTCATATTAGGTTGGTGCAAAAATAATGACGTAATAATGTCGTTTTTTGACTTATTTTTTAACGTTAAAAACGACATTATTACGTCATTATTTTTGCACCAACCTAATACATCCCTTGACAGCAGACATAAAATCTTTAAGAATTCGACGATTTGAAAATTAATATTATGATCCCTTACTCCCGAGGGTCGTCCTTCCAGGTTTTACATCTCCCTTACGAGGATTCTAGTTTCATCATTTGGCGCCAAAAGAGAAAGTGCCTAGGGGACTTAGACAGTTATAGACGCCCCCCCGCCAGTCTACATGCGCGTCGGCTTGAGAAACATTCCTCCTAAGTGAGCTTCCTATTTTATACAACTTAAAAACTTCTTCTACTTCTTCTTCTATGCACCGTGTACCTTTTAGGCATCGACGATCATGGCTCTCCACAATTTCCTGTCTTCTTTTACGGTTGTCTTTTTGCTATCTCTCCCAAAACTTTTTCCGCACTCCATTCGCTCAAACTCGTCAGGTAGGTTGTGTGTTGCTTTCATCTGACACTCTCACCCTCAATTTGTCCCGTGAGTATTAGATTTTCCACGTCTTCTTTCCTCATTTCCACTGTCGGTTTCTGATGTCAAGCGTCTGTTTTTTTTGGTGGGGGGGTTGCCATTGGTTCTAGAACTTCGTCTTTGCTCCCACGTTCGGTTCATAGAATTCTCAACATACTTCTGTAGAACCATATTTCTTTTGCTTCAAGCCCCTTCTTTATCTGTGAGGAGATTGTCCAGCATTCACTGGCATAAAGTAGCACTGATATTACGTAACAGTTCAGTATTCTTTTCTTTGTTTCTAACGATATTTCTTTTGTTTCTTAATACTTTGCTTAGCTTCTGGAAGGCACCTTTCGCTATCCTAGTGCACCTTCCATGTCACATTTTCCGTCCTCTTTTAATACACTTCTTAGATATCTAAATTATTGTACCTGTTTGATTTCGACATCCCCAATCTTTAATTTGCATATTGGACTGTTGTGTTAACAATCACGCAATCAGTCTTCTTGCAGTTGATGTTCAGTCCTTTCTTCTCGCTTTCCTCCATTGCTTTAGTTCTTGTAGTTGCTTTCTGTGCCTGCTATCAATACTGTGTCATCTATATATCTTATGATGTTAAGACTGCAGTTGACAATAATGAATCCTGATAGAACTTCTACTTCTCTCAGAATGGCATCGCTGTATAAGTTGAAAAGGTCTGGCGAGAAGACACATCCTTGTCTTACACCTTTTTTGTTTTTGTATATTTACTGAACCCGTTTCCTATCTGTATGTAGACGGCTTTCTGTCAGGATAGGTTCTGTATATTCTAATATCTTTCCAATCTATATCAAGGTTATCTAGCTGTTCTTTGAGACATACTTTATCAAACATATTTGTATAATCTATAAAACATAGGGATGCATCTTTTTTTGCATTTGTATTGCTCTCTCTGATATCATTTCTTTTTTCCAGTGTCTTTAAAGAACCTGCACCGTTCTTGTGATATATCCGGTCTGATTCTGCTGTGTGCTCTATTCATCAAGATTTCGATGATATGTTTTGTTACATAGTTCTCTAGGCTGATTATCCGATGGCGTTCACATTCCTTTGGAACTGGCTTCTTAGGCAGTGTTATGAATATGAATCTACTTATGTCTTCCAGCATATCGCCACTGCTGAATATCTCATTTAATATCTGTCTATATTTCTGAGATGGTGTATTATGTACATTATTTACATTATTCAGATTATTCTCCTCATCTTTGTCGTCATACACTCCGGCCTTCTTCTGAGGCAGTGAAGAACTTTCAGAGGGAAATTATCAGGAGATAATTGATAACTGACAAACATGGCACGTGGAACTATAACAGTCTACCCCAGTGAGCGAAATAAAGGGTTCAGTTCGACATTCCAACCACCTGAAGAAGGCTGGAGTGTACATCGACCGAAACGTTGTAATAAATATGGCGACAAAGATGAGGACAATAGTTCGAATAATGTAAATAATCGGATTTAATGTGTTTGTAATTTTGTCAATGCCGAAATCCTCTAAGGCAGTGACCATCTCTATTATGATTCCGTCTGGTCCTGCTGTTTGTTTCTGTTCACTTTGGCAAATGCACATTACACTTCAGATTTCAATATTTTTGGTCCTTCGTTATTTCTGTGTTTTTTCGGTTGTTCTATCGCTGAAGTATTTCTTCTTTCTCTAACATCAATGTTTCGTCTTTGGATTTTATGCAACCTGCTCAGGAGCATGTTTTTTGCCATTTTGGGTGTCTTATTTTGTATCCATATCTGCTTTATTTGTGATACTCTTTCCTTCTCTTTCTGCATATTTTTCATTGAGCAATTCCTCTTTATACTGCCTGCCGTTGTTCCTAATGTCTTTGTGCAGAGTCTTACCTTCTGTGCCGAACCTTGGTACTGTTTGTTGTCTCCTTTTTCATCATATCGAGAATGTCATCTGTCATTCACTATTTTTTCCTTTGTCTATTTTTCTTTGCAATGATTTCGATTGCTGACTTTACTAACGCTTCTCTTTATGTATCCCATTTTTTTTTAATTCTCATTTTGTGCATTGTATCTTTTAGCACTATATATAAATTTCTCCTTGACATTCAGGTTGTATTGCAATGTGGGTGCTGTCATGGCTCACTTCATTTTATGTAGTTTCCCTCTAAGTTTACATATTACTGGGAGGTGGTCGCTCTTGCAGTCGTCACTTGGGTATGCTTTACAGTGTACGACTGCATTTCAGAATTGATTGTTATATATTTGGTTTTTTGTTTCACCTGTTGGGCTTCTCCATGTTCGTATATATTGTAGATGTTCTTGAAATTAGGTATTGGCTACTACCTCTTCATTCGGCCTGCACTACTATCTGCGTTCATTACGAGATCCTAGTCTGAATTTGGCAACTCTTCCACCATCTCCATCGTTGCCTATTTTGGCATTCAAGTCTCGCATGGGGTTAGATATTTCTTACGATTTTCTTTGAGCTTTGGTGTTACATAACGTAGAGTAAAACATTTAAATTCCTTTTTCGGTACTTTGTGCTATTGGTGTATAGACAACTGTCTTGAAAGGCCGTTCTTTCGGTTTAAGAATTCTTCTAGATGATAGTATCCAATAACACATTTATTCATCTCTTAATCATGTATCAGTCCTACTCCTCTTTTCTTTTTCTCTCAGCCTGCATATATTATACCGACTATGAGACTGACGATATCTCCATTTTTTTGCTCACCTGGATTCACATACGACTAAAATATTAACATTTAACCTGTTCATTAACAGCTTTATAGTTTTCTAATAAACTACCAACACTTAATAGAAGTAGCAACTATATGGTGTGCGTAGGCAAAGCAGTAGTTTGACTTCTTATCTTCATTGTTTACTGCAGTCTTATTTTGGGAATTAATTACACTTTTATAGTCGGACCAATATCCTCATCTTCAAATGTAGCTCCGAGGATATATATATATATATATATATATATATATATATATATATATATATATATATATATATATATATATATTGACATTATTGTTGTATGTAAAGTCCTTGAAAAAAAGGCATGACACAACTTCTTCTATCGTTAGATATCTGGACATAATGTCGCCCCGCCAGTATACCTTGATGGTTAACAGACGAGTTGGTAAACAAACAAGCAGTGCTATATCGACTCTATCTGAACGGGTAGATGAAGCAAGAAGAAAATGTTATAGTCATTTCGATATTGACATGTATATAGAAGGTATAGAGATAAAAGAGAAAGACCCAGGTATTTAATATTAAGGGATAATAGTTTAGCTGGGCCAGTGTCACCTTACTTCGTTCCAAAGTGCGCCGTTTTGAGAGCTAATATTTTTTTTCGAGTATACCTTCCTTTTTTCTAGCAAATAAATTCAGTCGAGATTACCATCAGCTGCTTTGGTGAGTTTACACAATCTGAAATCTGAATTTTACGCTGAACAGAAATATATGTAATTAATGACAAAATACATTTTTACTTCGTTTAAATAAAACAAGCAACTAGTAAACCGTATATATTTTTTTACTCATATCTATCTATCTATCTATCTATCTATCTATCTATCTATCTCTCTATCTATCTTTATGCACGTGTTTATCGTTGCTTAGAAATCATCTATGTAAACATTGACAGACCATCATCACTGTCTTGTCCGTATATTGTTTAATATGGTGTAATTGATATCTTTGATAATGGCTTATGTAAGCCGAAAGCTTAGATTGTATAAAAAAAAATATGGATCAATATTGTCAATTTCTTTCTTCGTTCAACGATAATGTTATAACACTTATCAGATGTTACGAAAACATTTTGCATAAAATAAATAGACAACACTGTCTATAATATTTAATGAAACGTGTATGTAGCGATCTAGCTATCTATCTGATTTTGTCCATATCTATCTATCTATCTATCTATCTATCTATCTATCTATCTATCTATCTATCTATCTCATTCCGTTCATATCTATCTATCCACTTAACTAGCTACCTACCTACCTATCTATCTAGGTAAAATGGAGGAAAATGTCGCTAAGTTTTCAATTATATTTTTAATTTCAGAACGCTCTAAATATAAAATAATATCTGTAATTTTTTATATATATATATATATATATATATATATATATATATATATATATATATATAGTCTTAAGGTGTGCTATATTTATGGAATAAAGTGCTCAATGTCAGAGATAGAGCGTGTGTAAATATAAAAGTGAACATAGAAGTCAACACTTAGAAGCTCTAAGTGTTGACTTCTATGTTCACTTTTATATATATATATATATATATATATATATATATATATATATATATACAGCTAAATATAATTTTATTATATATATATATATATATATATATATATATATATATATATATATAAACAAGAAAAATATTTAGCAACTGCAATAAGAGTATTTACTCACTTTCTTTTATTCATCATTAAATTGTATCGCTTATATCCCTCAACTTTAAGAATCTTTTAGAGCGTTCTTGAAATGAAAAAAATTGAAAACTTAGCAAAGTTGAAAAAAAAAAAAAAAACTTCTATCTAACTGGACAAAGTCCCTCACGGAACGAAACCTTTTTGTAAATACATTTATTCTTTTGACATATTTTCTTTTAAAATATATATTTAATTTATATCTGAATTTTTACACACACACACGCAAATTTGCTATATTTACAGCGAAACAGGTCTCGATAAAAGAGATAGAGTATTTATAGAGAAAGTATGGACATAGTAGTCAGCAATATATGTCGAGTGACAGTTTCAGGTTTCGTAACAATTTTCTGACATTCCTTTTTTAGGGGGCTGTATATATAATGGCCTAAGTAGGCATATGTTTCATTGAGGGCCACTCTCATTTTCTTTTCTTTTCAATAATACTGAATGTCATTTATAGTTATTAATAATTTAATTATACTGGCTGGGTGGTTGGAGGACGCCTGTATGCAAACAGGTGTGCCTTATCGTTATAATCAAAAGATTGCTTATCTATCTATCGATGTATATCGATGTATATCTGTATATATATATATATATATATATATATATATTAAAGAAAGAAAGAAAGGGATATATTATGTAAAAAGAAAGCATCGATCGACAAAAATCATAGAAGATTGTGTTTATAAAGAGTAATTCGGATTTGATATCCAGACGCTTCTCAGTGGCTAAATGGTTAACAGCACGGCAGATCAAATGACGGTTCCCATAAGGGTTACAGATTCGACAGCTGTTGTAGAGCGCTATTTTCTACGAGTTTTTTTGAACATACAGACCGGTAAATGTAATTATTAATGTTTAAATAAAAACAGAGCATTTACTTAAATAAATTATATCTATAAAAATAATGTATAAACAGAAAATTTATTTCATATATATATATATATATATATATATATATATATATATATATATATATATATATATATATATGTCACGTGATTATGGTTGTTTTTGATTTAAGCTATATATTCTGTTCTATTATTTTCCTTTTCGGCTCGCTTTGCCCCGACTATCCGTTGGCAACAGATTTATCTGATATATATATATATATATATATATATATATATATATATATATATATATATATATACATAAACACACACACACACACATATATATGTATAATGGCTTGTTCAGAATGAAATTAACAGTCACTAAATTACCTCCGAAGATATGCTTAAACCTCTCAAAAACTTATGACCTTCTTGCCAGTTTGAAATAAACATAGTTCTATTCTAAGAGTTTCTTCTTTCGCACTTCTCGCTTGTGGAACTCTCTTCTTTCCAACTGATAGCCAGTCACTTTTGATCTTCAAACATTTAAAGGCAATGTCAATCGTTATGTTTTCGTTATTCCCTTTCTTTTATTGTTCTCTCTCCTTAATCATAATTTTCTTTTTCTGTTATTCTTTCACACTCATTAACCCCCGTCTTAGTGACTTTATTGCCTTGCTATATGTGAAATGATTAACAACATATGTACCTTATGCAAAGAGATTATTGATAGCTTCGCCTCGTTTTATAAAAGCAATTGCTCTTTTGGTCTTGTGCTAGACAAAGCTCAAAGTTTCATATATTTACAAAGGGCGCCTCCTGTAGAGAAGTAGTTGTTAAACTTGTATTCTTTACAGTTTGTTTTCGGAGACGTTTTCTAAGTGTAGTGGGGTCGATCTTTATTGTAGTACGTCTCCATTACACCCAAGTATTATGTGTGTGTGTGTTTGCGCGCGCGTGTGTGTGTGTTCCTGTGAGAAAACGTTAATACATATGCAAGTAAATGTGTATTGAGAGTAAGACATGTTAGATGGTTACCCACTGCCAACGCTATTTTCATTGTCTGCTAACCCCCCTTTAAGCTGTACGTAGGTTGGAAAATGTTTCCTTTCGATTTAGGTTCAGTTACGAAAGATTGGCCTCTTCATTTTTCGTGGATTAATGACTTGTGCTTCTCTATTTCCGCTTCCTGTTTAATCTCCAATGTTTATACGCCACGTCAAGATTGATGGCCTGCATCTTTCACTTTGCATTTGCCGGGATTAATTAAATCACACATCGACAGGAGATCATAACCTTTAACTTTTAGTGGAAGTTATTAGCGCGTAAAGCCTTTAGATATAGTGGTACTTTCCGTAAAAGAGATAATTTTACGTATTAGATAGATAGATAGATAGATAGATAGATAGATAGATAGATAGATAGATAATGAATAGACTCAAATAGACAGTTATAAACAGTCAGACAGATAGATAGATAGATAATGAATAGACTCAAATAGACAGTTATAAACAGTCAGACAGACAGATAGATAGATAGATAATGAATAGACTTAAATAGGCAGTAATAAAGAGTCAGACAGACAGATAGATAGATAGATAGATAGATAGATAATGAATAGACTCAAATAGACAGTATAAACAGTCAGACAGTCAGACAGACAGACAGACAGACAGATAGATAGATAGATAGATAGATAGATAGATAGATAGATAGATAGATAGATAATGAATAGACTCAAATAGACAGTTATAAACAGTCAGACAGACAGATATATAGATAGATATATAGATAGATAGATAGATACATAGATAGATAGATAGATAGATATGAATAACCTGAGATAGATAAAAAGATATGAATAGAAGGAAATAGACAGTTATAAACAGAGTGAGATAGATAGATAGATAGATAGATAGATAGATAGATAGATAGATATGAAAATAAATTGCTCTGGACGTCTTTTTTGAAGTCCTCCCCAAATCTTAAGAAGAAGTCATATCAATCCCAAAAGAAACTGGTAAATAGACGCTCCAGAAAAATACTTGACTTCTTCTGTAATACTCCATCTTACTAAGAGTCAGAGTGGACCAGAAATAGTGTATTGCTGTCCAGTCTCTGTAAGAGTTGCTCAACCCTTACTTTCCCGACTTAATAGACTTCAGAAATGTCAATGTGGCTCAAGTTGATGAATTATTTCCCACCCTACAATCCTTTTCCCCGCAATCGAAATATCACTCGTTTTTCACTAATCTATTGTTTTCTCCATGACAAATCTTCTGGCCAGCTGGATTCCTTAGTTTCACCACTTCAGACCTTTACAGCCAAGATACGCCATGAAATGAAAAACAGGATCGAATCACCCGAAGAAAGAAGTCCCATTCTTCTTCCCATGAACCGCTAATTTGTAGAACAGACTCCGGAGTGGATGCTCCTTGATCGCTCTAATATTCAACTATCAGGTAAATCGTTACCTATTTTCAAAAACCTCATTCATCTACCCACAATGACTCTTGATACTTGTATTCGGTGAAAAGCAGTGAAGATACACATATTTTCTTAATGGCATGTTCCTTCAGGATGTGTCTTTATTTCTCAGATGAGTTATGATAATTTATTTACGCTATTTACATCGTTCGGACTTTTGTCCTCATTTTCATTGCCATATTCACGACGTTTCAGGCGTTTTACGATCCGACCTTCTTCAGGTGATATACAATGGAATTTCGAATAGAACGCTTCATTTAGTCCACTGGGGTAGAGTGTTCTAGTTCCATGAGTTTTCTGGATATATCAGGCTGCAGTTAATTCCCTTTAATAAGACAAATTTTCAAGTTTCTGTTTCCTCTGCCATGGCTAGGTATTGGACTCACAAGAACACATGGCGCAGTTGGATAAATGTTTTGGATGAGTAATCCAAAAAGTGACTTAACCCAAAGGGTTGTAAGTTGAATATCTGTTCACAGTAAAGAAAACAAAAACAAAATTTGGGAAAATTGTTGGTCGGTGGCTCCCACACAAGGTTACAGAATTCTGTCCCTACTGGATACAATGACTAGAGAGTTTAGTCATTTTAATTATAACTGATAAATTTGTTTTAAGGCTTTTAAACCCTTTATGGGGTATCTAAAGCTTAGTGGGGACAATAAATTTCTCAAGAGCATTAATGGATGGGCGCTCGTATCTTGCATACTCCTCTACTAGGACTGCGCACCAATCCCTGTTGCAGAAACCTGCTCGGTTATATTTAAGTTTGTTCAACACCCACAGAGTCTACGTGTGGTTTTAACTGCAATTATGCTGAGCGGACCTTAGTTAAAGTTTCTTGAAGAGAGTGCGTTATCTAGCGTGATCAGTAGTCTGAACAAGGCCTTCACACTCAAAGCCTCGGTCACGATGACTTATGACTTCGTGCTAACATAACCACCGAGGTCTCTCAAGGGTTCCATCTCTCTCCCCTCTATGATTTTCTAATTTTCTATACTATCTCTCTCTTACTCTCTCTCTCTCTCTCTCTCTCTCTCTCTCTCTATATATATATATATATATATATATATATATATATATGTGTGTGTGTGTGTGTAAGTAAAAGTGAATGGAGCAGCCACCGAATCCGAGAATGACAGTCTACTGCGACGTCTAGGTAATCCCAATTGAGGACGCCTGTTCAGGCACATTTGTATTTGTTCAACACCTACAAAGCCCACTTGTAGTTTAAACTGAGCAGAAGGTCACAAATGAAAGAGGGGTCATTATTTAAACTTAGAGCTAAAGAGATCCACTAGAAAACAGCTAACTCAATCGATACATATGTATATGAAGTTAATTCAATTCGTCAAGTGGAGTCATGCCTTTCTGAAGAGCATTAATGAATGCCTGCTCGTATCTTGTATGCCTGTCTACTAAGACTGCTCGCTAATCCCTTTCGTAGACCCCGGCACAGACACATTTGTATTTGTTCAAAACCGAGAGATCCCATCTGTGGTTAATGCTGCAGCTATGCTCAGCGGATTCTTAGTATATATTCTGGAAGAGAGTGTAATATTTGGTGTTTTCAACAGTCTGAATAAGGCTAGTACTCTCAAAACCTCGGTCACGATGACTTGTTATTTTGTGTTAGAACAACCATCGACGATCCGAAAATAGTTTCCTGTACCCAATTTCAATTACAAGTCTTAGGTCAAGTCGAGATATAGCTTTCAGGCACTTTCCAAATCTGCCTTACGCTGGGATCGCCTCCCCCAGGCCGGTAACATCAAGAATTGAACTTCCTGACAAATTGACCATGATGAAATTCAAACCCGGGTTTCATGGTCATATAATGCCTAGCAACTCGTTTCCGAAGCCGTCCGTCTGCTGGGGCGGTTAGTTAATCTCCCTTGCAGACGCCTGCTCAGGCACATTTGTGTTTGTTCAACGCCCACATAGCGCACCTGTAGTCTATACTGCAACTACGCTGAGCGAACATTAGTTACAGTTTCTGAGAGAGTGAAAGAGCGTTATATAGCGTAATCAACAGTTCGAACAGGGCTATCACGGTCAAAACCTCGGTCAAGAGTTCCGTCTGCCTAATTTTACTCACAAGGCTTGTGTCAACCACTGATATGGTTTTCAGAAACTTTCCAAAGATGTGACACAAGTATCGCCTTTCCCAGATCGCCCTCCCCACCGATAACATCAAGATGTCACCTTTCCGACAAATCGACCATTGTGACATTCAAACCCGGGTCTCATGGAGATATATATATATATATATATATATATATATATATATATATATATATATATATATATATATATATATATATATCTTACTTATTATAAAACGCAGATTGTGTGTGTGTGTGTGTGTGTGTGTGTGTGTGTGCACGTTTATATATTGGATCGGATTTCCTACATTTTTCAACCGATTTCTACAAAACTTCACAGGACTACGTAAAATTACCTTGTGGTGGTTCTGACAGCGCCCAAATTGGAAAAA
The DNA here is from genome assembly GCA_963932145.1 of Acanthosepion lycidas. Lineage (NCBI taxonomy): Eukaryota > Metazoa > Mollusca > Cephalopoda > Sepiida > Sepiidae > Acanthosepion > Acanthosepion lycidas. The sequence continues at coordinate 13,108,903 of OZ010577.1, forward strand.
CACGATTGTTTTTGCATGAAATCAATTTGAAAACACGATTGAGAGGCATTAATGAAAGGGAGACAACTCATATCGAGTTATACTTATTAATATCGAGTTATCGAGTTATACTTATTATAAAACCCAGGTTGGTTGTTTGTTTGTGTGTGTGTATGTGTGTGTGTGTGTGTGTTCGTTTATATATGAGATCAGATTTCCTACATTTTTTAACCGATTTCAACAAAACTTTTTATTGGCAGGTTAGTGTTTCTTACTGTCTTGCAGACTTTCTTCTTTATTTTTACATTCAGAATGCTTTAATAAATTCCATTTACAAGACAATTGTTTATAATAAAATTCTATTCAATCGGTAGACTCATAACGATTGAAAACAATGTTTTTGTTTGAGTTTGGGTTTGACCAATTCGTAAAAAAAAACTATTTAAGACATGCGTGTCCATCAACCTTAAACAATAATCATTGTCAATTTTATTTTTCAGTCTTTATGATGGTCGATACTTGATCTATCTCTTACTGTTACATCCCCGGGCAACGCCGGGCTCTACTGCTAGTATATATATATATATATATATATATATATATATATATATATATATATATATATATATATATATATATATCCTCGGAGTTACATTTGAGACGATAGTAATGAAGATGAGGATATTGGTCCGAGTATAAAGAATATAATTAAATCGCAGAATATGACTGCAGTAAACAATCAAGATGAGAAGTAAAACTAGTGCTTTGCCTACGAACAGCATATAGTTGCTACTTCTATTAAGTCTTGGTAGTTTATTTGAAAACTATAAAGCAGTTAATGAACAGGTTAAATGTTAATATTTTAGTCGTATGTGAAACCAGGTGGGCAAACAATTGAGCCAGGACAATATATGCAGGCTGAGAGAAAAATGAAAGAGGAGTAGGACTGATACTTGATTAAGGCATGAAGAAATCTGTTATTGGATACTATCATCTGAAAGAATTCTTGTCTTTAAACGGAAGGAAAAGACTTTCAACATATCTATCATAGTTGTCTCTACACCGGCAACACAAAGCACAGGAAAAGGTTTCTAAATGATTTACTATACGCTAGGTAGCGCCAAAGGTGATTGCAAATCGTAAGAAATATCTAACGTCATGCAAGACCTGAATGCCAAAATAGGCAATGAAGGAGATGGTGGAAGATTTGGCAAATTCAAACTAGGATCTCGTAATGAACGCGAAGAAAAACGGTTCTATCAGTGCACGGTGTATGATAATGTAGTAACCAACACAGAAATTCTCGTCTGCGTCCTTGGTAAGATGATAAAGTACCTCCGACAGCAAGGCCTCTGATCAGATGGTTTTGAGGAGCGCGGAACCACATCTTAATTGCTGGTGTTCCAAGCTCCACCTTGACCCTTCGCGGTTGCACCTGTTAAGATCCCAGCTATGGGCAAATAGTTGAGCCCCAAACTGGGGTGAAAACACTATGAAGTGTAAAAATAGGTTTTAATATCAGAAAAACTATTAACAGTAATACATTTTTGGAGAAAGACAAACAAATATTACTAGCAATAAAAATTTTGTTGTCATTAAATAACCGATTGAGGTTGATATACCGTAAAACAAACCAAACCAAACCAAACCTAATTTCTCGAATAGCACTCGAGCACGAGCCCATCCGAAGGGCATTAGTTCGAAAGTAAACTCAAATGACTAGGTTGGAATTCGAACTCGACTCACTGTTTTTTATTTTCCTGTTGATCACTGTTACGCTCGTCATATACCCGCTAACATTCCACATACTAACATGAGATAGCAAGAAATGGTCATATATGTTGGAAAATGATTGTATTACATTAATATTTACTGGGAAAACGGGTGGCAGACAGGCCGTAATTCCTTACATATCTCCAACCAGAAATAACTGCCTTCTCTGAGATCTAGGATTATGGTTGACTGCTAGTCTAGAGGCAGAATCAACCTACGACATTTCAAAGACAAAATATTACACAATCTCATTCTCTTCCGACATATCCCCATTTACTCAAAGCGATTGTACCTTTATTCAAGTACAGAACCTTTATTGAAAACATGTATTCGTATATACCCGGGTCATCCAAAGACAATGTATTATATGTCAGCCAATCAGAAACAATTACTAATATACCCAGGCTTGGTCTAACCCAATTCATTGATCATTATCTCTATTCTGACCAAAAAGCTAAGAATGTGACTCGTCTAATTCGTGCATGACCAATCATCTCATTAGGTATTCTTACCTTCATCATTTTAGTTTGATAAGCAATTTTCTTGAAAATAAAGTTTCTTCCATTGTTGCTTTGCTCGGTAGATATATTTAATTCCAACTCAGAAAATTTGTTAATCGTAGCGATATTAAAGATGAGTAAACTTTCTAAAATTAAATAATGTCTGTATCAAAACACTAAACCTTTTTTTCTACGAGAGAAATACTCAAATATAGCCGTTTTAAATTTGGTCATTTTTGTCTGATACTTTGTACATTTCATTTGATTCTTCAGGAATTTGATCTGACACTTCCAACATCTGATTTGACCCTTGGAGAATCTCATTTGGCACTTCGGGAATTTGATCTGATACTTCAAGAATTTGGTCTGACACTTCACAAATTATACCTGGTACTTCGGGAATTTAATCTGCCACTTAACGATTTTGTTTTAACTCTTCGCGGATTTGGTTTGACGCTTCGGATGTTTGATGTTGCAAATTTGATTTAACACTGCAAATCTCATCCGGAAAAGGCATATATATATATATATATATATATATATATATATATATATATATATATATATATATATATATATATATATATATATATATATATATATATATATATATATATGAGCGGTGACGTAAAATTAGCTTGGTTGATGTCCAGGCACGCGGTAAGCCCACTGGTAAAATGAGTCCTAGTTCTTTACTAGAGTTCCGTTCGGATTATTCATTTAGGAGGTGGACACTTCAAATTAAATTCATGGAGTGTGTAGAGACATTTTAAACTCTCTTTTACTACTTCAACCAACACTACTTGTCTAAAAGGGGGTTCTTCGTCTATGTATCGCGTGGTACCTGGCCTTTCACAGAATTAGGAGTTGAAAACGTCTCTTCTCGACCGCTTCAGACTCCTTTCCCGTTCATTTTAGTCCTTACTTTATCTTTCTTCGGTGAATTGATTAGAAAACCATAAACCTAGAATGGTGGGAAGACTACGTTTAAGTATATCTCTTTTATCTTAGCACTGCACGCCCGTTTCCATTGAGTTCAAGTAGACACTTCCCGACCCAGGGACTGAACTCATGACACCAAATTTACGAACCAAAGCTTTAATCCACTTGGCTGTTGTCGCATACGACAGTTCTCTGTGCTGATAACATAACCTTCCTGTTGAATTGTGCTGCCGCTTCAGCTAGTAATAATTGACTGCTGCTTCTACTTGATCCAGTCTTTAATATATTAGCAATCATTCTTTTCAATCCTGTACTCCACGGAGAAGTGTCTTGGCTGCATTCTTTGTAATATTTGTTGCTTTTTCCGCCAATTCTCTATTGGAGAACCTCTCTCCTCTATGATGAGGCCAGCTTGTACAGTGACTAATAACATTGATGAACGAAAATTGTTTATTAAAAGTAGCAAGATGATAAAGATCGTATTTATCATTCACAGGATCCCCTTAGCAATTAATCTAATGGGTGATGTCGGTCTTTACGAAATTGTCTCAATGGAAAACAGAAAAGTATGAGAAGACAACAAAAGCAAGCAGGATCAGTTCGGTGCACAGAAATTATGGAATTATGAATTATTGCGACGGATCGAAAAAAAGATGATTGTGTAAAATCATAATCTACATTATTCGAACTGTTATCCTCATCTTCATTGCCATATTCACAACGTTTCGGCCGTTTTACGCTCCGTCCTTCTTCAGGTGATTGGAATTTCGAAACGAACCCTTTATTTCGCCCACCGGAGTAGATTGTTCTAGTTCCACGTGCCATACCTCTTCCAGATGTCTCAGTTATTTCCCTTTAACTCAACTCTTCAAGTTTTTTGGTTCACCACTGCTCTAGCCTGGTACTGAACTCAGAACTCTTTGGGTCTAGTCACTGGATCACACCAACGCCTTTATCCAGTAAGTTATGTTCGGTTTGAAATTCCAATCACCTGAAGAAGGCCGGAGCGTACAACGGCCGAAACGTTGTGAATATGGCAATGAAGATGCGGATAACAGTCCGAATAATGTAAGTAATGTAAATAATCATAGTACCTCATCTCAGAGATATAGAGAGAAAATTCAATATTTTGAAAAATAGCTGTATCTTTTTATCTAAAATGATCGAAATTACAATTTCATGTTAAGCGGAATACAGTGTGAGTCATAATTATGTTAACACTAACATGAAGGAAATCATTTATTCAGAATTTACTGAACAGTCTCCACGATTGATGAACAAGAACCAGCGATCAACAGTATAATTAAGTGCCTTGACACACATTTCACGGGGAATAATTTATGTAACACCTTTTATTCTGTCATTAAGTTCTTCGATGTCTTTAACTTTTTTGCTATGAACGCGAAGATCTTTTTTCATACCCCGTAACCAGAAGTTACAGGGTGTCACATCAGGGGAGTGTGGTTGACATGCAAACACCCCACCGCGACCTAGCAAATGATTTGGGAAATTTTGATCAAGACATGCGCGAACAGTACGGGCAAAAATGAAACAGTGTCTGTTGAAAATACCCTGCTCGTCTTATTTGTAGGGGTATATTATCAATGGCAAACTCTTGCAGCATTTGTAAGTAAACATTTGCAGTCACCGTTGGATTCGTAAAGAAATAGGAACCAATTACACCCCGTGACTTCTGGTTGTGGGGTATGATAAAGGATCCTGTGGAGAGCAAAAATGTTAAGAGACATCGAAGAACTAAAGGACAGAATAAAAGGTGTATTATCAAATATTCCCCGTGAAATGTGTGTCAAGGCACTTAATTATACTGTTGATCGCTGGTTTTTATGCACCAGTCGTGCTAGTGGACAGGTGGAGACTTCAGTAAATTCTGAATAAATGATTCCTCTCATGCTAGTGAACATAATTTTGACTCACCCTTTATTCACACACACACACACACACACACACACATATATATATATATATATATATATATATATATATATATATATATATATATATATATATATATTACTCTAGACGTTAATTTTAGTGTGCACGCATATTTGCATTGATTTCCCTGTCTTTTTTAATTTATTAAGCGGTGAAAATAACCTTTATTACTCTCCATATGACTGCATTTGCTGAGCAAAAAATCTATCCGGCCACTGAAAATAATACTGATTCCTGAATTTATTTGAATTTCATAGTTGTGTTGTCATATCCTGCTATGGCAACAGTATACAGGATTGAGTGAAATTAACAACAAGGATACTTCAATGAGGAGGCTTTGAAAAAAAATGAAATGGAAAGGGAAGTAATATTAATAATGCAGAGTGCCAAAGTTTAATAAAAGCCGACCTTAATTGAGAAGTTCTAATAAGGAAAATCGAACCCGTGTTACCTTTTCAAGTAGGGAAATCCCCTTTTTAAGTAAAAGGGGACATCGACCAGTTCGGCTACGGAGCCAGACCGACAGTGTAAGGTTGGAAATGCCTATAAAAGAAAGGACCTTTTTCGCTGAGACTTCTACGAATCTGTATCTGCTAAAGTATTTTTCCTCTAGCATTATTTCTTATTACTCAAAACGGTATATTTATCGGTCACACACACACACACACACATGTAATGGCGTGCAGCAAGTGAACGCTTGTGGTAACAATACTCGATGAAAATAACAAAGCTAAAATTGACATTAATAATAAATATACATTATGTTCCTCGTCGTTTGCTGCAACTCTGTGCACTAAAAGAGATGAAGCTGAATTTAGCATTTCCATTGGCCTATTTGATTCGTCAGACGCATGCCAAATAGCGGGGGTATTTTTAATGTGGCAGTTAATGCATCCACAACAGACTTAAGAAAACCAAGACGCATTTATGGATCAAGAAAAAAATTGGAAAACCTTCTTTAAATACCTAAGAATTACTAGTAAAATAACCCCAAAAATTGATCAACATTCTTGACGTAAACTTGCATTTAAATGCTGCTAAATATGAACCCTATATAAAAGAACAAATCAGCCAAAGATACTGAAATAACGGAACAAATCATTTCCAGATTATATTTAAACAGTTACGTCAATCGGTACAATGCAAATAAACAACTAACTCTAGTAAAAAGGAAATATTCAACGAAGCTAAAATTTACTTGTATTATTTACATTATTCGGACTGTTATCCTCATCTTTGCCATATTCACAACGTTTCGGTCGTTGTACGCTCTGGCCTTCTTCAGGTGATTCGAATTTCGAACCGAACTTTTTATTTCGGCCAAATGGGAAAAGCATAAGATACTAAAATAAAATAGTCACTGCAATGCGTTATATTTTAACTCCCCACCTCTTATACCTTTTTTTCTCTTGTTCAGGAAACCATATCGTCTTCACTCATATTAGTTTCTCGAAAGCCCCATATCTGCTCACTTTTGTATCCAAAATGTAATGAAAGCAATTTCCAAAATACATTTTTAATCCGACGTTTTTAAGGCTAGAAACGTCATTATAGAGGACACTTCTTATTTGAAATAGACACCTCATTTTTATTTATTAAAATCTCTATAAATTGGTTTGTTTACGTTTTAGATACGAAACTGTGTAAAAATAATTGCGGTGGAGCGGATCTGTTTTCTTTGAAAAGGTTCTTCCTTGCGAGCAGCAAAGGGGACGCAATTTCTGTTGTGAAGATTTATTACGATTTCTCGAAAGCGCAAAACCCATAGACATAAGGCACACTTTTTAATAAATAACAATCGGGCGTCTTTTTCAATTACGAAGTATCCACAATAATAACATTTCTGTTGTAAGTAATATATATGTGTGTATTTGAATAGAAATACTTTTTTGCGCCACAAGCCGACCAGAGTTCAGTACTCATAGATGGAATCCAACATAGTATCGTATCACCAATATGCAGCAATGCTAGAAAAGCGTTTCAAAATGATGAAAGCCTTTATTATAAAAAGAAAAAAAACTAACCCTTAACTTCATTAATTATAATCTACTGACCATATTTGGAGATTAAGAATATGTCCACTTTCTGCAACTGTACACCCTCTATTTAGATCATTATAGAAGTTTGGTCAGATTAGGAAATTCAAAAACAAAATTTTACATACTTCCCCAAAAATATTTATTAGTCAAGCCCATAATCTTCATTGTTTTAACTGTCTCCAATTAGTCGACAATCTTGTTGATGTCTTTTTCGTAGAATCTTTGTTGTTGGAAAAATGTTGTGAGGTAGATTTCGAATGACTGTACAGAGATAATATTTTGTCATTTGAATTGTTATGTATAGACTGGAACAAATGAAAATCCGAAGGAGACAAGTCGGGAGAATATGGTGGGTGCTGGAAAGTTTCTTATTTTAACTCTTTAAGCTTCTGAAAGGTCTCTTTTGCAACATGCGGTCTTGCATTGTCGTGGTGGATAATGACGCTTTTACGATTTACCAAAATCGACTGTTTTTCTTGAATAGTCGCACTGAGATCGGCGAGTTGGTAGCAATACTTCCTCTTAGTTATTTCTTCGCACGCCGGCCTTAACCAGTTGTATGTTAATCCGGGTAAGCGACATAGGATTTTGATCTGAACCCTTTATTTATTCTATGGGGTTAGATTGTTCTCCTTCCACTGCTCGTATCTTAGGATGTTTCATCCAATTCTTATTTTAGTTTTCTAAATGTTCTTTATTTTGTGAGCCCCTTTTCTCTTGAGCCCAAGCACACACTGCTCGGACCAAATTCACGAACCACGACATTAATCCACTAGGCTATTCCCCCGTGGGACAATTCTCTGTGGAAAAGAATGGTTCGCATGCAAATAATGTAAATAATAATTCTACATCCCATAAATTCAGACAGAAAATATATCATTTGCTTCTTAGCTTTCTTGTTTTATATCGTCTTGATTTTTGCAGGATAACTTTTAAAGATGCATTTTACACCCTTGTGCAAATTAATTGAAAAACAAACAAACAAAAAGCCCCCGAATAATTGTCTTATTATTTACTTTTTTCGTATATTCCCAAAGAAACATGACCCAATGCACATATTAGTAATTCGTATGTCCATTCCACAAAGTCGTTCCTTGCAGATTGACCACAGATTCTCGATTGGATTTAAATCAGGAGAATTTCCGAGCCAGCTTATAGTACTTTGATTTGATCACTGATAAGGCTTGCCATTGTGTTCGTGTAGCGCTACAATTTTCGTACGCTTCCTTGGAGTAATGTCCATCGTACACAATAAAACCAGATACTCTTTGAAGATACTTGACAAAAGGATTCAGATTAAGAACATTGCTTCATTCTACATAAAAATTTGACTTGCGACTTGCTAAATATTAAAGATAAAACATTTTGTTGGGTGTTTACAGACACAATAATAATAACGAAGCGGTAAGTTATCCATTTGAAGCCTCAAGAAACCTGTTGAATAACATGGTCGAAAGAAAAATAGAAAAAAACAAACAATAGAAAATTAGTAACACAACAGTGAGAATGATTTCGATTCTTGAACACAAGTTGCAGTTGTTTTAGCAGTATTGATTGCATAATACTTTAATGTTTTAACTGTACGGATTAAACCTCAGTGAAATCATAACGAGGTCTTTTAAACCTCTTTCATTGGGTAATACCGAGTATTAAAGTTTGAATAAAACTGACAAAAAAAGGACCCCCCTCAACATCTCGTACCTGCTTGTTCATCACCCCCACTAATCTCCCAAACACACACTTCACATTAGCCTTTTATGCTTTCTCTTTTTCCTTTCATTATCTGACACGTTGAAAGGTCAAAAACTCTCAAATTTATTTTCCCGCCCTCGCAATAGAAACACCAGAAAAGCTCTTACCACACCAGAGGATTGGATTGGTTCTGGCTTCAGATTATGTACTTGAGAGAATTTGGGCGGAGGAAGGCTGGACTGGATTGAGAATTGAAAAACGCAATTGCGTGCTGCGAATTCTCGTGTTGATCATACTACACAGTAATTAAGTTTTCGCTTAATTCTTTTCTAACCGTTCCTGCCAATGCTTTCCTCCATTTTAATTACTATCCTTTCTCCTTAACGAGTCAACAATGGAGGTTTCTGTTTCTTTTTTTCTTATCTACAAACTAAGGAATCAATGGTTTTAAGCTCTTATAGGAGAGTGTATAGGTTGTTCGGAAGGTAATCTTGTATTTCGCCGCTATGAATATTATAAATCTAACAATGCAAAACCAATGCTAAATAGCACGAAACTGCTTCCATAATTAATTTACTATTCCCTGCTGTCTATCGCTTATTTCTAATGTTATTCCTATGGATAATTAAAACTTTAAAAGACGATATATTGGCCATTTTTTACTGTATGGATTTCGAAACGGTTATACGGCTACTGAGTTGTTTTTTTAAAACATTTTTGCTTTGTACAAAGATGTATTTTGTATCTCAGGTGCGTTTTAGAAGGTTTTAAAATGATGAAGATATATTCCACAGGCCTTGCACTAGATGAAAAAACAATGTTGAAAAATACCACTGAATTGGATCTACGTTAAAAAAACAGAAATCTGCCACAAACGACTTTAAAGTTCATTTCAGCTGTATACTGATATACCAAATGTATTTTAAAAATGTGTAAATTGGGATTTTCTGTTTCTCATGAGAACCGAAATCAACTTTCCAACATCTACAGTAATCTTTTTTTTTCAGTGAGGGCAACCTTTCGTTCTTGCTTAGCATTTCCACAGGTTGTGAAAAATAGGTTTTGCATATCAAAGGAGAACAGAAAAAAGACAAAATTTGTCATAAAATAAGAAACCAGGTCCGACAGAAAAAAATGTGCTTAATGCACAGGAATATTTTCTTTGTTTTTGGTGAAATATAAAAGGTGTCATTTAATATGGAGGCTAATTGAATGGGAAAGGACTAAAACTTCTGTCAGTCCATAACTTCATCGTGTAAATAAAATATTGCATCAAAAGCATCCATCTTTGTTTTGTTTTGGCTTGGTTTGTTTTACGGCATATCAATCTCGATGGGTCATTTAATGCCGACAACTTTTTTTTCTGGTAATATTTTTGTTTTGTTAAAAATCTATTCCTGTTAATATTATTTTTCCTCAAAAATGTATAGCTGATAATATTATTTTTTCAAAAACGTATAGCTGGTAATATTATTTTTTCAAGAACGTATTATCAAAGTCCTTGCTGCTGGACGTAGTTTATCGTCTTACCCAGGACGCGGATGTAGTTTATCGTCATACCCAGGACGCAGATTGTAGTTTATCGTTATACCCAGGGCGCGGATGTAGTTTAACGTCATACCCAGGACGTGGATGTAGTCTGGGTGTTAAGTATTTGTCCATAGCTTGTACCCTAACAGGTACTATCACCCCGGGTCAGGGTTGACCTGGGAACACCAGCAATTAAGAGGCCGTTCCACGCTCCTCAAAACCTCCTAATCAGAGGCCTTGCTGTTGGACGTAGTTTATCGTCTTACCGAGGACGCAGATGTAATTTATCGTCACACCCAGGATGCGGATGTAGTCTGGGTGTTAACTATTTGCCCATAGCTGGGACACTAACAGATTTTACCACCCCTGGTCAAGGTTAACCTGGGAACACCAGCAATTAAGAAATGGTTCCAAGCTCCTCAAGACCTCCTAATCAGAGGCTTTTCTGTTGAACGTAGTTTCTCGTCTTACACAGGACGCGGGTGTAGTTTATCGTCATACCCAGGACGGCCATCTTTGGTAAACAAAAATGAGTTATTCTCCAGTATGACAAGAGCACACAACTCTACAAAACAAACGCGAGAATAATGGCGATCACTAGGGATAGAGCTTCTTCAACATTTTCCATTCTAACTAGATCTAACACCTATAGATTTTCATTGGTTTCGACCGCGAGAACATCTCATGACAGAACATTTAGAAACAAAGGAGGCATTGGACAAAGATTAAAAGCGTTTCCTGATCATCCAAAAGGGACTTAACCCAAAGAGCTGTGACTTCTGGCCACAGCAGAGGAAACAAAAAACTTGAAGGGTTATCAAGGGGAAATAACTAAAACTAAGTTATCAAAAAGAAAGCATGGCATATTGAATTAAAACAATCTACCCTTGTACACTAAAAGGTTTCAGTTTGAAATCCCAACTTCTATAATCTGAAGAATGGAGCATAAAATGGCTGAAACTAACCTTAAATGAAAGAGTATAGTGATTTACACTATTTGGACTGTTATCCACATCTTTATTACCTATATTCATATATTTCGTCCATTGTATACTTTGGTTTTCAAAGGGTGATATTGTTTTAGAATTTCGACGTGAAATACATGTGTATGGTCCAGTGGATAAAAGTGTTGGTTGACTGATCCAAAAATGACTTGACCCAAACTAGTTGTGTGCTCAATACTTGGGCACAGCAGCGGGAACAAAACTTGGAGAGTTGAAATATCAAGGAGACTTAACTGAATACAAGATATCCCCAAAAGGATTTGTACGTGGTATTAGAACAATCTACCCACGTAGACTAAAGTCTACTTCAGTCGAAATTCCAACAAATAACACTTGAAGAAGGCCGTAACGTACAACAGCCGAAACGTCGTAAATATGACAATAAAGATGAGAACGACAGTCCGAATAAGGTAAATAGCGCAAAAAATTTAAAGTATCTCGTATCAGAATTATAGACAAATGTAGAAACAAAAGACAGGGAAAAAATGTTTAAACATTTTTCAGGAAAAAAAAAAAAAAGAGATTTCTTTAAACATGAAATTGGAAATTGACTTCCCCGTTCTATTGGGGTCGTTACAAATGAAAGTGATTTTATTTTTTTATAAATATTATTTAAACAATTTTAACATACATTTGTTTTATGTCCTTTGGTAAAATGTAATTATTTCGAAACTTCCTGATATAACAATATTTTAAATTCAACTTACCTCCCCACTCTCTCTTTCTAACGTGTTCATTGTTTTTATTTTATACGTACAGGTATCTTCTTTTCGAGACTTAATGAATGTAGAAATAGCCAAAAGTTATGAACAATTTTAGCTAAACTCTTAGACATTTTTAAGGATAATTTTTTACCATACTACTATCATAGATAATGTCTAAGTGGTATTGTAAACAGTAATATACTTGTTGAAAATATACATTCTTAATTTCCAAACACGGCCAGTACATTGTTGCCATGTGGTAATTAATATCATTAAGGTTTGTTACATTATTTACATTATTCGGACTATTGTCCTCTTCTTTGTCACCATATTCATTACAACGTTTCGGGCGTTGTACGCTCCGGCCTTTTTCAGTTGGCTGGAATGTTGAACTGAACCCTTTGTTTCGCTCACTGGGGTAGACTGTTCTAGTTCCACGTGCCATGTTTAATGGATGTCAGTTATCAGTTATCTCCTGTTAATTTCCCTCTGAAAGTTCTCTACTGCCTTAACCGGGTATTGAACTCACACTTTTTGGGTCCCGTCACTGGATCTAAATAACGCCTTTATCCACTGTGCCATGAGTTTTTAAAATTTAGACTGATATTTAAGGTTTGGCTTCTTGATTTCTTATAACAGTGATTTTTGTCAATGACTTATTACAGATACGTATCATCTCCAAGTTCTGGAAATCGAATTACACACACACACACACACACACACACACACACACACATATATATATATATATATATATATATATATATATATATATATATAAATATATATATATATATATATATAAATATATATATATATATATATATATATATATATATATATATATATATATATATATATATATATAAATATATATATATATATATATATATATATATATATATATATATATATATATATATATGTCTGGAAAAAGGGTATCATATTTCTACTAACATTAGGTAGATATTCCCAGACAATAGAATATTGTGCAATATCTTCTGTAAATATAAGAAAAAAGACAAATATTTGATTATGTTCAAATATAAACAACGTAACAAATTATAGTAAATAAAATTTCAGAAATAAAATTTTAAAATTTCGAATCTGATGTGTCGCGACATTTTAGTGAAAATAATTAGTCGTTCTTTCTTTAATGATAAACTGAAATTTTCTCTAAATTATTTCGTTTTCTACTCATTTTCAATGATTCAATTAGCCTGACTGTCAAAACTTAATAATACGTCGTAAAAAATATTTTTAAATGTGTCGCTATTCGTTAATTAATAAACACGCAAACGCAATCTATATAATATGGTTTTACATCTGTTGTAACCGATCTGAAAATTACGCCATCAACACATTAAAACATGATTTAAAATTATAACATACCAACACCAAAGGATATATCTGTCTATATCTCTGAGATGAGGTATTATGATTACTTGCATTATTTACATTATATGAGCACTGGTAAAAACTGGTCGATGGAATATTAGATTTTAAGTCTCAAAAAATCATAAGCAGATGTCTTCAATAAATGAATAAAGAAGTTGATCACACTTGACCCAAAGAGTTGTGAGTTCAATACCAGGCCATAGTCAGTTGACTTAAAGGGAAATAACTGAGACTTCGGAAAGAGGCAAGGCACGTGCAACTAGAGCAATCTACCCCGGTAGACTAAATAAAGAGTTCAGTTCGAAATTCCAATGAACTGAAGAAGGCCGGAACGTACAACCATCGAAGCATTGTAGGTATCGCAATGAAAAAGTAGTTAACATCCCGACTAATTATTTTAAGACATTTTTTGTTTATACATTCTTTTTATAGATACAAATATTTAAGTAAATGCTCTGTTTATAATAAACAGTATTAACAACATTTACCAGCCTGAATGTCCGAGAAATTTTCATAGAAAATATTCGTCCTCCGAAAGGAATCGAACCTGTATCCTATACGGAACCATCATATAGCCTGACATTCTTTCCCGATTGAGCCACAGAGGAGCGTTTCAGTTAGCAAGGTCGATTTTACTGTTTTTAAACTACAATTCCCCATGATTTTCTCCCGTACATTCATATCTGCTCAATGCGTATCCAAATGTAAACAAATGACGTCACACATTATAAAATGGACGAAGTCCGACAATTATATATTCATATTTTCCATGAGAATTTCTCGAACATTCAGGCCGGTAAATGTCGTTAATACTGTTTATTATAAACAGAGCATTTACTTAAATATTTGTATCTATAAAACAGAATGTATAAACATAAAAATGTCTTTAAATAATTGTCGGACTTTGTCCATTTCATAAAGTCCGACTAATGTAAATAATGCCGGCTTTGCTGGGAAAAACCAATATATTTCCAATTTTCTTGAATTTCCAAATCTGTTTGAGAACGCATCTATAGATAGGTAATCTTTATAAATTCGAAAGTCAATCATTACTTATAAGAGAAAATGTCTAAACAAATATTATCAAAATAAAGAATTCTAAGGTATTAAATATGCTAACAAAATATATATAATTTAATTATACACACACATTTTGGACAAAGGAATCATCACCATATAATAAATGTAAATTCCACATGTTTATATGACGTTGTAACGTTTTAGCGGGCTGTAACGGGTTTTGTGTTTGGTTAGCGATTAGCTCAACGGAAATCGAGGAAAAGGAAACTGATCATTAGCAGTTTGTTTTGTTTAGAACAAATGCTGAGGGGTAATAAAGGTTATGACCGCTAGACGACCTCCTTACGCTAGTTATTGAACAGAATGTTTGGGCGTATAAATTCTTTAGGAGGCTCTGCCTATTTGAATGAGATGTGATTTACTTAGAAAGTGGGGGGATCGTAAGAAGTGAAGATTATGAGAAAAAGGAGAAGATCTTTAATCTGATCTTTAACTTGATGTGTTTAAGATTATAGTTTTTAAGGGAATGTGCATGAAAACAGATTACGTTTATTTATAGCCATAATTTCTATATTCTTATTTAATTATTTAATTTATTATTTTATTCATTTATTTATTCGATTTGTATATTTTTCCAAATGTAAACAAGAAAACAAATTCCTACTACGCTATCTACAATCCTGTAAAGAAGAAAGCAATTTGTATGCTCCCAAATCAAACTGACCTCCAGCATCATGGCACTAAGTATCGCGATTCATAGTATGAGATTTGACACATAGAAACAAAATCAAAATCCGTATTCCTCAGTGTCAATGGGTGCATATTGAAAGCAGTGAGGACAACACAAATATCCCATCTCAAACAATATGATTTTACATTAGATTATTATTGCTCTAATCGTTATTTTAATGGCACATATGTTTGAGTAGACATCTCCGTCTTTATATATATATATTTTTTTATTTTGTAAACATAGACATTAAGCTCTAGTGGCTTAGATTACCGAACCTTTTATTTTAAAATATATAACATTCGACAGAGATTGAACCAGCAATCACTCTCACCATGAAATTACCTTTTACTTAGTCAGGCGCCTCCTTACTTTCCGGCTATGGACGTCCTTACAGAAAGGAATGACTAAATTAACCTTTACCTGCCTCGTTATGACCTTTCAGTCTGTAAGAAATTAAAGAAAATTTTACCATTATTTTTTATGAATATTACTTTATATATATATATATATATATATATATATATATATATATAATTATTATAAGAGATTATAATAAAACCGTATTAAAATCGCTACACAAAAGCTGGGAATGCGTGTCTGAAGGCCTGTACTGGTTGAGCCATCGGCTGTATTTCGACCGAACATATGGTATGAATATAGGTATAGAACAAGGAGCTGCTAAGAATTTGGCATTATACATATATATATATATATATATATATATATATATATATATATATATATATATATATATATATATATATATATATATATATTGTTAAATTCCCAGATCAATTTTTAAATATCTTTTTAAATTTGTTTTTTTTTAATGTAACTATAACAATAAGAACATTTCGATTTCATTTTTGCCTTGAAAAAGTTGGAAGACGAAACGCGTCGGCAAAATCTAAGATCTTTTTTCCAATTGTCATTTTATTTATACCATATATATATATATATATATATATATATATATATATATATATATATATATATATATATATTAATGCATGTTTCATTAAATAATATAGACAAGTCTTTTTCTATTTATTCTAAGTAAGTTCCTTTTATATTGTCTGATATGCTTGATAACATTGTCGTTGAAAGACAAAAGGAAAACACCAAATTGATACATATTTAAATACAATCTAAGCGTTCGGCTTACATAAGTCATTATCAAAGATGGCAATTTCAATAGATCAAACAACACACGGACGAAACAACAATGATAGTCCGCCCTTGCTGCATGAAAAATTTCCAAGTAACGACAAACTCGTATATACGAGACGCGGAAGCGAAAATCGCGTTGCAGCTCGTGACGTCACACATGACCGGCCGAGAGTGAAAAACCAGAAGTATTAAGTATAGGAAGCCGTTGGTATAAACCAATGTCTTCTGTTATAAATTATAGGCATTTAAGGAGATTTATGGATATTTCATAGTTTATTTTGTTCAGATTTGTTTTCATCTGTTTTATTTATAAAGCTTCAAGAATTTAAAATTTTTGTTTAACATGAAAACAATAAGCAAAAATTAAAAATGCTTTAAGCTTTATACATAAAACAAATTAATAAAACTTTTTACCACTTAATAACGAAAATTTGAATACTGGAAAATTAGGCTAAATACTAAGTCGTCAAAATTTTAAGACCGGACCTGAAAATCATAAGACGTCTCACATGTAAGATGCACGGACGTCGTTGTAAATAACTTCAGAATTTTGCTTTGGCCTTGTCAATATAAGCAGAATGCTGATTAGAATGTTATTCCAAATGGTGAAGACAGCTTCACGAAGATCATGTACTGTTTGGAATTGACGTCATTTTCTATAGATTTCCCTTGTCATTTACCCACAAACATTTTCAATGGGGTTCAGGTCGGGCAAATACGCTGGATAATCTGAAAGAATTACGTTATTCGCCATCAAAACGTCCTTTGTCCTCCAGGCATTATGGATTGCAATGTTGTCCTGCTGAAAGATCATTTCCACCCAAGCGAGGACCTTCGTCAATAAGGTTGCTCTCTACAACATGCCAATGTAACTAGCCGCTGTTTGACGCCCTTTCATAACCTGAAATTCCATTGTTCCTTGAAAGGAGATATCACCCTAGATCATGATGGAACCAATATGTCACGTAGAAAATGTCTCCGGTAAGATATCCTTACAGTGACAGTAACGTTGAAAATTATCTGGACCAATTTTTTTCACATCAGAAAAGAAAAACCTGTTGATTTGTGGTGTGGAATGAGGTGTGAACTTTGAAGATATTTACGTTTTTTTAAAACCTTTCTCTGAGATGCCATCTCATAATTTTTGAGCTGCATTCTGGGACCATAAGAGCCTTAAACTGGTTCGATGATCGGCTGGTATCTTGCCGGACAACCTGTCGAATCCTCTCCTGCTTAACCCCAAGAAGATTTTCTTCGACTGATCACTTGAAAATCTCGTTCCATGTCCCTCGGGCTCGTTTAAAAATTTGAAAATGCTTTTTTACTTGATCCAGTTTCACTAGGGATAGCCGGTTAAGAGAAACCGTTGCCATGTTTAGCCTAATGTAACGCAAGATATACCAGTGGCAGACGGGCACCTCGACGTGGTGTAATGGTTAAAACGCATGTCTTGCTATGTCTCTTACGACTGAGTAGTGAGCTCGATCCACAGTGGGTGCCCCATACATTCGGTCTTGGGCTACATCTAAGCTGTGCTTAGAAAATCACGATATAGCAGTGGCTGATGTTGTTTCTGCTAATGTTTGATTGGCTTGGTTTGTTTAACGACATGTCAACTCCTCATGGGTCATTTAATGTCGAAATTTAATTTTCTTGTGAGCTTTCGTATTTTTCTTTTTGCTGGTCATTTTTTCCAATAATGTATTGCTGGTAATTCTTTCTAAACTATTTTTCATATTTTCATGTTTTGACCCCAGTTTGGGCTTCACTATTTGCCCATAGCGGTGACACTAACAGGTGCTACCACCATGGATTAGGGTGGACCTTGGAACAGCCACAAATAAGTGGTAGTTCCACCCTCCTCAAAATCCCCTAATCCAAGGCTTTGCTGCCGGATGTAGTTTATCGTCCTATCCAGGACGAGTTAATGCTTGAACACAAATGAATAAATTTCGTTACATGTTTACCAAAATTTCGTTTAAATATGGACTTAAAATTTTGACCAAGTAGTATTTAGACTAATTTCCCAGTTATTTATTTTGTTTTCTTTTTCCGAGACTCTACTAAAATAAGTGATTGTGACTAACAACACAAAAAGTATATTTTTTCTTCTTTATTTTCATTGACTATAAGATTTTAGCCAGCAGTGTATAACATATTTATTGCAATCTAAATGATTATTTATTGAATAACTAGCAGCCATAGACTGTTGGTCTATCAGAAAAAGCGTTCAATTAGAATGGAGCAAAAGCAACATCATTTCGTTTCGATACAACAGTGTTTGGCTTCAATTAATTTTCATTAAAGCTTTTTTGAAGTAATGCAGTTACTGATATAACAGAAGTAGTCTGTATTTATTCAATCGAAGTTAGCCGAGGACATGAAAGGGTAAAACAGACAACATGAAGAAAAAAGAAAACAGTAAAAACGTGTTTTCATTATATGGGTGGACTCATTTATCAAGTTAAATGACTGTTAAACAATTAACTTATTGTTGGCTACAAGTGAGTGAAGTTTGTATTAGATTGCTTGAAAACTGAGGGAGTTTTTAGTTTAAAATTTGTGTTGAATCAATTTTGTTTTGAAATCGGTTTTTCGTTTTTCACATTTTTTTGCTGAACACAGTGACATAGAAATAAAAAAATGAGGTATCAGTGAGCTCGTCATGATGCAACCAACCATATCCATTTTGGTTTTCACCAGTCGAGATGCAGCCGCATCGAAGCAAGAATGCATTTTTGTAGTGAATAAGTTGTTCTTGTCAGTATTTAAAAATTATAATGAATTAATATATATATATATATATATATATATATATGTGTGTGTGTGTGTGTGTGTGTGTGGTAAGAACGGATGAAAGCCGTTATTTCTTTGGGCTGATGCTATGAGAACCGGAATAAGTCCCATTGGTCAGACGTTACTAAAAGAGATTATTTGCTAATGAGAAGATGTCTTGCAAGTAATTGTCAATTTTATTTTATTTCTGCGAAATGATTTCTTTGCGTTTCTCTCTGACAATTCTTTTCCATCAACGGCATCTGTAATTAAACCAATCTAGTTGCAATTATTAGAGTCTTTAATTATTAATTTTTAACAAAAAGGTAAATTAGAAAGGAAAACAAAAATATTGTTTTAGATTTTTTTTTAAATGAACATCAGGTATCATAGAAATTAAATACATAAGCGATCTCTCCTCTTTATATTAATTGCTTCTTTTTTTTTTTTTTTTTTTGATTCCAAGACATCAGCGAGAAATATCGGTCTTTTGTTAGATTCCACTTATGGTTTTAGACTACGTGACTTTTTTCTCCTTAAAACTATTTGGCACCTCAAAATTAAATCCCAATTATGAGAGTTCCTTGAAACTATTTCTGTTGTCATTTATTTTTTCATAAGTATGTTGACTTTTCCAATATAATTTCTTAAAGCAATTACCAGTTTCAAGGTAATTCCTATTTACTTTCAATTTGGGAGCTAACTTTTTAAACTATTACAAGGCTCTAGAGCCACTCAAGGTAGAGAGTTATTGTTAAAATCATTATAATGAATGAGGTATGTTATACAGTGAAAGAAGAGATTGCAGAAAGTGAAGGTGAGGAAAATAAAGAGTGAAAATGGTTGACCTCTGAAGAGTTTAAGTTTCTAGCATTTATTGAAATAACCGAGCAAGTCCTTGTTCTTATGCGACGAGAGATTTCTCGTTAGATTTGGAATACGGAAGAAATGAGTGATTCGACTCCGTGAACATAACATAGCAGTCATCTGAACATGTGCCATGGAAATAGCGACAGTTTTGTGACGCTGCGTCTTTGGGGAAAGAAACTGCCGTTTGGAGAATGACCCTTCACCGAAAAGACCGATTTTGAACTCTATCAAAAGCAGGCGGGCGTGGTTTTAGTAGCTCCGGTCAGATATGTCGGCAATATTTCATTTTTGACCTGATCTTGATTCTTATTATGATAAATTATGGTAGAATGAGTCATATACTTCCTGAAGTGAGGGAATAAGTTGATAACTTTTCCAGAATCTTTGGTAATGGATTATATATAGTAAGTAATTGCGCAGCCACTCCGAGGAAGCCCTCTCCTGGGTATGACGATAAAGTACAGACGCCTACAGAGATTTGTTTGTTCAAAACCCACAGAGCCCATCCGTGGTTTATACCGAAACTTTGCCGGGCGGACAACAGTTATAGTTCCTGAGAGAGAGAGAGAGAGGGAGAGAGAGAGAGAGTGCGTTATCTAGTGTGTCCAACAGTATGAAAAAGGTTAGCATGCTGAAACCCTTGGACTTTTGAATTCATACTAGCACAACAACAGACAGCTCCCAAAGGTTCCGTCTACCGAATTTCACTTACAACGGTTGGGCCAACCTGTGATATTGTTTTCAACCCGTGATATGGATTATATATATGAGTTCTATTTGTGATAGTTAGTAAACCTTGGTACCCAATAGAGGTTTAAAGCTCTCATCGTTCAACTGTTGCTCGTGAGTGGAAAAAATTCAAAGGCCTAGAAGTAATGGCAAAACGAGACTAGCCTGGTTATGGCCATTATGCTATAATATATTCTTGGAGATGTATGCTTCTACTATAGAAGAAGGTTTATTTTATTTTTTTTATATTTTTATAATATGAATATTTAATTCTATTTATTTCCATGGAAATTGAATGTAATAAAATTGCCGCCCTAAAAAATACAAATTTGTATATTGCCAAGTCAATCATCGTAATTCGAAATATATGCATTGATTTCCCCTATTTGAGTTCCTTCATTTCTCACATTTTGCATTCAGCCATTTCCCCGAGTGTAAATTCATTATATTCACCGCATTCAAATAAATATATTTCACCCATTTTAAATTAATCTATTTCACCTTCTTGAAATTAATCTATTGCACCCTTTTTAAATTCATCTATTTTACGCCATTAAAATGAATCTATTTCACTCGTTGCAAATTCATTTATTTCACCCAATTTAAATTAATCTATTTCACCATTTTAAAATAATCCATTTCCCCTCCCTCAAATTAATCTATTTCACCTAATTTTAATTAATCTACCTCACCCCATTCAAACTAATCTATTGCACCATTTTTAACTTCATCCATTTCAATACGTCATTCAAATTAATCTATTTCACCTAATTTTAATTAATCTATTTCACCGCATTCAAATTAATCTATTTCATCCATTTTAAATTAATCTATATCACCACCTTGAAATTAATCAATTGCACCCTTTTTTAAATTCATCTATTTTACGCCATTAAAATTAATCTATTTCACTCATTGTAAATCCATCTATATCACTGCATTCTAATTAATTTTTTTTACAAAATTTAAATTCAAATTAATCTTTATCACCCATTTTCAATTAATCTCTTTCCCCTCCTTTAAATCAATCTATTTGACCCAATTTAAATTAATTTATTTCACCCCAGAAAGTTGTAAGAGGTTCCTTAAAAATTAATAAATTCTGTCATCAATTAAACACAAATTTTTTTTTAAGTTACTTTCCGCTTGCCTTCACTATATCCTGTGAGTGTTAAATTCTCTGGGTCCTCTTTCCTGTTCCAGAAATTTCAGCTGTTTCTTTCTTATTGTAAGTATAAGTGTCCTTTTAGTTCTGCTTTTCCTTGAAACATCCTCATTGATCACATGTCCTTTTTTTGATATTCTTAGCATTTCTCTTTGGGACCCCATGTCTATTGATTCATGTCTTTTTTCTCCTGTAGAATTTAACATTAGTACACAACGATCAACGTCGTAAATTACTAAATTTTGAGTAGAATGCTACAATGTTGAACAGTGGAGCATTTAATTAGCAAACAACTTTCTTGACTAATGAACCGTCTGCGAGAAAGAAATGGTGATGAAGACATTCACAAATTTTCTTTCTGAAGAAAATCATTGGTCGTTAAGATTACAACTTGAACTTTTTTATTTTATAGAAAACCGTTTTGTGGATAATTTTTATAGAGCCATTTTGTGACGCTAAATTAGAAGTTAGATTTTTGTTAGAACGGTGTTTTAGAATATTTGCAATTTTTCTCGGTGGGATGTTGAATCCAACCGGGTTTCTGTTTACTTTCATTGTTGTTTTTTTTAACTGTACTTAGAGCTGAGGAATTGTTAGGTCTTCAATTGCAACTGTGTCGTGCCATAAATTAACTCAAAATATTCGTTGGTCACTGATTGTAATGTTGTTTTTCGTGTGGAAATATTGGAATCGTTTAGTTGACAGAAGACTTGAAGCGAAAATGAGGCAATTATCATTTGTTTAAGTCTGTTAATTTGAAACAATCACATTCTCACATCAGTGCTGAAGTCATCATTTGGACGCTTTACAAGCCACAAATATTGATCTTATCTGTTTCCATTTTTCCTTACAGGCTTATTTGATTCATACATCTAAAGATTATCTATAAGTCTATCTATGAAGTGTATCCAAAATATTTTCTTTTTTATCCTGACTTTGTTGATACCATCTTGAATTCGAATGACTGCAAAACTCTTTTTCATTCTCCTTTTGTAAGCGGAAACACGTAAATGCATGCTGAGATTTTTCCTAACCAATGAAATAAGCCGATTCGCGTTCCCATTTGACTCAGTTCCGATCTGCCATTTCAGGTCGTTTGAGCTGGCATGTCAAACTCTCTGCCTTCGGGCAAAGAGTAACTCAGACGAGGCTATGTCGAAGGGCAGAGTCACATCTGGGGAGGTAAACAAGCCAGTCTCCGTATATGCGGGGCTAAGGGGATTTTTTGCACAAGCCTACGGTCTCGGATTCACCATATTTCATGTATCAATATTTCTAGTTTCATCATTTCAGTTTTAATATTATTATTTTTTGATATTGGCCTCCCAATGTAACAATCATAAATTGATTTATGTGGGCTACACACCAGAAAAAATTAAACTAAATATTTAATGTCCATACATGACAACAACAAATGACTTTCTTTTACAAATAGTAAAACACCAAATCCACTCCATCAACAAAGAAGCTGCAACAATGTTACATCGATAGAACATGAAAAACATTTTTTCACGAACAACTGCAATAAAAATGTTTTATGAAAAATACGCAGAATCTTCCCACCTTTCAACACTTAAAACTGCTGAAGGAAAATTACATATGCAAATTACTAACGCCCCACAAGCGAATTCCATTTATACTAAACTGATTTTTACTAAACTGTTTGATTTATTGATGCTACTGGGTAATTAACTGTCAGAAAATTCTAAAAAGAGCCCGTCGTCCGCCAACAAGTTACACACGTTTAAGTTGCATTCCATTTGCCTCACTTTGCTAGTACAACCATTTTCAAAGACTTGGTTTTATCATTTTTCCATTTGTATGCATTTTTTAAACATTAAATTTGAAGACAAGCATACCATCAAAATATTGGTAATTATTTTTTAACACTGTGTCTTTTCTTTTCTCTGTCTTTTCTTAAATGACGCTCTTCTGGAAGTATTGCAAAATATTTGAAGAGTTACGTCGTCATTTTGTTATTATCATTATTATTATTATTATTATTATAGTGTGTCAAAAATATGTTCATCATTACAGACATTTAATCCACTATTTATTCTTGTACAAAGAATATTAAGGACTCCATTATATTATTATTAATATTATTATTAAATATTAGGTTGAATTTTTTACACACCTTTACTCCAAAATTTATTTTATTTACATATGGAAAGACAAGCTATATTATTATTATTATTATTATTATTATTATTATTATTATTATTATTATTATTATTGTTGTTGTTGTGTGTGAGATGTTCTTGCCAGAAAGTAATTTTAAGTGTCTATTTAAGAAGTCCCTTTCGGTATCTATGAGTAATATGTGCATTGAAGGTTGGTATCTATTTATATTTGTGACATTTCATTTAGACGTAGAGGGCTTTGCGGATGGCAGGTTCGTCTCCTAACAAATAATCTTTTGTAGCTCTGAGTATTTTTCTCCCATGATTTTCGGTACCCGTCTTTATCAAATCCAACAGCAATTGTAGTTCTAAGTTTCCATATTTTTGTTACGTAGAGTTGCAGATCCCTATGATTTGACAGTTTTTTAAATACTTTTTTTTTAGAAACATTGGAATCTTGTGGGCAAGTTTTATCATTTAGTTGGCAGGTTCATCTTTTGAATATTCTATGGCTATTTCTGGTCTATTTCTTTCTGTCTGAAAAAAATTATAAATTCCACAATATAGTGACTCCACTAATATTTGTAATATCATTCACATAGTGGTTGTAACATATATCCCTGAACTTCAATACGAGACTTCGAAGAAATATGCCAATGGATATATGGTACTAGCCTGTCATATTTAATAATGTATTCTTTTTCAGAAAGGACCGAGAAACCTGATACCATGTGCTTAAATGTTTCATCAAATTTATGGGCTAGGCGGGATTTGAGCCATATTTGTTGATTTTAGCCTAGTAGGCATGAGTTGGAAGACATTGGTCTTCTGCTGTCATAATAAGTCTTTCTGTCTTCGTCTTTAGACCACTGCTTCTAACACATTGCTGTGTTTGGCGAGCGCCGATGGCTGTTTCATCCAGGCACTTTAGGCATTTTCCATACAAGGATTTAGATCTCCATTTTTGTTCAACAGTCTTTATATAAACAACTTTCGCCAGTTATTTAATTTTCTGTGCAGTTGAACTGAGAGGTTCTGTATATTTGTCGCCTTTAGTATCTGTTACATCTAAAGAGTTTCGTATTTCTTCTTGTTCTTGTTCTTCTAATTATTATTATTATTTGTGTATGGTATGATTCCTGTTTTGTATCCTGTAGAGCCGGGTCCAAACTATGCTCCTTAGGCCCTAATAGCACAATTGTCATTCAACTGATAGCACTTTTCTTAGAAAATAGAATTTTCCTAGTAAAGTGAATTTCTGAGCAAAATGTATGTTGATTATACCTGAGACACTGTTAGTAAAATTTATTGCGTTTCTCACGAGGTCCAGAGTTCCGATTGCTATTGGTACAGTCTCACTCATCATTCCCCACATCCTGTTAATCGCGACATCCAGGTCCTTTTATTTGGACAATTTCTCGATAATTTTAATGGAGTTGATTCTCTCAGATTGTATTGCTATGTGAATAAGCATACCTTTTCTCAATTTACTTGTCTTTTATGATAGTATCAGATCTGTTAGCTTTTATTTCCCTAGTATTTTGAATTGGCATATCCCAGAAGATAGTTACATCGTTCATTTGGATATCTGGTACTCATATCATCTCTCAGTGGTTTTGATTTTGTGCTTCTTGCATATCTTCCAGCGCACATATGTCGCTAACTTATTATGTATGCGGGTATATTCATTTTTCCTAGTTCCGGATTTCATCATATTTTCTGCGGATCCTGCATTTCAGGTTAGTTCCATCTTTGTTTATGTGGCAATATTATGGTCTGGTATCGAGGCTTTGGTCTTATAATTAGGTATTCTATCTCAGGCTTCAACCAAGTGCTCCTAAGGCACTGATGGGTTTTCTGTTGGTCAACATCTCCTTCTTTAGTTCTTTTTAGCTATTTACCATGCGGCGGATTTTTCTCCCAGTTTTTTTGTAATTTCATTTGGCAAACTTGTTTTTATTTTTTTTCTATACTCGTTTGGCGTAGATTGTGTTCGCTTCGTTTCTATTGGTAGGGTTTCAGGTATATTAAGCTGTTTCTTTAAGAGTCCAGCTTCTTTGTTGATGGAGTGGATTTGGTGTTTTACTATTTGTTGGAGAGGGTCATTGGTTTTTCTGAGGGAGGCTTCCAATACGATTGTTGTAGTTTTTAGAATTATTTCAAGTTGAGTTAGACCATGACCTTCTAAAGCTCTTGGTATGCACAGCCTATCAACATCTGATTTCAGGTGGTGCATCCTCATTTGGGTAAGCTTGTTTCCACTCTTGGCGTTCAATCTTTTAATGTCATTCAACTCCCATTTAATAAACATGAAGCTGTATGTAACTACGACTATAGGTGTCGATAGCCTTCATTTTATTGGTCCTATTAAGTTCGCTTTTTAGTATTAAGCACACTATCCTATAATATTTTTTGGGTATTTTTTCTTCACAATTGAATGTTTTATTACGCTTCCTTCATTAATTCTTAATTATTTGTATATGTAATTCCTTTATCTTGTTGTTGATGTCTAGGACTAAATTTGTAGTTTTCGTTACTTTAGCGGGTTTGAAGTTGGCTTGACATATTTGTCGATTCCGAACTCCATCCTTAGCTGATTAGGTTTTTCTTCTGGTTGTCATCCTTGGAAAACGTCTTAAGATCATCAATATAGAATATGTTATTCAGTTTGCCATTCAGTGACATCTATCTGTAGCTATTCTTGTTCAGTTGGCAGCTGAGTGTTGCTAATGCAAGGCAGAAGAATTGCGGTGACAATGAATCTCCTTGGAAAATCTTACTCTTCATTTTGATTGGTCTCGATTTAATGAGGCATTTTCATGGTTTGGTGTAGTCTTCTAGCTTTTCATGCTCTCCGTTATGAGTTTGACCGTTGTGAGACATACTCTATATATTTTTAGATTCTTCTTTATCCATGAGTGTGGTAGTGTCAAATGCCTCTCTGAAGTCGATCCATGTTATCGATAAGTTTTTTCTCCTGGTTTTCACCCCTTCCAATATTGTTTTATTGGGAATTAGTTTGTCCTTGTACCCGTAACTTCCTCTTTTAAAACCGTTCTCTTCTGCTCAGAGTAAATTGTTTCCTCCAGGAAGTTGTATTTCCTCTCGGTTATGGTAGAAATCAGAATCTTGTACATTGTTGGCAGGCAGGTGATTCTGCGTCTCTTCTGTTTTTGGGAGTATCTATGTTACTCCCCACGTGAGCTATTTAGGGTATTTTTCTGGGTTGATGATTACATCATTCTATGCTCTTGGAGGCTAGATAGGTACATTCCAGTTTATTGGTTGTGCATTTGGCAGCGGTTGTTTCTGTAATATTGATATCCGCCCGTTTTTGGTAATCTATATGCATGTGCTGTTTTTGTTTTGGCTTGACCCAAGTAGCTGTTTCACTGGTCTTTTTGCAGTTTTCCCACATAATACATCAGAACTCCTCGACTTTCTGGATATTAAGTGGGTCATTTATCTCTATTTTGTTTTTACCAGGTCTCAATATACTTTCTTGGTATCTTCTTAGAAGATCTTGTTTTCCCAGAAGAATCTGTTTCTTTCTTCTGCTTTTTTTTTCCATAACGCCTGATTCTCTGCGCCTTCGTTTGCATTTGTGGTTTCAGTTTCTTTTTAACTCTTGCTACGTCACTAGTGTTCTTTATGCCAAAGCTTCCTTTCAGTTGTCTCCCTTTTCTTTTTTCATTTTAAATTCCTTGTCTAATTCATTTAGAATTGACAATTGTCCTCAAAGTTTATTTATTTTGCTTTCTATTTTTTCTTCCTATAATGGAATTCTTTCTTTCTATTTTTGTTTAGTTTTTTTTTCACGTATTGTTTCTGCGATCGTTTCTAATGCCGAGTATATAAGAAGATTAATTTCTGTCAGGTTCATTGGTTCCTCTTCTTTTTCTTTTTTCTTTTTTTCCATTTTTTCTTTTTCTGTTTTCTCTTTTTTCTTCTTTTTCTTTTTTCTTTTTTCTCCTTTTTCTTCTTTTTCTTTTTTCTTTTTTCTCCTTTTTCTTTTTTCTTCTTTTTTCTTCATTTTCTTCTTTCTTTTTTCTTTTTCTTCTTTTTTTTCTTTTTTTCTTTTTTCTTCTTTTTCTTTTTTCTTTTTTCTCCTTTTTCTTTTTTCTCTTTTTCTTCTTTTTCTTTTATCTTCGTTTTCTTTTTTCTTCTTTTTCTTTTTTCTCCTTTTTCTTTTTTCTTCTTTTTCTTTTTTCTTCGTTTTCTTTTTACTTCTTTTTCTTTTTTCTCTTTTTCTTCCTTTTCTTTTTATTCTTTTCTTTTCCTTTTTTATCTTTTATCTTTTTTCTTTTTTCTTCCTTTTCTTCTTGATGATCGGCAGATTGTGTTTTTTTTTCGCTGTTGTTTCGAAGTCACCCTACTCCCTTAGCTATGGGCAAACAGTGAACCCCCAAACAAAAATCAGCAATAATTTGTTATAGTAAAATTACCAACAATACATTTTATGATCTACAAAATATATAAATTAAAAACGCCGAAAGCATAAAATTATGTACAAAATATTTAGATAATATTTAAATAACCCATAAGGATTGATATGATGGTAAACAAAATCAATTAGCCAAAGAACCAAAATGAAAGAACTCTTTAATCCATATAATATCAGAGAACTTCTTAAAGAAATCAATCTGTGTTCCAAAATAGAACTTCGACAAAACTACAAGATAAAACGCACAAATTATCGCCTCTAGTAACCCTGTCCACACAAACATGTATATGTACAAAAGTTGAGTATCATCTACCATGTATTCCGTTGTGAAAGCAGAATAACATATACCATATTTTAATTACATCAAATCCCCCAATAAAATTAAATGTCCGGCATTTAATGATCAATAATCATTTACACAATTTACATTGTGCGAACGTATAATTTGAATAGTTACAGTACTTCATCTCAGAAATGTAGACAGTTCTTGAAGAAGGCCGGAGCGTACAACAGCCCAAACGTTATGAATATAAAAATAGAGATGAGGACAACAGTCCGAATGATGTAAATAGTGTGAATAGTTATGCTACGTCATCTCAGAGATATAGACAGATCTTGAACAAGGCGGTCGAAACGTCGTGAATTTGAAAATAACGTTGAGAACAACAGTCCGGATGATCTAGCTAGAGTAAATAGTTATACTACCTCATCTCAGAAATATAGACAGTTCTTGAAGAAGGCCGGAGCGTACAACGGCCGAAACCTCGTGTATATGTCAATAAAGGTGAGGAAATTTGCTCGAACAATGTAAATAGTGTAAATATTAACAATACCTCATCTCAGAAATATAGACAGTTCTTGAAGAAGGCCGGAGCGTACAACGGCCGAAACCTCGTGTATATGTCAATAAAGGTGAGGAAATTTGCTCGAACAATGTAAATAGTGTAAATATTAACAATACCTCATCTCAGAAATATAGACAGTTCTTGAAGAAGGCCGGAGCGTACAACGGCCGAAACCTCGTGTATATGTCAATAAAGGTGAGGAAATTTGCTCGAACAATGTAAATA
Organism: Acanthosepion lycidas; assembly: GCA_963932145.1. Lineage (NCBI taxonomy): Eukaryota > Metazoa > Mollusca > Cephalopoda > Sepiida > Sepiidae > Acanthosepion > Acanthosepion lycidas. The sequence continues at coordinate 13,138,516 of OZ010577.1, forward strand.
GTGTAAATATTAACAATACCTCATCTCAGAAATATAAACCGTTCTTGAAGAAGGCCGGAGCGTACAACGGTCGAAACGTCGTAAATATGAAAATTATTATGAGGACAACAGTCCGAACGATGTAAGTAGTGTAAATAGTTATACTACTTCATCTCAGAAATATAGATAGATCTTGAAGAAGCCTGGAGCGTGCAACGGCCGAAACGTCGTGAATATGAAAATAAAGATGAGAATAACAGTCCGAATGATCAAAATAGTGTAAATATGTAGAAATATAGACATAACTTCATAAAGGCCGGAGCGTAAAACGTCCAAAATGTCGTGAATATGAAAATAAAGTTGAAAACAATAGTCCAAACGATGTAAATAATGTAAATAGTGTAAATAGTTACAAAAATACAGACAGAGAACTGTTAAGGAGTTGAGTTGCCTTTAAAGCAATCAATCTCTCTTGTTATTTCCTCTTTTCTGACTCTTTAAATGTTCTTCTCAACTTAATCTAATGTGGAATTTCTACAAATATTTGTCCAACATCACCGAAATTGATTTTCTTTTATCAAGGTCGGAATAAACAATTTAAAAAAACAAACTCTTTTCTTTCAGCATTGAAAAAATATTAGAAAAAAATCAAAACATTTCTTTCTCTTTATCTCTCAATCTTCTCTCATTTTATGTTTGATACTTTCCTTTTTACGTCAACTTTATGGGTTTTTTTTTATATTATTTAATATTTATTTCTGTCTCTTCTTTTCTCCCATGGTGAACACTTCTTTTAAACGTCACATCTTATCTTCTTTCCAAGAAATATATACATCCAGGTGAAAAATGATAGATTTGGATTATATTTGGATAAAATCATTTTTTTCAAACAGTTTTCTTTCCTTTTTTTTAAACAATAATTTAAAAAAACAATTCATTTTTGGCATCATTCAGTTTCCCACACTCTTTCTCGGCCACCTCGACCTGGTGTATTGGTTCGCAGTCTTGTCTCGCTAGAACAATTAAAACTGAGTAGTGTGTTCGATCTTCACTTGAGGTACAATAATTTCGGCTTTATGTCACATCTAAGCTACGACTATCTCTCTCTTTTTTTTTATTTAGGTTTTTATCTTTCTTTCTTTTTCTTGCTTTTTTTCTGCATCTTTTCTGCTCACTCACTTTTTCTCTCTATCTTTCGATTTCTCTATTTTTTTCTCTTATACACGCTTTAATTTTCTCTTGATTTCTACCACATTTTTCTCAGTTTCACTCGTTCCCTCTCTCCCTTTCCCACTTGTTCTTTTTCTCGCCTCTTCACTTTCTCTCCCTATCTCTTTAATTTTCACTCACTTTTTTTCCTTTATTTCACTTTGGTTTTAGTCACTCTCCTCCCACCAGACTCTCTCTCTCTCTCTTTCCTCTGTTCTCGCTTACGCTTCGTCCATTTTTCTATCTTATTTCTCTTCCTCTTTAATTATTTTCCCTTTTCTCTATATCGTTATCTTTCTTTTCCCCTATTACTCTTTCATCATCCTCTTTTCTCCCTGAATTTTCCCTGTATTATTTCTTGTTCTTGTTCTTGTAACGGCATTCACCCGGGGTGGGTTGAGCCGGCTCCAAAACTGGAGTTTCGTGGGAATTTAGAAATTCACAAGCGGTCCCCAACCCGCATGTATAGCGCAAGAGATTTGATTATAGTGGTGAAGGTTTCGTGCAGGACCATCCACACTTTTTGAAGGGCCGAATACAGAGACCTGGTGCACTACGTGCCACAAGGTCCCCAAATGACCCCCGCAGGTTTTGAATTCAGAGTTTTCCTTCTCCTAGACCAGTTGCCATCCAAGGCTATAGAACCCAGTCTGTCCTGCTATTTACCCATCTGGAGAGAGAAGAAGAGGATTGACACCTTTCCCAAGGGTATTAGCACGTAAGTGAATGTAATGGATTCGACTGCAATTCGAACTCGGCTCTCCGATTCCTCAATCCAATCCGCTATCCATTACTCCACCGTGCCTCTTATTTCTCTCCCTTATTCTCACATCATTCGTTTCCTCTCACATTTTCTCATTCTCTATCATGTTCCCTCTCACTCTCTCTTGTATGATTCCCTTTTCTTACTTTCCCTTGTTTGTTTCTCGCATTTTTCTCGTTCTTACTTCCTATTCTTTTTGTATATAATTACCCACACTTAATTCTTTCTTTTTCATCGCTGTTTCTCCCACCCACTCTCTCACTCTCTATGTATGTATTTCTTTCACTTATCTTTTCTCTAATTCGTTCTCTTTCTTTTCCTCTCCCCATCTCTCTCTCTCTCTAAATTTCTCTTCTTTTCTAAATTGTTCTCACTTGTCTCACCTCTTTTCTTTCTCTCACTTTCACTTTTTGTAAATAATTTCCCACTCTTAATTATTTTTCTTCTTCCTCGCTCTCTTTCTCTCTCTGTCTCTTTCACTCTGTTTCTTTCACTTTTCCTTTCTCTGCTGCGTTCTTTTCTTTTTCTCTTTCCATCTCCACTTTTCTAAATTGTTCTCACTTGTATCATCCCTTTTCTCTCTCTTTCTCTCTCATTCTTACTTTTTAGTTTTTTCTATAAAACTTGCACATTCTTGAGTCATTTCTTATTTTCCTCGCTTCTCTCAAGTCTGCTCTCTCTGTCGCGCACTTTTTCTTTTTCCCCTTGTCTTTCATGTTTTCTCCTCTCCCATCTCTAACTGTATCTCTCTTTTTTCTCTCTCTTCTCTTCATCCTTCATTGTTTGTTCAGACTTTTTCTCTCTTAGTTCATTCCGTTTATTTTGGAAAAAAAAAACAATTTTAAAACAACTTTGAATTAATATCTTCTAATTTTTTTATTTATTTTTAATAAAATAATTTTTCTCAACATCTTTCTCACTCTTTTTCATCCATTGCTTTCTCACTTTTCTTTCATTTTCTCCCGTTCAACTATTTTCGAATCTTCTATTTCTTTCTAAACTGCCACCGCAAGTGGTTCATTCCGATCAGTTTTTGTGTGCGACTGCGCAAGAGTTACGCTTTTGACAAAGTCACCGCTCTGTTTTATTTAAAGAAGACACTCGCTATTGATTATTTCAATGTTGACTCTGCCTTTTCTAGCAATGCTAAAAAGAAAACAATTACAAATTATCGCCAACAGTCTCCCATATATAATACAGAAACACATCAACAATTACGACCTTGAACCACGTCGTCTCTTATTGAAAATGTATTCTTAAGTTTAATAAGATTTCCAGACACAAATTTCGAAGAGTAAAGTAAATAATTCGAAAAAGCAACCATTCTTTCCTCTGATGTTCTAGTCATTAACATTTTCACATGTAAATTTTTGGCTTTTTACAGGTTTTTTTTTTCGTTATTCAATCAGAGAAATTCATTAGTATAAAAATGTAGTACAAACATTTTTTGTGAAGACGTAATTAGATAATTTGTATTTTTTTTAATCAGAGATTACCACCCAGGTAAATAATGAGTTCTAAATGACAGCATGTTACAAATATATTTATTTTGTTTTTTTTCTACTTCAGTCAACAGAATTTTAAGATATATTTTTTGGCTCTATTTCTTTGTTCGCCTTCCAAGAACATTTTTCTCTTTAATAGCAATGTTGTTCTTTTTTTTTAATTGAAGTCAAAACACATTTGCAGAATCCTTCATTGACAGGTATCCATAAGCGGAAGTATTAGGTTGGTGCAAAAATAATGACGTAATAATGTCGTTTTTTAACGTATTTTTTAACGTCAAAAAACGACATTATTACGTCATTATTTTTGCACCAACCTAATACATCATCAATAAGGAGGAGGAGCATACTAGCATTATAATGAAAATGACTCAGTGTTGTTACGTGTTTAAAATCTTTGTATTTCCTTTCCTGTTTGCCACTTACCTTTCTTTCGCATTTATAACACCGTTATCTTGGCCTTTTCCCTCTTTTCGTGATACTGTCGCTCTTTCACTCTACCTCTCATTTTATCTTCACCCTCCACCCAACTTCTCTCTCTTTATTTCTATCTTCCTTTCTCCCTTTTAACTTCTGTTTTCTCATTTTTTTCTTCTCCATCTTCCTTTCTACAACTCCCTTCTCACATTTAAGTCAAGTTTCTTCCCCTCTTATCCTCTGCTTCTCTGTCTCTCTGCCTCTCTAATTAGAGCTCTCTATCTCTATTACCCTGTATGGATGTTTTCTAAATCTTTTTCGACGCTGCTCGATCTTTTGTACATCTTGCGATTGTTTCTTTGCTGTTCTTATTTCAAATTTCATGATTCCTCTAATTTTTCATACAGCCTTTCGGCCATTGTTTTAAATGTTTGCATTTTATCTTATCCTTTTACATCACACTTTCTTTCTTTCCAGAATGACATCTTGAATTATTTCTTCTTGAAATTTCATTGTCTATTTGTCTTATCTATCAATCCATCGGTCTGTTCCATCATTAATGTCTGCCAATTCGTATCTAAGTCTCCCCATCTCACCCAGTCAATTAATCAATCTATCTATCTATCACATTCTATTCCTTATCTATCTATCTATCTATCTATCTATCTATCTATCTATCTATTCATTATCTATCTATCTATCTATCTATTCCTTATCTATCTATCTATCTATCTATCTATCTATCACACTATTCCCTATCTATCTATCTATCTATCTATCTATCTATCTATCTATCTATCTATCTATCTATCTATCTCATTCTGTTCAATTCCATCTATCTATCGCAGTCTGTCCATATCTATCTATCTATCTATCTATCTATCTATTCCTTATCTATCTATCTATCTATCTATCTATCTATCTATCTATCTATCACACTATTCCCTATCTATCTATCTATCTATCTATCTATCTATCTATCTATCTATGTCAATATGCTCATATGTATTTTAGTCTGTTCATTATCCATCTGTTGTTTGATCTCTCTGTATCTTACTCAGTCTGTATATATCTATTTTAGTATGTGCACATCTATCTATCTATCTATCTATCTATCTATCTATCTATCTATCTATCTATCTATCTATCTATCTGTGTAGCCTGTTAATATCTGTGTTCATATCCACATCTATTGATAACTATCAGTCTGTTCATATTTACCTCTGTTCATATCTATATATCTAAATCCATTTGTATCTAAATTTATATATCTCAGTTTTTTTCGTATCTAAATCCGTTCATATATTTTGTTTCTTCTATCTATCTATCTATCTATCTATCTATCTATCTATCTATCTATCTATCAGTTCGAAACGTCGTCTGTTCATATCTATTTATCTCAACATGCTCGTATCTAAATGTTAATATATTTTAATCTATCTATCTATCTATCTATCTATCTATCTATCTATCTATCTATCTATCTATCTATTTATCTATCTATCTATCTATCTATGTCAATATGCTTATATCTATCTATCTATCTATCTATCTATCTATCTATCTATCTGACCAGTTCGTAGGTGGCTAAATTAATTGCTTGATACGATTAGCCCCCGTTCAAGTTCAATCAAATGTCAACATTTTGAATATTACTTATCCATTAAAGGCGCTCTTTCTATATTTAAAAGACACGTGTATACACATATTCTAGCCCAATAGGAGAGGTATACCGTCACAATGCATACTTGTGTGTAATAAAGTAGAATCTTACCTATGACTATATCGTAGTGTTACAAGATTGTTCTGCCCAAAGCCCTGATCTGAACATAATTGAACTTATGTGGAAAGAGATGAAAACTCGACTGCATAATAGAAGGTCAAAGAACCTGCAAGAGTTTGGGGTTTACGGTCAAAACAAATGACAGACCATTTCTAATAAAACAATTTTTAATTTGTACCTCCCGGTTCCGTGTCGAGTTGAGTCTGCAGTTCGTGCCAGTGGCCGTTATATTAAGTATTGATTACGACATTTAATATCTCTAAATATGTAAAATACTTTCTTGCATCAACAAAAGCAATTCAATGTTTCTCCTAGTGCGTTTTAATGTGTTATTCTTAGTACATATCACGATATATTCAGGTGTATATCTCCTCTTGTATCGGATTGATGAGAATGCAACAACTTGCATTACAATTCTGAATGGTCCCAGATACTACACCTTCAGTCACCTTCATTCAATTTCCCTCCATAGGAAAGTTTCCTTTCTGTGCTTTCTATATAATTACTTCTATGGCTACTGTTCGGATCAACTCTTCGCCAAGGTACCCAGATTTTTTTTAACGTAAGCGCAGTAATAGACTGGCGACGAGTTGAGTTGGCTACATGTAACCGTAAGTTCTATGCTAACAGTTTCTTCTCTCAAACTTCTCGCTTGTGGAACTCTCTTCCGGCTTCATGCTTTCCAGCCAATTTTAATCTTCAAAAACTGAAATGCAATGTTAATCGTTATCTACTGTTCTCCTGATCACTCTCTTCTTTTTCTGATCATCATTAAACTTGAGGATTCCATGGATAGAATGGCTAAGCAACAAATATGTCTTAAAGAAAATGACAAGAAAAAGCACATTTCTATTCAGAATCAGGAAGAGTCAGCTGAAATTCCTCGGACTCATAATGAGGAAAGTGTCTTAAAAAAATTAAGTCCCACGGGGGGGGGCATATTAAGGGCAAGAATGATAGGAGAAGTCAGGGAGCCACTAACCTGACAAGCTTGTGTGAATAGATAGCAGAACAGGAAGTGGCAGATTTAGCAATGGGAGAAAAACTGCTAAGAACCACAAGGAAAAGGAAGTTGTAGAGAGCCATGAACACCTTTGTCCTGAAGAAGCACTGTACTAGATTTGCAGTTTGGTCTCATCAATTTACAGTTGAATTGGCTAGATGTAACCGTAAGTTCTATGTTAATATTTTCTTTTATCGCACTTCTTGCTTGTGGAACTCCATCCCATCTTCTTGATTCTCAGTCAACTTTGATCTTCAAAACTTTAAATACAATATATCAATCATTATTTACTGTTCTCCTGATTACTTTAGATTCTGTTTTTTTGAAATTCTTCCCAAACCAGTAACCCCTTGTGTCTTCGAGATTTTTACTTCCTTATGCCTAATCTTCAATATAAAAATTGAGCAAATGGATATTTTGGCTTCATGTTTTCCTGCTAAAATAAGGACAAGCAGCTCCCAAAAGAGTTTTCCTCAGATTGCACACTGGAAAAAATAGTGCTCAATGCCATACAAAAATGGCGGGTTTATCTTGGCCAGATAGGTTACCCTCCATCTGGCCAGTTTGGTCGGCTCATCAGCTTCGATTCGCCTGGTGGTATAAGGTTTGATATTTTACAAACTTCAGCTACTAACCACCTGATGATTGCGGAAAAGCGTATGAAACTAGAAGCCATGGTTGGTAGCTGCCAACTTGAAATTTCATTTAAAATATATTAAAGCTCTTTCATTTTTATAATATTCATCACTCTTCTTTCCTGTGTGCAAGCTTAGGAAGACGGTTTTCCAGCTGTTTATCATTATCCCTCATTATATATATATATATATATATATATATATATATATATATATATATATATATATGTGTGTGTGTGTGTGTGTGTGTTCAATATTTTTAAAGGGTGAGCTCAGAGTTTTGTAATTTATCAATCACTCATCATGACTCTAGATAAGCGATTTAAAAAAAAATAATTCTAACAAAAAAAAAAGATCATGATCCTATCTTTCAACACTTCACCTAAACTTGCAAATTAATTCTTTGTTTTTATGTACCTTTCAGGGTGTAGGCGAGCATGGCTCTCCACCTCCTCCTATCCCTTGTAGCTCTCAACAATTTCCTTCCCTCTGCTTTCTTCCCTAGACCACATTCTGTCATCCACTTATTTAAGTCCGCTAGGTATTTCACGCGTTGTTTTTTTTGTCTATCTTTTCCTCTATTCGACCCATGAGTATCAGATTCTCCAGGCCTTCCTTCCTCATTATGTGTCCCAGAAACTTCAGTACAATCACTTGATAAGACACCAGAAGTGTTGAAACAAAATGGCTATTTTTGTAGTGATTTTATAACGTTTTTAGGTTATAATTTTCGAATAAATGATTATATTTGGTCTACTCTGTATTGAGCACTCTTTTAAGAATAGTATTTGTTGCTTATCGGAATTTATTCCGTATACACCAATCCTAAACTCTTATATATATATATATATATATATATATATATATATATATATATATATATATATATATATATATATATATGCATCCCTTTTCTTAGAAAAGCAACATCGCATCCTTATCACACTCCTATTGTTACTTGCAGAGCAAAGGTTCAGATGAGCGCTCCATTCTTGCCACCAAAACAGACCTCTACAGCCAATTCCAACTGGTTACATCCACAGAGTTGACTCACGCTCGTTTCCCACGTATTTCATTTGTACGAAGCTGATGTTCCATTCAGCTTCTTCCCAAGAATACCTACTTTGTAGAAGAGACTCCCGCGTAGATGTTTTCCTAAACACTACAATATTAACCCCTTTCATGTCGAGGGCCAATTGTCATCTATTCTTCTTATGCTCATAATCTTGCCTCGCATTCATCATTACCATTAAAACTGCAGCCCTATACCTTAAGTGGTACAGTGTTTGCCTATTAAATAAAAATGGCACTCCTTCCGACAACACAATCCTTTTCTGATTCCAGAATTCAATAAAACACAAGGGTTCAATTTCTAATAAGAGAGTGAAATTCAAACCCGTGTCGAGTGGTTATAATGCTAATGCACTAAACCACTCGACATCTTGGTAATAGGAATACTGAAATTGAATGGAACAAAGGATTTTTTTTTTAATTTTCAGTTTTCTACTAAAAGTAATTTAATAGTAGGGATAGATTTTAGTTGTTTTTATATTAAATAAAACATCGGATTTCTACGTTT
>OZ010577.1:13152388-13182388 GCA_963932145.1 Acanthosepion lycidas
TGGCCCACAACGGGGCTCAGAGCGAATAAGAACGCAAAGAATACAAGTAAAAGAGGTTAGATACATACACACGCACACACACACACACACACACAGACATGCGTGTGTGTGTGTGTGTGAGTGTGTGCGTGTGTATATGTATAGTCATCCGCAGACAGACTGTATCGCTGTATTACAGCTCATCTGTGTGACTAGACGCCCGGTTGCCTCTAGCTAGAATCGAAATCCGGCTGAACTGGTGTCAGTCGGAAATTCTACACACGGCAGGGATGAAGGTGAATTTAAGCTTATTTATTTTTAGATAAACACAAAGTGACTGAGAGAACTTGATTCGTTTTACCGAAGAGTCTTGCATTATTAGCAGTAATAATCACTTTTTACAAACTCACACTTCCTCCCCAGAGAGCTCAACCGAAATATTTTTTTCAGGGGCATATATATTGTCATAGTACAACTAAAGGTGGATAATTCCGGAAGAGTCCATATAGAGTGAAGTTATTGCCATTGACATTTTCCACTTCCATTTGCTTTTAATAATATCTTTTTTTTTTTAATGTTCTGGATATTGTACCGGTTTTCTTCGATTCCTCAAAGATCATCTTACCGTCAGTGATTCTTCGGGAATCCAAGCAGTGTTGGATGGCTCCGGCAAATGTATTTCAGGGTTTCCCAAAGGTTTAGAATTGAAATCGGACACAGGCTCCTCTACTTTTGTAATACTCTTTTCCACAAGAGTATCTTGTTCTCTATTTTTTGGTTCTCCCCGATTTTATTTGTTCCCAACTGGTGCCAAATCATGTGCAGATACAGCAAATTCACTTCGACTAAAGTTTCGTATGGACATTATGACGTAAGAGAACCTAACCCGGATCTGCTAGCCAAGTGGGCAATGAATGACCATTAGGTAATCGGAGTTGATATGAAAATATTCTTTCGTAGGTTATAGTATTCGTCGTGGTAAAGAGTAGAGACCATATGTCATTTTGCGTACTGCGGCTAAAGCAACTTCACGCCAAGATTCTAGTAGATTTCTCGAAACAAAGGCCAGTGTGACGTGCTTCTAGATAATTCCATCGCATCGTTAACACTGACTATCCCTTGGCGGCTTAAGGGGTTTTTAGACTCATATATGTACCTAAATCAGTGTAGTACTCACAAAGCTCCTTCGATAGAAACGAGGAACCCCGGTCAAAGTGGATGTAGGAAGGAGTCCCGAACACGGTTAAAATCTGAGTCAAGGATTTAATTGCCACACTATTTGTCATATTGGGGCAAGCAAAAGAAAAGTACTCGTATGTTACCGTTAACCGGTTCTGCGTTTTAGAAGTAAAAGGTCCTTTAAAATATAGGTCAATTCCTTGTATTGGTCGTGTTGGCTTTATTAAGCGATTCTTTTCAGGTTTGTAGAAACGTGGTTTCTATCTTGAGTAAATGGAATAGTTAACATACTTTCTTTTACATCTTCCATAGAATAAGATAGATTCCTGACTTTGGCAAAATGGGCTAACCTGATTATAGCAGGCTGACAAATTCGATCGTGGACCTCATAAGCTTTGTTTGTGTAGGACAGCGTTACAATAAATCAGAATGAGAGTGTATATTATCTTTTCCTGGTCTATAAATAATTTTATAATTATATTTCCTCATTTCCATCTCTGGATCTTAATATTTTTAGGTCTTTCAGCATTAAACATAAAGTTCACCGCCTGCTGGTCTGTAACGATGGTAAAGTGTCGACCAGATAAGTTGTGAGACTAGTTTTTACAGCTTTTACAATAACTGAAGCGACCTTTTGTAATGAAGCGTACTTTCGTTCAGTTGGCGTTAGTGATTGCGAGAAGAAAGAAACTAGACGGCCGGCCTGATTCAAAGCAGCGGCAATTGTCACATCTGAAGCATCCGTCTCGACTACTAGGGGGTCGTTTTCTTCAATAAAGTGAAATGAGGCAATTTTCGATTTCTTCTTTAAGTTTTCGAAATGCTTCCACAGACTCGTGATTTAAAGGGAACGACTCAGCCATAATTAAAGTTTTAATCTTATCCGAAAACATTGATATCTATTGGGAATAAAAAAAAACACAAAACAAACAAACCGAGGAACCTGTGAAAGGCAGCTTTATCTTTAGGGTTGAGTAATTCTTTAAGTGGGCGTAGTCGGTCAGTATCAGGTTTAAGATATGCTGTAGCCAACAAAATTAATAGTAGTTGTTGATAAACATAACTTTTTTCCTTGAAATTAAGATTATGTAGTTTGGCTATCTCAAGAAATTTCGAGAATTTTTGTTGTGCTCCTCTTGAGTCTTGCCAGCAATGCCTAGCATTTGTTCTGCGCAAGATCTTCCTTTTTAATAATGTTGTCCATTACACGTTGGAAGTAAGATACCCTCTTAGGGACAATAGGATTGGCAACGTTTATATTTTGGATTCATTGATATAGGTACTATTAAAATTAACTGATATAGACAATATCCTGTCATGTTATAAACATTGCGTGATTCGCAACATTTACTTTGTATTCACTCAAATATGTTCTATTAAAATTAACGGATACAGGCAATATTGTTATATACAGTGTGTGATTGGCAGCATTTACTTTGTATTCTTTGAAACAAGTTCTATGATAATTGCTGGATCGAGACCATATTCTGTTTTGTTATAAACTGTGTCTGATTCGCAACATTTATTTGTATTCATTCAAAATTGCTTCATTCTCAAGATATAAGCAATATTTTACATTGTGTCAAATATTGATTAGTACGAGATACACAATATATTTTTAACCATTTCACTGCAAGCAAGGCAATAAAGTCTCTAAGATGCAATGGGAATGTATATTAGAAAAGGAAAAAATTAATTAGACGAAAGGATAATAAAAAAATAAATAAGAAGGCTTGAGATAACGATCGACATTGCATTTAAATCTTTGAAGATCAAAACTGACTCGGAAGCAAGAAGCCGGAAGAGAGTTCCACAAGCGCGAATTGCAAGTGTTATGCTAATTTACCCACGCACGCATGGACTCTCCCAGCTATAAATAGGAGCAGGTACTGCCTATTTGTAGAGGGAAGTTTCCAGCAGCCAGCTCTGACAGTCCGACCGAACATTCTTGATGCAACACTCTCGTTTATATATGTTTGTATTACTGTTTCTGTTAATATATTTGTTTCACTCAATTCCTCTCTTTGCGTCTTTATTTCCGGCCCTAACAAGGCCACAACAGCAAGTGAAGAAACTAATAGCCTATATGTTATTATTACATCTAGCTTTTTCAAAAGTAAAATAATGATCCCTTTTTGTCTCTCTATTACTTCACGTAACATAGATGTTCCAAAGAGGAAAACTCATCAGAATATTTACTATGAAAATATTTATAGAAAGGGCAAAGAGAAGCCATATTCCAGCGAAAAATGACGGAAGCTATTATGCCAGGTGAGGACAGATAACATTGAAGATTCTTCTTTGAATTTTATCAAGAATCTCTAAATAGATAAACTTACCCTAAAATTGTTTCAGTGGCAATAACTAAAAAGTAATCATATTTTTTATTTTAACATTGACTTGGAAGATATGGGCACTAATCTAGTTTGATTTAAATTACTTCATAAATATATATACTTTATTCTAGCTTGTAAAACTATTTCTTTTCGGCAATATATAGACCGGATTCCAGCAAATGTTTCTCTAACTGGTTTGGCATAGTAATGGATGTGTTGTCGGAGTGGGGGAGACTTATTCTCCACTCTACAACCTCCTTTTCTACAGACGGAGTAGTACAAGATTTTCGCTACTCTATTGCTATGTGCATGGCAAATATTCAGAGGATCTCTCTTCTCTAATTCCACCAGTCCAAACATTTACTACTAGAACATTACATGCCGCTTCCACGGAGTTAAATCACCATTATTTGCCCCGTGTCCCAAATCAAAAATGAAGCTCGTATCAAACAGACTACTATGTGGATGCTTCCACATGATACACCCTATTTATCCTCCTTAGTCTCATAATCTCCTCATCATACAATCTTCTCTTCTCATCTTCATCGTTAAAATGCCAACTCCCTACCCATAGTTGCTCTCGAGCGCTGTATTTGATCACATTTAGTAAAAAGAAGTAATTTTGATTTGTTTTATAATGTTATTCTTGACAATATAATAGCTTGTTTAAAGATTTTCACATTAGGAGATTGTTGTGGTAGGATCCACCTAATTTGCATAGTGGAGTACCGACCATATAAATATGGTTGGTACCGGGAAGAGAGGGGAGGAATCAAGAGATTCAACCAGAGACTCTGCTCCACATCGACTCAATCAACACATTCTCCAGGAACGGTCTTCCCAGGAATATACAAAAGACTATATGTAAATATTGTGTACACTTTCTTGTTTCAATACATTTTGTTCTAAGTACATTTTGTGTTGCATTATTATTCCATGCATTGGTCAAGTTTCAACAGAGATACATTTTGCTAAAGTGTATCTGTTTTTATTTTTCAGTCTTTCTCCAGGTTTCTCTTATTAATTTTTGAATTCGTTTAACCACAATGCATTTTGCTAAATTATGAATATTTTCTATAAGAAACATTATATTTTGCTTCCATCCTTTACTCATCTGTAAACTGTTTGAGACTACCAAAAGATTTGATTCATGTTAAAGGATGAACAAAGAAAAATATCATTCGAATTTTCAAAGACATGCTATTCCATCTTGTTAACACACAAATGAAGGAAAATCATAATTCAACAAGGTAACGATCCAAAAAACTTTTCTAAATTATGTCAAAATTACCCCGAACAAAAAAAGGACGCAATTTTTGAAATAATGACATGGACATTTCAATTACTTGACCTCCTTCCAATTGAATTAATATGGGATCAAATAGATCGGAGAATTTGAAGAACATACACAAAATGTGAAAGCGAGCCTTTTCTGTCCTTGAAGAATTTTTGGGGAGGACTAACATCTACTTTTTTGCAAAAACGTTTGGAAAAGTATGCCAAGAATATGTATAGCAGTAATTAAAGCAGGTGGTGGTTTTATTGACGAAAACAAAATATGATGCTGTTGTACGATAATTGGTTATAGTTAAGTGCAAATATTTTTGTCAAAATAAGATCAAATACACTGTAGATACTGGAATTTTAGCTTTTACTTTAATAAAAAATGATGCAAAATATTTTAAGTTTTTAAAGAAAAGATAGATAGCCACAAACATCTTGTTTGTAATGTATATAACACAAATTAAACTTTTATGAAATTGATTGGCATGGTATAGACAGTATTTAGTTTGCGTTATTGGAGAGATTATGATAATATTCCAGCTTATTTTAAAATCGCTTCATTGTCAAAATACAGACACTATTTTAGCTTGTAAGCATTGTGTGATTGACAAGATATAAAGAAAAAAAACATTCTCGCTTATTTTAACAATGACTGACTGGAAAGATCTAGACAATATCTTTGGTTGTTTAAACATTTCATGATTGACAATATAGAGAATAAATATTAGGTACTTTGTATATTGTGGGTCTACCAATATATAGAGACAATATTCTAGATTATTTTAAGAGTGCCTGATTGGAAAATTATTGTATTCTCGATAGATATAAGACGGCAGCTTTGGCGTTGATTATGCCATGTTCTTGCTTCTGATTAATGCCCTGATTAACAACATTGTTTCGCTGACAAAGGATAATATTGTCAGTTTTAAGTCTGAGTGACTGGCAGACTCTACACTATATTTTAGATTTTTATCAAATTTCCTAATTAAAAACATGTATTTTTTAAAATTAATTCACCCAAAGCATGGTTATAAAAAGCTACATTCTTTCTTTGTTTAAAACCTTTTCATTAACATGATTAACAGTATATTTGGGCTTTAAATGTGCTTGATTAACAAGAATATTTAATCGTTTTGAAATTTATTGATAGAAGGAATACGCCACCGATAATAAACAAGAATCTGTGAAGAAATGATTAACTGAGCATCTTTGAATATGGAATGAAACAGTTTAGAATTTGTCTCCGCCGGGTTGAGAAGAGTTTGCATTTTGTTTACTGTTTTTCATATGCTTTTATTTGGAGCGTGGTAATGTACCTGTTCATCCAAGCGGGATACGCGAAGACTTTTGTTCTCTTTTGTATAATTTACCACATTTTTCTGAAGAACATATTTTTTTAGTGAGAACTGTGAATAAAGATTTTCAGTCTTTGGAACGAGCCGAATGCCCTTCCTATGGTGGAATAAAACTAAAGTGTGTCAGAAGTTCTCTTATCTCCCAAAAATTATCTAAAAACATTTTTAACAAGACAAATATTTTTATTATTCCTATATATATATATATATATATATATATATATATACACACAAGTATATGATTGGTGTATATGGAATGAATTCCAATAACCAACAATTACTATTCTTAAAAGAGTGCTCAATACAAAGTAGAGCAGATATAATTATTTATTTAAAAAAAAATTATAACATAAATATGTTATAAAATCACTACAAAAATAGCCATTTTGTTTCAACACCCTCGTGATGACGTTGAATGTAAAATAAATGGTTTTAAAAGTTTCAAATTAATTAACAATCCTTCGCAAGGGGAAAACGTTGTTACAAAGGCTAGATGGACCAATCAAAACACAAGTATAGGAAAATTCAAAAAGCTTGACAACGAAGACATGTTATAATATCTATTTAGATGTTTAAAATATGGGTAGTATTAAAAAAGAATTTATTCCAACCAATAAATACTAAATTATATGATAAAATTTAATTACAAAATCAAAATTTAAAATTTAATCGCTATTAAGTTTACAACTATAAAATTACTGAGGAGAAAAGAAGAAATATATATGTTATTCAATTTATATATATATATATATATATATATATATATATATATATATATATATATATATATATATATAATAGACTGAAATTATTGGCTGTATTTGAATGGACCAATCAAAACACAAGTATAGGAAAATTCAAAAAGCTTGACAACGAAGTCATGTTATAATATCTATTTAGATGTTTAAAATATGGATAATATTAAAAAAGAATTTATTCCAACCAATAATTACTAAATTATATGATAAAATTTAATATTAAAATTTAAAACGGCTAATTACAAAATCAAAATTTAAAATTTAATCGCTATTAAAACTATAAAATTACTGAGGAGAAAAGAAGAAATATATATATATATATAAATAGACTGAAATTATTTGGTGTATTTGAATACAATTAATTCAACGAGTCTAGGAGAATCCTCAATAGAATGCAAAAAGCACTGAACGGCCGTTTCGTCCTCATCAGCAGTGAGCATCCACTACCGACAAACGAAACCAGACAGTTATGATACGGCGCCGAATAGGTGATATATATATATGAATGATAGGATGCACGTTGGAACAATGTATTGCAGCTCGGATTGAGGAATCTCATTGAGTTCGAATTCCAGTCGGATCCATGCTAATATCTTTCGGAAATGTATGAATCCTCTTTTTCTCCTCCCACCTATGGAGAAATACACAGACTGGTTTCGATATTCTTGGGTGACAACCGGTCTAGGAGAAGGGCAACTTTGAATTCGAAACCTGCGGAGGGTTTTTTGGGGACCTTGTGGCACATTGTGCACCAGTTCTCTGTATTCTCCTCTTCCAAAAGGTGTGATTGGTTCTGCACAAACCCTTCACCATTATAATCAAATAATTTATGCGGGCAGTCTCGCTGTCGGTATCTAGAAACAGGAATTGCTTGATCCTCATACGTCTAATCAACGGGAGAGTCCAGTAATATATATATATATATATATATATATATATATATATATATATATATATATATATAATGAACATTGGAATTAACAGCCCTGATGATTACGTTTAGCAAGAAACAGTGTGTATACGCACTATCTCATATATATATATATATATATATATATATATATATATATATATATATATGTGTGTGTGTGTGTGTGTAATAATTTTTTTTAAAACTCTTCTTTCCCTCTCTAAACACAACCATGTCTCAGATTATTCCTCACCACTATCTATGTCGCGTTATATAAGCGTCATACTGCCCTTCAAAAGAGTAAATTTTAAATTCAATTTTCTTTTCACCTTTGAAAATGAAGTCTGAAGATTCAGAGAAAAATAAATTTCTATGGTGAAATAAATTATAACTAATGGAACCTTAAAGTATTCTGTCTTTCTTTAAATTAAATTATTCGCTCTGACTTAACTTGGAGCTCTCAGGATTTCATCCTCCTTGGAATTATCCATACGGATTACCAAGATTTTCTATTACCTAACTATATATATATATATATATATATATATATATATATATATATATATATATATATATATATATATAGAGAGAGAGAGAGAGAGAGAGAGAGAGAGAGAGAGATCTTGTGAGCCAGACAAACCTACCCAGCTTTCACTTAAACGGATTGTCAGGGAAATCCGGCTTTCCCTGACGATCCGTTTAGGTGAACCCTGGGTAGGTTTGTCTGGCTCACTAGGCTTATCTAGGTCTGCTCTACGGCTGTATTGAGCTCTTTATTTATTATTTATTAGTTAGTTGTTTACTCGTATCGGAGTTTTTTCTTTGGGCTTCAAAACTGTATCTGTGCGATTTTTTTCGACAGACTTTCATGTTTCTAGCTCTTTCTTTTTTTAAAAAACCTATTTTTCCCTCGAGATTGATTTGATTATTGGCAAATCAAAAATTCGAGGGTTTTTCGAAACGAGTATAGTTATATATATATATATATATATATATATATATATATATATATATATATGTATGTATGTATGTATGTATGTATGTATAAAGACTTATAGGAAATTCACTACGTGTCTTTTGTCCCACTGATATATGGCTGGGATACGCAGACAAGATTTTTATTAAAAACATTAGAATAAATGTTTTTCCCCTTTCGTAATTCTGACACCCTGCATTCTTCGACAAAAAAGGACTTTCCAACCCACTGAACCCAAACTCTGAACTTTTTCATGACAAACTCAACGTTTTCACTCAATTATTTCTTCTCAGATTCTTGATTATATTAAAATTCTCCGATTTGAAAGCTCTAGACAATAATCTATCTTTGCTTTAATATTTCTTGACTGTCAACTGCTAAAAAGTAGTTAAACTATTCCAGATATGAAGACTTATGCAATAAAGACACATTTAACTTGACCCTAACAATGCGTAAAAAATACCACTGGAAAATGTTAAATTTCTCTAATATTCAATATTATATATTTCCCAGACGATTAAAGGTCATATCTTTAATCTTTCCTAATAAAATGTCCCATATATAACCCGAAGACTCTATAACCTGAAGGCGATTCTTGGTAATTACTAAAATTCGACATGCAAATTATAGTGTTAATTTTGACTTTCAATCATTTACAATCATTGTATTCAGTCGGACACAAGACCAATAGTATGAGATATTCTTGAGACTTAGACTTACTGCATATACGTATGTTTGAGCGTGACGAACATACAATCTTCCACTAAAGCCATGGCCCTTTGATATTGACTAAATTTAGGTTAGTGTGGCTTAAGGTTACCAATTAAAAATTAAAAAATGGAGTAAGCATAGAGACTCGCATGATAAAATACTATAGTCAATCAGTATATGTCTATATTTCTGAGATGAGGTATTATGTATACTATTTACATTATTCGGATTATTGTCCTCATTTTTGTCGCCATATTTATCACAACGTTTCGGCCGTTGTACGCTCCGGCTTTCTTCAGGTGATTGGAATGTCGAACTGAACCCTTTATTTCGATCACTGGAGTAGACTCTTCTAATTCCACGTGCCATGTTTTAATGGATGTCAGTTATCAGTTATCTCCTGTTAATTTCCCTCTCCAAGTTCTCCACTGCCTTAAACGGGTATTGAACTCACACAATTTGTCACTGGGTCTAATTAATTCCAGTAAAGGGAACACATGCACGCATACAAGAAAAAACATAAAAACTAGTACAAAAGTACATTGTAAGGATAGTTCAAACAAACATGTATGAAAGAGAAATTGATGCCGAAATACAAAATTATACACACAGAGTGTTATGTTAAATTACCCCTACAGAGATGGACTTTCCCAAGTTACAAATAAAAGCAGGTATTGCTTTTAGAAAAGGTAGTTTCCAAAAGTCAGCTCTGACAGTGGGCCTTAATATTCTTGCTGTTAATATATTTGTTAACTCATTTCCTCTCTTTGTGACTTTATTTCTGGCCCCAACAAGACCACAACACACACACACACACACACACACACACACACACACACACACACACACACATATATTGTGTATATTTAATTCCAGATACTTAAACATGAAAGCAATAAACAAAAATTAAAAATTGTTGAAGCTCTATACATAAAACAGTTGAAACTTAACCTGAAGAAAATAAACTACGAAATATCCACAAATATTCTTAAATGCCTATAATTGATAACAGAAGCCATTGGTTTATACCAACGGCTTCCCATACTTAATACATCTCCTTGTCACTCTCGCGAGGTCATGTGTGACGTCACGAGCTGCGATGCGATTTTCCCTTCCGCGTCTCGTATCCACGAGTTTGTCGTTGCCTTGAAATTTTTCATGCAACAAAAACAGACTATCATTGTTGTTTCGTCCGTGTATTGTTTGATATATTGCAATATAATTGTCATCTTTGATAATGGCTTATGCAACCCGAAAGCTTAGATTGGATTTAAACATGTATCAATATGGTGATTTCCTTTCGTCTTTCAATGATAATGTTATTAAACTTATCAGACAATATGAAAAGAACTTACTTAAAATAAATAGACAAAACTTATCTATATTATTTAATGAAACAAGTATCAATTGGAAAAAAGTTTTTGCGACGCATTTTAACAGAATTTACTATGTCTACACATGCGTACGGAACGAGAGACACTGGTTGTTTCAAATTATTTGGAAGAATATTTATTTATTTTTGAAACAATATTTTTTTTCAATCTAGGCAAATTAATTTGTATTTTTTTGCTTTTTCTTTCCTTCATCTTTACAGATGAATTTGGTTAGATTGAAAAAATATTCTTCCAAAAAAAGAAAAATACTTTTTTTCAAAATTCTGAAATTGCCAGCATCTCTCATTTCGCCCGCATGTGTAGACGTGGCATCAACAACAAAACCAATCTTAATGGATGGAACGCGTCACAAAAACATTTTTTCCAATTTGTCATAAATTTTTTCTAAATAGTGTTTGTTGATATATAAAATTATATATATATATATATATATATAAGGCAGGATGTATGTGTGTGTGTGTGACGAATGCACGGCCGCAATTTTCGACGGATTTGCACCAAAATTTATATGCACATGCTCCAAGTTAGTGGAAAGGCCAAGACCGATTTTACATTTCCCAAATCCCATCGATAGTGGAAATAATCGATTTTTTTATGCTTTTACGACACTTTTCATGTAGTTTGCGGCCATTTTGTACTGGCCAGAGTGAGAACTAATATCTGGCAGCCACGAATAGGCAGGAAGATTCTATTGGCCAGCGTGAGAGCCAACAGCTGACTGACACGAATGTTAACAAGCATACTATTAGGTTGGTGCAAAAATAATGACGTAATAATGTCGTTTTTGACGTATTTTTTAACGTCAAAAACGACATTATTACGTTATTATTTTTGCACCAACCTAATATCATTCAAAAAAAATCGATAGCTGCATTCGTCACAAGCGGGAAAAATTTAAATCTGCATGGCACTTTACTCCATGGCTCATTCGCTTGCTTAAACTCAACGTTGATTCTGATCCCACAGAACTGGGTTGGGTGTGAAAAAGTATTTGATGTTAACATTCTTTTTTCATTCGGTTTTTCCAGTTACGAGTCCTTTTTAAAGCTGATCGTTTTGTATTCATTTTGTTTAGTTTTTTTTTTCGTAACAGATTTAATGTTTAGTATAAAGCTTAGAAAAATTCGCAGTGTAAGATCGGCAAGAAGTAAGGCATGTAGCAATATCAGCACGGCAAGGGGCACTCCTTTTAAACGCAAGGAGGAGCCAATATATTTTAAGTCAAGTGATAGCGATTGATGCATCAGTCGTACGAATTTTGAATCAAGCACGGACAATGCCGGCCATGCTGCTAGTATATATATATATATATATATATATATATATATATATATATATATATATATATGCGTGTGTGTGTGTGCGTGTGTGTAGAGAGAGCGAAAGAGAGAGGGGAGGGTTAGTGAGTGAGCGAGCGAGAGGGGGAAAGAAATATATTTTTAAGCATTAAGAAAGGCAATTGCAAGAAGACAGAATATATGGATGTCATAAAACCGAACAACCCAACATGCAAACTTGTAATTGAAGATAAGAAAGCAAGTACGACAATTTTAAATTGAACACAAGAAGAATGGAGGAAAACAGCGTATAACCAATCTATTAAATGTATAAAAGAGGGTTTAGGAGATATGGCAGAAACACAAAATTTACGAAGAACTACGAAGGACAGGAAATTGTGGAGAGTCATGATCATCAAAATGGTGAAAGGAAGAAGTCGTCACTCAACTTTTCAAAATCATTTGTGATGAAAATGACCTTTCAAACTTTTTCTCACGCAATTGACTAAATCGATCTGACAAATCAATATAAATTCTCGATTTAAATTGGAAGGAATCAAACTATGACAGGCATCATTGAAGAGGCAATTATTGAAAGAAAAATCAAAGATGAAAACGGAAAGGTTTTTTTTTTCTTTTTTTTAATAAAATGTCCTATCATCACAGAAAATAGATCTCTCCTCAACTTTCTCCCTAACAAGCGTCTTTTCTTTCTGCCACTGGACAATCATTCATATGAATATATGAGTAGATAAGATAAATGAGTAGGTAGACTGATAGGTAAGACTTAATTGAATTTTGATCTGAAAGTGTCACTCTATAACGATCGAGCGTTTTGAGATGAGTAATTAACATTTTGTAACACTTTGATATTCGGTGCAGAATGCTTATATTGGTTATTATACTCACGGGATTTTGTGAGTTCTACCATATCAGGACGGTGTCTAAAATAGCCGAAATATCCCGGTTACTTGCATTATTTACATTATTCAGAATGTTATCCTCAACTTCATTGCCATATGTACTATCCAGCCTTCTTAAGGTGATTCGAATTTCGAACCGAACCCTTTATTTCGTCCACCGAGGTAGATTGTTCTAGTTCCACGTGCCACGCCTCTTCTGGATGTCTAAGTTATTCCCCTTTATCTTAACTCTCCAAGTGTTTTGTTTCCCAACTGCTGTGGCCTGGTATTGATCTCACAACTCTTTGGGTCTAGTCACTGGATATAACAAAGCCCTTTATCTACTGGGCCATGTTCAGTTCTCAATAAATGTCTTTTTGCTGTCTCGCCCAACTCTTGCTCCGTCCTTCATTCACTTGAGATTTCTAGGCACATTATGCGTTGTTTCCCTCTGTACCTCGTGTCTTCAATATGTTCTGTGAGCTGAAAATGTATACCGTTTAATAAGGCAAGCAATTTTCTTTCCTAATTATATTGATTATATTAAGAGATAACACTGATAATAATAAATAAATTGGAATGTCTATTTATCAGGTTTGTTTTTCGGAGATACATCGACTCGTCAGAGACAAGAAAATAAAGATTTAAATAAGAAAATTAACGTTTAATTTTATTTATTACCATATATATATATATATATATATATATATATATATATATATATATATATATATATTTAATAAAATATGATGAAAAGGCTTAAACACTAATATTCCATGGTCATAATTTATTTCTTTGGAATTGTAAATACGATCCAATTCATCAGACCTTGATCGTATTGGATCGTATTTACGATTCCAATGGAATAAATTATGACCATGGAATATTAATGTTTAAGCCTTTTTATTGTATCCTTACTCTGTCCTGAACATTGCGTTCTACCTGAATTCTATCCTCTTGGATTTATTTTTTATACAAATATATATGTATGTGTATGTATGTATATATATTTATATTATTTAGATATATGATTGCATATATATGTGTACATTTACCACTAATATTATCAATTATCTATCTATCTATCTATCTATCTATCTATCTATCTATCTATCTATATATATATATATATATATATATATAGGGTAGCAATAAAGTAACTCTACACTGACTTATATTAAAAATGTAAAGCACTGAAGCAGGTGGTTTGCAGTTCGAACAGTATTGTTTAACATAGCATTTTATTGTTACTAACTAGAATTCACCAGAACCAACTGCAAATACAAATACACACACACACACACACACACACACACACATATATATATA
This sequence comes from Acanthosepion lycidas, assembly GCA_963932145.1. Taxonomy (NCBI): domain Eukaryota; kingdom Metazoa; phylum Mollusca; class Cephalopoda; order Sepiida; family Sepiidae; genus Acanthosepion; species Acanthosepion lycidas. Next base: position 13,166,779 of record OZ010577.1, read on the forward strand.
TATATATATATATATATATATATATATATATATATATATATATAAACTGCAACTACCAAAATGTGATTTATGCACCGAAATGAACAAAATGTAAGAGGTCATATATAGGTATCAGCCAAAAACTAACAACCCCTCCACAAAAGCCACATAAAATAAACGGACATTAGAAAACTCTGTGTATCCCTACACATCTATAAATGTAACCTGGGTGAATTTAAAATTATGCCAATATATCTGACAGACAATTATCCTTACCTAGAAATACAAAACCTTTATAAATTTAAACCAACACTAAATAGATCATAACCCCATACGTGAAAACACACACCATGCACACAAAATGGCCAAATACAGTGGTCGAACCACTCGCATGGATGTGCACATACACACGGGTATCAGTGGGGCACGAACATGTATACGCATATTGGCAAAAAAATAGTCTACTCACAGGCACGCGTGCAAACCCTACACAACATAGGAAGTTGGTTTTTCTGTATGTATGTATATATGTATGTATATGTGTACATGTGTGTGTATGCGCGTATACTAGTTCCTTATAACAAAACAGTATGTATGTATGGAGAGGCAATGCGCGTACACAACGTATACCTGCGTATATATGCGCATATTGGTAAAACACGACTGCCCACACACGAATCTTAATCAACATCGGAAGTGTGTGTATGTGTTTGTGTATATTTATGCGTGTGTGTGGATGTATGCATGTATGTATATATGTGTATACTAATTCGTTATAATAAGAGAGTATGTATGTATGGAGAGGGACTATACGTATACATACACATGCTGACGGGAACACACACAATACAAAAAAAAATGAAATAGATCTAAGAACAGACAGGGGTTATTAATATATAAGAATACAGATATCTTTGCTCCCTCTTTCTCAGACCAGTCTTAATTGTTTTATTAGCCTTCACGTAGAAGAACTTTCTTATTGCCAGTTCAGGGAAGACATTTCTGTCACGAACACACGAAAATGTTTAACATCGAGAATGTTTAACGCCGAAAAACATAAGGAAAATTAATTCACTTTAATAATATGTAGAAATATCTACTCTTTGTCGGATGAAGGTCGCCAGACGGAAACGAGTGTAGCAAAAATATGGAAAATAAAGCAAAATATATTTTTAAAATATATTTTTAAAAAAATCCACATTGCAGTTAAAAACGTTTGCGGTTTCTCTCTTTTTAATATAAACTTTTCTCTCGTTGGAACTACTATAACCTCTTGCATATATATATATATATATATATATATATATATATATATATATATATATATATATATATATATAAGTGAACAGTGAAGTCAACACTCAGAGGCCACAGCCTGTTTCCTATAGACGCACTCGTCAGGCCGCGAGTATTGGAATTTTTCTCGACTATATTTATATTATGTATGCTCTATCTTTGATATTGAACACTTTATCCCATAAATATAATACACCTTAAAACTATATTTCTTCATCTTTATATATATATATATATATATATATATATATATATATATAGAGAGAGAGAGAGAGAGAGATTAGTATGAGAAGAAGTTTGTCACTTTGCTGAGTGATGCTACCTTCATCATCCCAAATTCAGAGTTTTGTAGGTGGTATCAAGGGAGGGGTGGCGTTACTTAAAAAGTATTTCCTAAACTTTCTAACGTGGTCTATTTAGTTGAACGCATACGCAACAAAGACACTTTTAAGATGCCTCTAACACGGGGCAAATGATAAGATTGGGATTTTTCGCCAGTCTGAACACAGACTTTAACACGGACCCTTCGTCGCAGATATACAACTGCCTCGCCTCGTAAACATCCCCGATATGTCCTACACTGCTTGAGAGACATTATATCTTATCACCAGAACAAAATCAATGATAACTGTTCTTGACTCAGTCTTGACGTAACGGAAAGTTACGTTGAAGATTGATTGTAAAAGTAAAAATGGGGTGAGAAATGATAGAGATAGATGAAGAAAGAGGCAAATAATAGTCGATCTGAATGACTTCGACAGTTGGGGTTGATGTATTTGAACGCAGGTGGTTGGATTCGCAACAAAGCGCTGACCTGATGAAAAATCTTTTATATTTTCGCGTTTTGATATTCATCTTAGACTTTCACACCAAAGCACATTTCTTTTTTCTCTCTCTCTCTCTTTCTTTCTTCCTTTCTTTCTTTCTTTTTCTTTCTTCATTTCAGTGTAAGTATACATACAGCTTCACTATAATTGCAGAATTTTCATGATCTATCTACCTATCTATCTAAATGAAAGAAAGAGCAGATGAAGTAAAATTATGCTGTTCGTAGCATGTAGTTTTTATAACGTCCTCAATACAAAGTAGAGCAATATATCATTTTCATTATAAGAGATTGATAATAATAATAATGATAAAAACATGTTTAAATCGTTACACAAATGCTTTCTTGTTTCAATACTTTGATTGTTCTTCAGGCGCCCGTTATAATAATATCTATCTATCCTTCTATCTATCTATCCCACTCTGTTCAGATGTATGTATGTATGTATATATGTATGTATGTATGTTTCTATCTATCTATCTAGCTAGCTATATCAGCTCTTGATTATCTATTTATCTTTTTTTTAATCTTTTCGCCCAAGCAAGACAAGAGAGCTACCAACACACAGGGGATTACTGAGATTGAAAGAATATAAGATAAACATTGTAAAGGAATGAGGACAATAAATGAACATAATTTAAATGGACTGATAATAACAATTGACATTGTATTTAAATTTCTAAATATCAAAATTGACTGGAAATCAAGAAACCGGAACTGATTTCCACGAGTGGAAAGTGCGAACTATTGGCATAGAACTTGCGGTTATATCTAGCCATTTCTCCTGTAAAATGAGCCCATCAGTAGGTTATGATGTCTCCCACTTTTTAAGCTATCGCAATAATTTCTTGAAAGGAGAGAAAAGGGAAAATAATTAGGGCAAAATGTTTACTTGAGTTAGAAAATATAAATATTATAGTTAAAATAGGAAAAAACATGACGCTTATTTCTTTGGATTTCTGTTGTGGTCTGTGTAGGGGCCAGAAAGGGGCCTGTTTAGGGGCCTGTTTAGGAGCCAGAAATAAAGACACGTATATTGAAATAACAGGTATGTAAAAAGTAAGAATGTTAGTAATAAGCAGAGAGGTGTGTCTGTCCGAACGGTCAGGTTGATATATTTAACAGTCCACTCATGAGGAATGTATGTGGCACAAGGCCGAGTTTAACATGGGCTTCTCCGTTATAAGCGGGTTCGGGATCTGTCTACCTCCCCGGACGAAATTTTGCCCTTCGGCAAAGCTTTGTCCGGGTTCCTCTCTGCCAAAGCAGAGAGTTCGACAGAAGTAGCACACGGTCAGAGACTGTGTCTCGAATGCTCCGTCACGCATGTTAATATTTATGAAAAGAGGAAGAGTTCATTCTACAGTAGGTGTGTTACTACAACAATTTCTGTATAAATTTATGAAATCGTCGACTTTGTCTAAAGTGTAATAAGGGTTTCTTCACGAAGGTTTCCTTGTTTCATGATTGTTTCATTAGTAGAAATAAATCGAACTTTGATAGACTGTAGCAAGCCGATTTGGTTGAACGGTGAGCCAACATAACTACAAAAGTGACGGAGTTTAGTTAGATTTATCGAGCCATGTATAAATGGAGAAGTGGTTTGAAGTAGAGCTGTGAGCTGATGCTTTGTTCAAGCGAACTCTTGCCCCTTGCTGACTTCGCGTGAGAGTGTAAAGTGTTAACGAGGGGCTCTTGAGAAATATAAAAAAAATGGAAATGGTGGATAAGGGGAAGACTTGATGAATGGGCAAGGAAATAATGATTTGAAGTTGTTTCATGATTAATAGTGGATCAGCGGGGGATTTCACCGCTGCGACAAAGAAGTATTAATTTTATGTGGATTTCTGGAGAAAAAAAATAGCAATAATTCGCAATAAAGTATTATAACCGGAGAATATATAATGATTTTAATCTGAAGCAGTTTTTGGAAAATAAGGGAAATTTTGGATATAAGGGGGCTTATTTCCGGTAAATTAATTTGTAGATTTTTCTATGTGAACTTTGATGAATTGTCCGTGAATTGACGTGACCGAGGATAAAAGAAATATTTACAGCTCTTTTGATCTGAATTGAAAGAACGGGGCAGTATCGAAATTCATAAGTTTCTTCTGTGTGATAAACAGTAATATATTTAGAATTACTGACATTGGGTACATCGGGTATCACGGAAATTTTAACCCGTTTTGATTGCTGTTATATATATATATATATATATATATATATATATATATATATATATATATATATATATCCTTTTTACAATGAATGTAACTGAATGATTAAATGGGACGCACTTATGAACCTAGACGAATTATTATAAAACATTCTTCTTTATGCCTCTTGATTCCTTGGGTAACATAGAGCCGCGGCAACACATGTCCAATGGACGCGGTTCGGGGCGATCCTCTTCAACTCGGCGCAAGTCGTGTCGGTTGCCTTCACCTCCGCCTCAACCCTTCCGTGCCAAGTTTGTTTTGGTGCCACTTTTCCTTGTGGATTTCAGTCAAAGGCCTGTTTCGTGACACTAGAAGCAGGATTGCGAAGTGTTTGGCCGATCCATCCCCATTTCCGTTTCTCGATGTCAATGTCGTTCGGGGCTTGTCTGGTCCTGTCCCACAGTTGGTCGTTGGAGCCGACTTCCCTTGTGGATTTCAGTCAATAGCCTGCCTGGTGACACTAGAAGCATGCTTGCGGAGTGTGTGGCCAATCTATCCCCATTTCCTTTTCACGATGTCAATCTCGATCGGGGCTTGTCTGGTTCTGTCCCACAGTTGGTCGTTGAAGACGACTTCCGGGTGACCTGATATTGTGGATGTTCCTGAGACATCGGCCTTCTTGCTGGTGGTCGACTAGATAAGACTGGCTAATGCGGCAGGCCACCGCAGGCCACGGCAGGTAGGAGATCTGGTTATACAGTAGACCCTTTGTGAGGCAACTGGTGGATCTGGACTTCGCAGACGATATCAGCCTTCTCTCCCAAAAACAAGATGGGCAGGAGAAGATGAGTCGTTTTGAGGAATAATAAAACATTACCACGATTAATCAACACTTTTATATTACTTATAAACAACAGCTTAATCCATTGTGAGTTATTTAAAGTCAAGACACATTTTTAATTGTAAGAATAATATTTTTTTATTGCGACTGAATAATGTAGTAACAGTTCTTTTGAGAATAACTATGAATTTTCTAGAAATAAGTAATAATATTTAACCCATAACGGGGGAGATGTATTCATAGTGTTCCCAATTATATTTCCGTGTAGATGAATGCATCGAACCCGACTAGAACTCGACATCTCGTTTTCTCATTCAGAGGCTTTAGCCTTGGCACCACAGCGTTGCTTAACTTCAGAGATTGGATGTGAACCGCTGTTTCAACGCGATTTGGCCGTAAGTCACACAGGCCTAGGGTTGATTTTTTTCATGTATAATGTAAATTGAGTTATGTGTCTTTGTATGGACACCTCGACGTGGGGTATAATGGTTAGAAAGATTGTCTTGCTGCATCAGTTATGACTGAGTAGTGAGTTCCATTCTCACTGGGGCACCCAGTGAGAATGGAACTCACTTGGGCCACATCTAAGCCGCGCTTCATCCCTATATTGCTTTATGCGCATCTCACCTCAGAATTAAAACACAAGGATTCTCCAGGAATATAATGGCAATGGATTTCTTCTGATTGTACAGTTGGAGCTGTGGGTAGACAGGCATATTTGAAGGATTGATGCTGAACATTACTTTGATTGTTTAGTTGTTGCGCGGACTGGACAATCGGAAGAAAGGTAAAACCAGAACTTTCTTTTTTCTGTCCCCAGGGTTCCATAGAGACAAGACGTGTTTTCTTTCCTCTCGAGAGGACATCTTAGTTCCATGCAGACCACGTGTCACATGTAAACATACGTATGTCCAAAGCTGGTACCTGATGACCTTCAAGAAATTCCTTTCCAACTGAAGTCTGTAAACATCTTAAAGAGAAATTTACCTGCACCATACGTACGAATAAGGACATGCTTATATACAGCCTTGGCCAAAATTATGGAGCACCAATGAAAAATCGAAATTATGATACAAACTTATATATTTAAAGGTTATGAATAGTGGAGTAAACATTAATAACAACAATCAAATATTTGGTATGTCCTCCTTTTGCCTTTATAACAGCTTTTATTCGTTTTTGCATATTATTCACTAAGTTGTTGCAGGTGGTAGGATCTATTTTCTGCCAATCTTCATGAAGTTTCGCCTCTAATTCTTTTTTTAATGAACATTTGTGCATTCTCACTCTTTTCCCTAAATGGGGGCACAAAGTTTCAATGGGATTTAGGTCTGGGGATTGAGGGGGGCCACTTCATCACTGTAATCCCTTTTTTCTCAAACCAACCGATTGAAACTTTTGACGTATGGCATGGAGCATTGTCTTGTTGGAAGATTACATCACTTGGAATGTTATTATTAAATATTTTAGCCAAAGAGGTTCAGTAAACCTGGTCCAGCATGTTAGTATAAATTGTGGAGTTCATTCTGCCCTCACATGTGTACAACATTCCAGTGCCTGAAGAAGCCATGCAGCCCAAAACCATTACGCTTCGTCCTCCAAATTTTACAGTTGGAACCACACAATCAGGATGAAATGCCTCTCCTTCCCTACGGCGAACATAAACCGCTCCAGGGGTGCCAAAAATCAGATGAAAAAAAAATTTGTCACAATTTTTGAATAAATGTTATGGATGTGTATTCACATAAAAATTTCAATTATTACATCCAAAGTTTAGGAAATATAAGATGTTAACTTACTTCAAAGTTACTTTCGTCAGACCAAACAATTTTGCCCCAATCATCAGGTGTCCAATTTTCATGGTTTTTTGCAAGTTCCAGTCGTTTTTTCTTGTTGGCCTGAGACAAGTATGGCTTCTTCCTGGCCTTTCATCCTTTTAATCCCACTTCTAATAACCTTCTTCTCACTGTTCGAGCTGATATGTTTTTGTTTGCATCGTCCCACGTTCAGCAGCAAGCTCTGAAGAACTTTTCCTCCTATCTGCAAGGGATGCTGTTTTCAAAGATCTGTCTTCCCTGGCGGTTGTAGACTTTTTACGGCCTTGTCCTTTTCTGTTTTTGAAAGACTTTGTTTCCTTGTACCTTTTAATCGTTGTTTGAACCCCCTTCCTTGAACATTCCATCTTCCTGGCAATTTCTACCTGGGAATATCCTTCACCAGATAAAGCAACAATTTGTGCCCTTTTAATCTCTGAAAGCTGCTTCTTTGGAGGCATTTTCAATTAAATATACACTGGTAGGAATCAAATATTACTCGAAAATTACGAAACAACCTTTAGTATGACAATAAATCATTTTGAATATTGGAATGAATTTAGTACGAAACTCAGCTAAAGCTCTTGAGAGAGGCTTTAAAGCAAAAAAATACTACAATCTACTGTTAAATATTTTACATTTGCTCTCAATTGTTCACTGTACGATTCTTAACCTTGAAATACGTAGGTTTAAACTATTATCTCAAATTTTTATAGTTGCTCCATAATTTTGGCCATGGCTGTATATACACACTTCGACTGGCACCTGTTTTTTACATATTTCTTGTTTAGTTTTGCCAACGCAAGAAACCGTTGCTGTTATATAGACAATATTATTTGTAATTTTGTTCCGGATTCGTTCGACTCTCACACCAATATCTCCAAGGAAATATTTCTACAATAAACTAGTGATCCAGAAAATCACCACAGAACCTCCCGGGAGAAAAGAAAATGGGAGAATTATCTGTCTATCAAAGGCTGTTCATATCTATCTATCTATCTATCTATCTATCTATCTATCTATCTATCTATCTAAGGCTGTTCATTATCTGTATGTCTATGTAGGTTGTTCATATCTATCTATCTATCTATCTATCTATCTATCTATCTATCTATCTATCTATCTATCTGAGGCTGTTCATATCTATCTAAGGCTGTCTCATATCTATCTATCTATCTATCTATCTATCTATCTATCTGAGGCTGTTCATATCTATCTATCTATCTATCTATCTATCTATCTGAGGCTGTTCATATCTATCTATCTATCTATCTGAGGCTGTTCATATCTATCTATCTATCTATCTGAGGCTGTTCATATCTATCTATCTATCTATCTATCTATCTATCTATCTGAGGCTGTTCATATCTATCTAAGGCTGTCTCATACCTATCTATCTATCTATCTATCTATCTATCTATCTATCTATCTATCTATCTATCTATCTGAGGCTGTTCATATCTATCTATCTATCTATCTATCTATCTATGTATCTATGTATCTATCTGAGGCTGTTCATATCTATCTATCTATCTATCTATCTATCTATCTATCTATCTATCTATCTATGGCTGTTCATTATCTATCTATCTATCTATCTATCTATCTATCTATCTATCTAAGGCTCTCCCTATCTATCTATCTATCTATCTATCTATCTATCTATCTGAGGCTGTTCATATCTATCTAAGGCTGTCCATATCTATCTATCTATCTATCTATCTATCTATCTATCTATCTACACACACAAAACACACACACACACACATATATATACAAAAGCACAACTAACCACATCGAGCTTTATTATGTTTCAACCTCTTGGCAAAATTTGGTAATTATTTATTTGCTTATCTGTGTATACAAGCCAGCACGCGCTTCTACGGTTGTTTATATTATTTCATTTTCCTAAACACACACACACACACACACACACACACACACATATATATATATATATATATATATATATATATATATATATATGTATGTATGTATGTATGCATGCATGAAACCCAGATTCTAATCGGCGCCATAGTTGATTTCTCCGGGAGGTGATTTGAGGATATTATCGGGGTGGGGAAGAGATACCAGTCAGCGGCACCCTGGAATAATTCGTAGAAAATCATACCACGGGTCAACCGATGTGCTGTAACTTAAATTGGGGAAACGAAACAACTCGAAAGCCATTTGATATTTGTGCTCGCACAAAATGACAAATCATCAAAGCTTTGAGTTTACCGGTAGTTTTGAAACTACGCATAACAGAACAGGCACTCACTGCAGGTAAGTTCTGCTTAGCATAGTTGCAGCATAAAGCTCAGGTGGGATCAACATGATGTTGAATAAGCTCACATGTAAATTTGCAGGTGTCTGTAAAAAGGTTAATGATCCTGGTAGAGGGTTTTGCTTAGAAAAAGATTAGCTGGCGACATAGCGCCTGTTTTTTCTCTGATTTTTTTTGTTTTAAGCGTTTCGCGGGAAACCACTAGCACGCAAAGGGTTACAGAGAGCTGGAGCGAAAGCAAATAGGAAGGAATGATGGAGGAAAGGATGAAGAGAAGGTTAGGGGATAGATCAAGGTATCTGGAGATTTTGATTGACATAACATTTGAATAGTTGAAGATTATAGCTATCAGGGAAACAGGAAGAAGGAATGGAGTTCCACAGTCGGGAAGTGCGAGACATGAAGCTATTGGAGTAAAAGAGACGGCTACATTTAACAGTTTCAACAGTGATAGGTTGAGAGCGAGATGCCAATCTAATTGAAACCTTAAATTCATGAAGTCTGGGAACCAGCGAAAGCAGCTGATCGGTGCAGTTACCGTGAAAGTATTTGTAAAAAAGAGAGAGGGAGGCGATGGCACGTTTGTGAGAGAGGTACTGCATACGAGATGCTAGATCAGGACTACATTGCATTATCAAGGACCTAAAGACAAACAGAAGAGGCTCCGGACCATATATGGCAGCAATACTCCATGCACCATCTAATGATGTCCTGTTGCTAATCTTTCTTTATCTTATCTTCTGTTAATCTCTCCCTCTTTTCTCCAGCTATTACTCTCAACCTTTCTAATCTCTTCTCCCGGGATATTTCTCTTTTTCTATATAAATTTTCTCTCTTTGTCTCTATTTCATTCATTACACAAACACGTACGTACACACCCTCGATCTCTCTTTCTTTCTCTATCTTTCTCTTTCTCATCTCACTGTTTCTCTCCCACCCAACCTCTCTCTCTCTCTCTCTCTCTCTCTCTCTCGCACACAGACATTTTAGTGAATGTTGAACTTATTACGCTAGAAAAAATCTTTACGAAATGAGCTTGCTTTTTCTCTTTCACTCTCTCCCTCTCTTTCTTTCTTTCTTTCTTTCTCTCTCTCTTCTTCTTTTTTTTTGTCCCTCTCTACCTCTACCGCTTTCTTTGTTTCTCTTTCTCTCACATTCTTTGTCTTTCTTTTGTCCTTCCCTTTCTTTGTCATTCTCTATCTTTCTCCTGCCATTTTCTCTAAGGAGCAACGAAATTTTACACTCGAAAAATGTTTACGAGACTAGCTTGCTTTTTCTCTTTCACTCTTTCTATTTATTTCACTCCGACTTTCTTTGTCTCTCTTTATCTCACACTGTATTTTCTATTGTCTCTCCCTCTCTTAATGATTCTCTCGTTTTCTCTCTTCTGTCTCTCTCTTTGCCATTCTCTCATTCCTGTGAACAACTCTTTGCCTTTAATGATTTGTTCCAGTCTTTTAATATTTCATTTACTTCCAATAAGTCTTCCTATGAGTTTTTTTTTTCTATAAGTCTGTCTATAAGTCTCTTCTTATAAGTCTCTTCCTATAAGTCTTCTTGTAAGTCTCTTCCTGTAAGTCTCTTGATATAAGTCTTCCTGTAAGTTTCTTCGCATAAGTATCTTCCTATAAGTCTTCCTATAACTGTCTTCCTATAAGTGGCGTCCTATAAGTTTCCTTCCATAAGTCTTCCTATAAGACTTCCTATAAATCTTTTCCTATAAGTCTCTTCCGACAATTCTTCGAATTTCTATGTCACATTTTCTCTCGTTTGTTAATAAATAGCCCAAATAGTTAAATTTCTCTTCTTGTTTGGTTTCTCCGTCCCCATTACGTAGCTCAGACCTTGAGCTATGTCTGTTGATGACAACAATGAATTCCGTATTTTACAGATAATAGTTAGTCCTTTCTTCTTTCCTTCCTTTATGATATTGCCGAAGAGTTCTGTCAGTTTTTCATTAGAATCTTCCATCAACACCGCCTCATTCTCATACTTTATATTATCCACCGATGTAATTAAGTTCTAATTAATTTTTACCCGTTTTGTCTTTAATTATTAATTAATTTTTCGTTGAATTATTTTTTTACTTAACTTTTGAATTACAGATTCGACTTGGCTAAAGAAAACTTCAATAATCTGTCGTAAGAAATTTTGTTTTAAATCAACGCAAAAAAAGTTTACGAATACTTTATCCTTCAAAACTGCAATGCATTTGTATTTCACGAGCTATTCCAAAATTTGATGAATTATTTAGACGTCTACACGGCCATGCTGACTGTGTCTTTAAGATGCGTCGCCGAGTTTAACAGATTGCCATTAAAGGTGTCTAGTAATATTTACTTGGTTCCTTTGAGGTAATTGTTAACAAACCCATCAAGTACACCAATACGACTGTATTATAACTTCGATTCTTAACGCATTCCAGACGTGTTTTTTGCTTGCTAATCTTCTTTTCTATGTGACGTGTCACTTCAAAACGTTGATGTCATGACTCTCCACAACGTTCTATTATTTGTAGGTCTAAGCAACGTTTTTTCCCTTAATATCTTTTCCTGTCCATATTGTGCCATGCATTTACACAAGTTTGTTAGGCAGGAAACCTGTCTTCCCTGTGCACTGATTGACATTAATATGTCCTGTGGGTGTCGAATTTTTCAACCCCTCTTTGCTCATTATATATGGCAGAAATTTCAATTATTTCTCCCTAAGTTAGGTATAAGTGTTCTTTTACTTTCCATTTTCTTTAAAACTTGCTCATATATTCAGTCCATGGTATTCTCAACATCCTTCCTTTGCTTCGAAGCTCATCTTCATTTGTACTGAATTTGTTTAGTATCATCGCCATATAGGAGGATAGATATGACATAGATTTTAGCACTCCTTTCTTTGTTTCTAACGAAAATGTCTTATCTCTTAATACTTTACTTAGTTTTGGAAGGCATTTTTCTCTATCCCAATGCAAATTTCTGAGGCAGGGTTTCCGTTGTATGTTACAACACGTCACAGATAATTAAATTACAGAAACTGGGAAAGACATAAATACACCTTTTCTACCCTCAGTATAGATTAATTAGAAAGTCTTGTATCAGAAAACCTTTATTAGCTCCCAAAACTTTTACAATCTGAAAATATATAAGAAATAATAAGAATGAATAACAAAACATTTCATTAAAGACGACAGACAAGGTACAGCGCTTAATATGTTATTAAATTAGGAGGCAATTCGTACAAGTATTTTCTTTTCTCGATATAAAGTGTGTAAAAACTGTTCAAATGTCCGAGCGCTTTCGGTTATTGTCTTATCAAGGATGTTTTATTTTCGCCTTAACTGAATATGTACATTTTTTTAAATAAATCTGTATCTATGGAATAGTTTTTTTTTTCCAAACAGGGTCATATATATATATATATATATATATATATATATATATAGTTTTTAAGGTGTGCTATATTTATGGGATAAAGTGCTTAATATCAGAGATAGAGCGTATGTAAATATAAATATAAAAGTCAGGGGGCCTGAGGATTGCGTCCAGCATGAAACAGCCTGTCGCCTCTGAGTGTTGACTTCAATGTATACTTATATATATATATATATATATATATATATATATATATATATATATATATATATATATATAAAATAAATCCAAAAGAGACAGGAACAACCTACCTAGGTTTCATCTAAAAGGATCTTCATGATAATCTGGCTATCCTGGATTACCCTGAAGATCCTTTTAGGTGAAACTTAGATAGGTTGTTCCTGCCTCTTTACGATTTATTTATCCCAGCTCTGCTTAGCGTATTGAGCACTCTACGTTTTAGTTTTACTACTTGCTTGTTTTTTGTTTCGACCTGTTCAAATGTTTCTAGTTCTTTCTTGTTTTTTTGTGGGGTGGGTCCAATTCTTTTCCTCGGGTAGTAATTTGTTTTGACATACAAGTTGTGCTATCCGAGGTTATTTCCAACCGAGTATTGCTATTAGTATAATATATATGTGTGTGTGTGTGTGTGTGTGTGTCATTCTAAACCAGAAATTGGAGGTATGAAATTATATTTTTACTAATATCTACTTTGAACACTGTTTTTTGAAGAATTTTTTTTCTGCACATCTACTAAAATCTCAAAAAGGGAATGGTCGATCCAATTTATACGAATCATTGTGTAACGTCGCAGAAAAATATTCAGTGCATTTCCGGCTAAATTTATGCATCAATACCAAACATTATCTGGTCTTTGCATATTAAACCATTCCCAAAAGCCTTCTTAATGACTGGAAAAATTCCTGAACATTGAAGTTTTAGCAAAACATTACACCGTATGTAACAGCATATAAAACGTCATTCACTCGCATCTCACTGCCGACGGAGGAATCTCAGAGGGAAGTGTCTCTCTGCATATATGCAATATATTCTGATTATTTGCTTAGTTACATGAAATCTGCCAATCCAGTTCTCAGGATATTCAAAATGCATGGTGAAACAAATCTCGTTTTACAACTACTTTGGGGTAAGTCTCTATTGTTTTCAAACCAAGGTTTGCTTCTAGTGTGTGTAAAAGTTTTCTGTACATATCAGTTCAACAATATTAACCATCAGGGATTATTTGCAAGAACAGTGTTTATATGTTATCATTGTAAAATTCAACCTGGATTTATTTGTATTTTTTATCATGGCATTTAGAATGTTACAATTTTAAAAACTTTTAAAAGATTTCAAATCTTCTTTGCATTGATGTTGTCAAACACCCGACAATTACAGTATATGTTGAGCCGTTTTCAATATTAATACACCATTTTCTAACTTAAAATATATTTTATTTATTAATTATTATAGGTTAACATGTTCAAATTAATCTTTGGAAATTATGTTGAAAATATTTTTGTGTGGTTTGTATGCATCTACCTTATTTTGAAAATATAACAGCCTTGTTCCTTATCTTGATTAATATGACTTTTATGCTATTAGTTTAAGATACATGGCATGTGAAACGACGTGAAAGTGTTGTAGTTTTTTGACCAATGCGTAAGTGAGATGATTTATTAATCTTTGTGATAGAATGGCCAATAAAATCCATTCTTCTTACTTGTTTTCGGTAAAATCTGTAATAGTAGTAATCAGATCGCTAGGTATATTTCAATAGAATGTTAAGAACTGAGTAAATGTAAAAGTTAAAAATATTGTTTAGCAGAATCATTAACAAGATACCACCATCTTTCTTTATCTTTCTCTCCTGCTCACCCCGTTTTCATTATGCTTAGCTCACTTCAAACTCTAAATTTTAGTCTTCTTTTTGTGTAAGCGGCTTACATAACAATATATTAGCCAAACCAAAAATACGTGCCAATTTCAGTGGAACACTGCTAAGCTCTCTTGCGGAATTGAGTTGCTAGTGTTTAAATATCTGGATGAGACGACTGAATATCATTTCTGTGAGAGAATGTGTCGTCTTTCCGCTGAAGCTGTTTCTTAAAGTGGAGTCAAATCTTTGATGTGTGTCAAAAATCTGGAGATACGGAAACTTTCTACTCAAGGGTGTTGTCTGAATATATCTTCCTATATATATATATATATATATATATATATATATATATATGAATTGTGTTCGTTAATCTTAGGCATTTCTGGAAGTAGTTAAGGAGTTTTTTTTTCTATCGAAGTGTTACCGGGTTATATCTTTTGTGAGAGATGTGTTGTGTTCGTTAAATTTCCATAGGTGCCTAGATAAGAATGAGTAAATATCGATGGACCACAGAAAGAGAAAAACTGTTCTCAACCTTCAATATGATTCATTCTGGGGGTTCTAATGGAATAACATACGAACGCGACTTATGGAAAAATATCGGCTTCTTCAAATGAAAAAAAAAACTCTTCAAATAAAATTATGCTGGAATGATACAAGCATCGATTGTTAAAAAAGAAAGGTTAGTTTATCTTTTCGTATGAGCATCAAATATCACTTCCTATATACGTGAAGTAAATTCATAATAATGAAATGTTATACAATACAAACATACATACATATATATATATATATATATATATATATATATATATATATATATATATATGTGTGTGTGTGTGTGTGTGTTTGTGTGTGTGTGCGTGTGTAAGGCCAGTACTAGATTGATAGTTAGGTCTCCTCCTTTTCCAGTTGAAAAGGTTAGATGTAATCGCAACTTCTATGGTAACAGTTTCTTCTTTCGCACTGATCGCTTTTAGGAGTCTCTTCCGAACTCCTGTTTTCCAATCAACAAAGATTGAAGTAGATTCGTGCAACCACCCCTCACGAAACGTTTCAATATTCATTGAATTAAACAAACTAAAATAAAATTTCCAGATATCCATTTTGTTGGTATTTTTTTGCCCATCTTAGTCTGGAGATAACTGGCTTAACAAAAACTTGTTC
>OZ010577.1:13187388-13224888 GCA_963932145.1 Acanthosepion lycidas
ATATATATATATATATATATATATATATATATAGAGAGAGAGAGAGAGAGAGAGAGAGAGAGAGAGAGAGTGAGAGAATGTAATTTATCGAGTGTAGAAGAATCCTCAACAGAATGCAGAAATCACTGGATGTCCTATTTTGGAACTCATCAGCAGTGTGCATCCACTACCGTGAATCCAACCAAGACCGTTACGATATGACGCAAGCGTCATACCCACTAGACCAACGGGTGACGAAGAGGTAGCAAACTAGACTTGATATAGCTCCTGCTCGTCCCAAACTCCGTTTTATGACTCATCCAAGTCCCCTTACACCAACGGACTGTGCCTCTTACGTCTTTTATCCCCAAACCGCTCTATCAATTAGAAGCCCGTTCAAGCGCGTATATATATATATATATATATATATATATATATATATATATATATATATATATATATATATATATATATATATATGAAAATAAAATAAAATTTGAAATTCTGATCATCCCTCGCTCGTGTGCATGTGCAGTGTCACTAACGTATCTAAATTTAGTCTGATGCAGTCATTAACGATGAAACGCGTCACACGATACCCTTTTTTACATGTATAATATTTGGTTGTTCGGAAAAGATTTTAGAATAAATTCTCTAATTGTGTTCTAAAATCGGACAATATTTACGAGTCGCCCTTTTGGACAGTGTGTCAATATTCGCGAGAGAAAATGTGTGGTCAGAAGTGGAAAAATTTACAAGAGAAATGTCTAAATATGCGATTGAATGCTTCAAATGAATGACTATATTTCAAAAATCGTGACAATTCTAACGGAAAACTGGTCGCAAATGCAAGAAAATGAAAACGAAAAAAGGCCTTGATACTCTACCAAAAATCAAAGCATTGATATTTTGCTGATACTGGCAAGGCTATCAAGAATTGCTCCACAGATAAACAAAATGCATAACTTTTCCAAACCAACGTCTTAGTCGAATGTACTAACAAACATCAAGATATTCTTCAAAGGAGATAATCATGATATTAGCATCTTGCCTCTTATTTCTCATTGGTACTAATGTTTATTATCTCTTCTCGATTTTAAACGAAAACATATTTATTTCATTTTTTCCCCTTAGAAATCTGACACATAACATTCTTATTTTCCTTATTATTTTCTGCTATCAGCAACTTCATGTTTTTCTTGTCATGTATCTTTTACAAACTAATACGGCCGCGAGACTAAATTCCCCTTACTTAAAGTTTACTATATATACAAATTTGGACTTCATTTGTGTTAGTGCTAAGGTGTTTGACTTTGCACACTTTTTTCAAACATATGGATCATCTAAAGTGTAATGCTATCTTTGTACAGACTAATATAAACACTAAACAAAACGTCTAATACGCAAAATTATTGTTTATACAAATCTGTACTGTTTATATAAATTCGTTAGTGTTGATATTAAGGTGTTTGACTCTGCGGCCTTTCTTCAAACATGGATCTTTTAAAAATTGAATGTTATCTTTCTACAGACTAATAAAATTACGTAACTACATCTGACATGTATAAAAGTATTGTTTATTCAACACTGAACTTTGTTAATATCACCCAGTAAGTGACTAGCCTTTTTCCTCGAACGTGGGTTCTTCTTCTCGCGATGATAGAGAATCACTCTCCTTCATTTCCCTGTTGGGTTGGTGCTTATATACATTTTTGTTATCTGTTGTGCAACTTATGCACATCCAATGATATTCAGTGAAGGAACAAATATGCACCGAGTTCCCAAGCTTATCTTTCAGGTCAACCCGCTGATCCACCTGGCTTCTCTGAAGCTCGAGTTAATAATAGTGAGTTCAACACATTTTGGTAAGATAGTAATTGAATATGACTTAAATAAATTTTATTCAGACTATCAAGTATTTACTGGCTTAAATATTAGGTTGGTTCAAAAATAATGTCGTTTTCTCACATAGTAACATATGTGAGAAAACGACATTATTTTTGAACCAACCTAATAACATACTGCAAAGGTTTATAGCAAAAACCGGTTTATATCTGTGTATTCAGTTTCGTTTTTCAAGCGAGATTACTGGAAACTTTTGCACCCACATTATAAATTATCCTACTACAGTTATATTCGATTGATGGTATATGATCATGGCTAGTCTCGCCGTCAGAACAATCACGTCGCACAGGCTAATAAAAAGACACGACTAAATCTGTCATACGTAAAATTAGTGTTTATTCAATAATGGACTTCGTCAATTAATATCGGCGAGTTGTCGATTTCCCTTGGTGTTTTTCTCTGAATGTGACTCTTGCTTTCTCGCGAGAATATACGAGATTCTCTTCTTCTCTCGTCTCGGGTGTGAGTTTACATATATATATATATATATATATATATATATATATATATATATATATACCTGCCATCCGGTTTGTTCCACGTTTGTACATCCTAGACACGGGTTGGGCTGACGACTTGTTTATATCTCATGAAGGCGTGAATCTGGACCAGGTTGCTTTGGAAATTATCTGCCATGTCAAATCATTGAAGAATTTCCTCAAAAATGAAGAGAAGACATGAAACAACACTTATGCTGTTCCCTAATCGAATATTGAAAATACTTTGAACTGAACATGAGAGCAACGAGGAAACTAGAATGACAATTTTAATTAAAATCAGAAAGAAACAGTTGCCATTTCGGAAACATATTACGAGGAAAGAGTGTTTGGAAAATGTAGCACACATAAGACATGTTAAGGGACATAAAAGAGCAAGGAAACATAATGCTTCTTCAATGGGTAACAAAGTGGGAAAATGTAAAGGGTCATAAAGTTTAGGGGAAGCTGTGGAGAGTCATGAACGCCCATGTACTTAAGAGATGCAGCACATAAAGGAAGAAGAAGTGACTAGTCGATGTAAGGTTGTATTAGATTGTTCTCAGCTGATTACACATGAATTGAAGAATTGGTTTCGTTTGTTTTTCGGCATATCAACCTCAACGGGTTATTTAATGCCGACAAGATTTGTATGTAATATTTTTTCCCCAAAAAGATTTCTGGTAATATTTTTGTGTAAAAATGTATTGCTGGTAATATTTTTTTCCTAGAATATATTGCTGGTAATAATTTTTCTTCGAAAATATATTGCTCATAATATTTTTTTTTCAATAAAGTATTCCTGGTATTAAAGCCTATTTTTACACTTTCATTGTGTTTTGTTCCCAGTTTAGGGGTTAACTATTTGCCAATAGCTGGGACCCTAACAGGTGCTACCACCCTTAGTCAAGGTGGACTAGGGAACACCAGCAATTAATTAGAGGCCTTGCTGCCGGACGTAGTTTATACCCAGGACGGCGAATCACAAGAAGAATACCTAAATTGCAATTGAGCTTGTACAGTAGAATTCTCTCAAAATGAGTGTGAATGACAGTAAGTTCGGTTTCGTTTACGGCATATCAACCTCAATGGGTTATTTAATGCCGACGAAATTTTTATTGCTGGTAATATGTTTTTCTTCAAGAATCTATTTCTGGAAATATTTTTCCATGAAAAAATCTATAGCTGGTAATATTTTTTCAAAGAATTCATAGCTGTTTGTATTGCTAGTACTTTTTTTAAGTATTGCTGTCAATAATTTTTCCTTCAAAAATTATTGCTGTTATTATTTCTTTTTATTACAAAGTATTTCTGGTACTAAAACCTATTTTTATACAAGTTTTGATGTCTACTTATTTGCCCATACCTAGGTCTCTAACAGGTGCTACCACCCCGGCTCAGGGTGGACCTGGGAAGGTCAGCAATTAAGAGGAGGTTCCATGCTCCTTAAAACCTCCTGATCAGAGAGGCCCTGCTGTTGGACATAGTTTATCGTCTTACCCAGGACGCGGATGTAGTTTATCATCATACCTAGGGTGGGAATGAAAGGAAGTAAATTAGATTAAAAATAATGTTTCATATAAAACGTTACAAAGATCATTGCTATCATCTTTACAACTGATAGCATTGAGTCGTGTGATATATTGTAGGAATCCTTCTACTCGGGTTTTTGTTAAATGTCAAAATTCAGAGTGTCCAAATTCGATGCAATATCATAAAATATTCTTGTGAGACTGCTTCTAATTCGGCCGTTTAGAAAAATCCCAAGATTTAGATTTAAAGAAAAAAATCCCATAGATTTCTTTGTTTTTGTTGTTTTGTTTTTTTTTGTTGGGTTTTTTTTTTTGGAGGGGGGTGTTTTTTGTTTTTGTTTTTTTTTTGTTTTTTTTTGTTGTTTTTTTTTTGTTGGATTTTTTTTGTTTTTTTTTTGGGGGGGTTAGGGCATATCAACCTCAATGGGTTATTTAATGTCGACAGGATTTTTATTGCTAGTAATATTTTTTTTCAAAAAATGTATTGCTTGTAATACTTCTTTTTTCGAAAATGTATTTCTGGAATTATTTATTTTTCAAAAATTCATTTCTGGTAATAATTTTACAAAATTATATTCCTGGTAATAAAACCTATTTTTACACCTTCATAATGTTTCGAACCCAGCTTGGGGGCCAACTATTTGCCCACAGCTAGGACCCCTAACAGATGATACCCCCACCCCCGTATCAGGGTAGACACGGGAACACCAGCAACCAAGAGGTGATTCTACGCTGCACAAAACAAACTGATCAGAGGTTCTGTTGGATGCAGTTTATCGTCATACCCAGAACTTGGATATAGTTTATCGTCTTACCCAGGACAAAAATCCCGTAGAAAAAGACAACGTAGTATCAAGAAATTAACATTAATTGAATATAACGACAAGAATACAAGAAATTGATTATAGGCTTGAAAGAAATGTCCTTTTTTTTGGGGGGGGGGGTAATAAAGTTCTAGAATCGAATATAAATTGTATTTGTGCATGTATGTGAGAAACAGTGAAATTTTGTTATATGTGTGCTTGTGTGAAAGGGTCAGTACATGTGTGCGTGCTTAGTTGTAACGGGGGATAGTCAGAATGTAGTTCTTATTGTGAACTGTGTTAACGTAGATTGGATCGATCTCTTTGAAGTTTGTCAGCGCGTTAGCTTTTTGCGTGTTGACGTGATGTATGTTGATGTGAATGTGTTCTTGAAGATAAGAAGCTAGGGTGACGTGGACATTGGTGACATCTGTGCGTCTCATCTTTGGGGGCCGAACTTCGTGAGTTTTATACACTTTTTCGTAAGAACATGGGCTCCAGAATTATATTATTTATTTTTTCCTAATTGGCCTAAGAAGACACGTGGTATGTATCCTGTTTTACATCCGCAGAATATTTTGGCAGTATCATGATGAAATATTTTATTAAATATTCTAGTGCACACGACAGTATAAACGTATCACTGTTCTAAAACTTACTATCTTGAGATATTTCCTTTGACAACGGAATTGACAAAAATATCGCCGAAGAGGTAGGGTTTTGACAAAGTAGCAAACTTAGTAGGGAGAGAGAGCGAAAACAGTTAGAGAAAGAGCAAAAGAAAGAAAGAATGAAAGAAGTTGGCTATTTCTTTTGACATCAGAATTGAAGAAAAATACAGTCATTTCGATATTGTTAAGATAGATACGTTAGCATTCAAATATTAGGTTGGTGCAAAAATAATGTCGGTTTTTACGTTAAAAAATACGTCAAAAATCGACATTATTTTGCACCAACCTAATACAACAGAATAAGTAGGAAGAGATGGGGGAGGAGGATGGAGTAGGAGAAAGAAGAGCGAAAGAAGAAAAAGAAAAAAGTAAGAAACTGGCTACTTCGCTTAACATCAGAGTTGAAGGAAAATGCATTTCGATGTAAGAATATATTTTAAAGATGTATGCGGTGGCAATTAAACACAACATGAGAAATAAAAGAGGTGGAAGTGAAGGAAGTAGGAGGAGGAAGAGCAAAAGAAAGAAAGGAAGAAAGAAAGAAAGAAGTTAATTGAAGAAAGACAGAATAGGTAGCAATTAAACACAACAGAAGAAATAGAAAAAGGTTGATGTGAAGGAAGTAGTAGGAGGAAGAGCAAAAGAAGAAGGAAGAATGAAAGAAAAAAGAAAGAAAGAAAGAAAATGGTTATTTCTTTTGGCATCAGAATTGAAGAAAAATAGATAAGGTAGCAATTAAACACAACAAAAGAAATCGAAAGAAAAGACAGAAGAACAAGAGTAGAAAAACAAAAGTATAAAATAACGCAAATGGCACCCAGACCAGACACAACAAATGATGAAAATAATTACGAACATTTCCGGTCGTGGCATGAGAGACACAAATCGTTCTCTTTGTTTGCACAACTAACTCTGGTAAAATATGTGCCTGTTTTAAAATAATTCTTATAGTTATTTATTAGCCATGAGTTGTAGACTGTAGGTGGTATTCGTAAGTGGCCATTTCTAAACGAATAAACACTGACCTGCTTCAAGGGAGATTTGTCTTTACAGTTTTCATTATTTTCCATATAGTAACCATTTGTAAAGTACAAAGGAAAGTATTCTTGGAACACTATGTATTACAGTGGTATTCATTCTAAAATAGACAATTGTAGAAGTTTAGTTTGATCGGATCACACCGTATGAAAAGGTTTTTTTCAAGGAGTGAAGACAGAACGTTTTCCCCCAACATTGAATACGGCGCCTACGAAAAGAAACAAAACTCAAAATTCCGATGGGGTATTTATAACAATTACATAAAAAACATAGAACATAATCCAAGGTTTACAAATAAGATTTTGTTTTGTGTCTCTTATTATTATTAAGCTACACAAACAGTTACAAATTAATTACATATGGCTCATAAAAGAAGATATAAATGATTCAACAAAATCTTTTGAAAAGGCACAAAACAGTTCCTTTAAAAAAAGATATATTTGAATTATAATTTTAATATATAATTAAAAAAAGAAACTGAGTAGGCTTAGCAGTTTCACCAGACTCGCTGGTGTTAAATAATAGTTTAACCCGACTATTATTTTTAGTGGAAGTGTATCTTGGCTCAGACTTCCGGAGGTTGACCTTCGAGATCAGATGGAAGAGATAATCAGCCAGTCGATTTTGATCGGCTGAGCTAGCGTGGCGGATAATAGAGAAAGGTTTTTCAGCGAGTCGAGTCTTAACTGTCAAGCAATGTAGACGTGTTCTCTTTCGTGTCTGAAACGGCTCCCCAGTTAGGCGAGCGATCCCCAATGGATAGTTAGTACATGTTGACATTAATAAAACCGTTAAGTTGACATATCCGAGTTGATATCTTTTCATTTCTGGACACCAAAAGATCTAGCTATCACCGGCCGAGGGCGAAGATATAACATTGTATTAAATTGCCACCGTTCATGAGAGGACTATGCAAATTGGTGACTTTAAAAAAAATTGTTCTTTTTTTAAATACAGTTCAATTATTAATATCAGATATTTTTGACTTTTATGGTTACCTTTTACTTCTATGTCATTTTGTGTTTCTTTCTTCGTTTGCTTCTTAATTCCTCCGTAAGAAACAGCTTAGTTTATCCACTGGCAACAGACAAAATTACTTTTCAGGACAAGTAATTTGATCTTTTACCAGGAGATGAACCAAAATTCCTTATCCTTCAGAATTCCTTCACTTGCTAAGATCTTTCTCATTTCTATTCCTCTTGATACTTATAGATTCTGAAATATTCCAAACTTCTGAATTTTAAAACTAACTTCATATAGACCTCAAATAGGCTCCAGATACGAGTATCAAATTTTAAATTTTTGTAAATGAAAGGCACTCTCCTAATTGGTCAATAAATCCTAATCGTTTAGAAATTTGTAAATTAAATCTTAAACCATCTATCTTTTCATGCCATCCTATTTTTAGAAAATTTGACGAACAAAAGTTTCATATCATATTTATTAATTAAGTTTTTATTAACCGCCTGTCTTTCTTTAAATTATTTTAAAACATTTCTCTTAAAATCAAGTGTAATAAACAAACCTAGACTATTATAATATTTATGTCTTTTTATCTTTTATATTACTTCCTTATAAAAGAAATGTTTATAGGATGTCACTAATACTCTCGATGGAATGCAAGTTTTTTTTAGAAAGAATAAAATTGTTGATAAACAGAAGATGAATCACTTGTACAAATTTAAAAAAAAAAAAAACATTTCATTAACATTTTTTAAAACATCGTGAAATGATTGGACGATCCAAATGTTAAATAGTTTTTCATTTTTGTGTCTCTCTGTGTGTTTTATCAACAATCTTTTGTTTCGTGCATAATTAATATGTAAAGTTGTGTTTATGTCGATTGTGTATATGTATATGAATCAGCAGTAGCAACAGTAGCAATGACAAATCCAGAGTTAACACTCAAATATCTATTTCAATCTCTGTTTCGAAAGCTGATAGTAAAATAAAAAAAAAGTTTTGTGTAAATATCATTCAACATTAAACAAAGTTAAATATGAGAAATCGGTCAAGTGTGAAGACTAAATAACTCGGCTTAGATATTGAAATTTACAGAAAACAATAGCCTCCAGTGTTTTCAAGAGAAAACTTAGTTCATATTTTTCTTGTTATATAATGCCTTGAGTGTTAATTCTGATTTTTGTAGAATAAATAAAAAAGGAAAAATAAAATAAAGGTTTTAATTTGAAAACTGAAATGAAATATTTTTCATTTTTATTTATGCCATAAAAACCCGAAAGAACACGAAATAAAATATATAACAAGAAAATTGTGAACTATAAAATCTGCTTCTGTCTATATTTCTGAGATGAGGTATTGTAACGCTATTCACATCGTTTGGACTGTTGTATTCGTCTTGTCATATTCACGACGTTTCGGTCGTTGTACACTCCGGTCTTCTTCAGGATCTGTCTATATTTCTGAGATGAGGTGTTGTAACTATTTACACTATTCACATCGTTTGGACTGTTGTCCTTGTCTTGTCATATTCACGACGTTTCGGCCGTTGTACACTCCGGTCTTCTTCAGGATCTGTCTATATTTCTGAGATGAGGTGTTGTAACTATTTACACTATTCACATCGTTTGGACTGTTGTCCTTGTCTTGTCATATTCACGACGTTTCGGCCGTTGTACACTCCGGTCTTCTTCAGGATCTGTCTATATTTCTGAGATGAGGTGTTGTAACTATTTACACTATTCACATCGTTTGGACTGTTGTCCTTGTCTTGTCATATTCACGACGTTTCGGCCGTTGTACACTCCGGTCTTCTTCAGGATCTGTCTATATTTCTGAGATGAGGTGTTGTAACTATTTACACTATTCACATCGTTTGGACTGTTGTCCTTTCCTTGTCATATTCACGACGTTTCGGCCGTTGTACACTCCGGTCTTCTTCAGGATCTGTCTATATTACTGCGATGAGGTGTTGTAACAATTTACACTATTCACATCGTTTGGACTGTTGTCCTTTTCTTGTCATATTCACGACGTTTCGGCCGTTGTACACTCCGGTCTTCGTCAGGATCTGTCTATATTTCTGAGATGAGGTGTTGTAACTATTTACACTATTCACATCGTTTGGACTGTTGTCCTTGTCTTGTCATATTCACGACGTTTCGGCCGTTTTACACTCCGGTCTTCTTCAGGATCTGTCTATATTTCTGAGATGAGGTGTTGTAACTATTTACACTATTCACATCGTTTGGACTGTTGTCCTCGTCTTGTCATATTCACGACGTTTCGGCCGTTGTACAATCTGTCCTTCTTGAGGATCCGTTTATATTTCTGAGATGAGGTGTTGTAACTATTTACATTATTCACATCGTTCGGACTGCTGTCCTCGTCTTTATTGCCATATTCACGACGTTTCGGCCGTTGTACACTCTAGCCTTCTTCAGGATCTGTGTATATTACTGCGATGAGGTGTTGTAACTATTTACACTATTTATATCTTTCGGACTGCTGTCCTCGTCTTTATTGTCATATTCACGACGTTTCTGCCGTTTTAGCACCATCCTTCTTCAGGCAATATTCGTTGGAATTTCGAACCGAACCCTTTATTTATTCCGAGAGTAGATTGTTCTAAATCCAGGTGCCATACCTTTTGGTATCACTTAATTCGATTTAATAATGCAACTCTCGATGTTTATGTTACCTCTGCCAGGTATTGACTTCACAACTCTTTGGGTCAAGTCACTTTTTGGATCACTCCAACAATTTATCCACTATGATATGTGCCCTTGAGGAACTAAAGGGAATTAACGAAAAGAGATTCATCCACCCCACTCACAAAAATGCCATGACGTGGAATTAGTACAATCTACAACCATGGAATAAAGAATGGCTTTTTTTTTTCGAAATTCCAACATACAATTAACGACGAAATTATTCGTACACGCATCAATTTCGAATATTTTTATCCATTTCTCAGAAACTAATGCCCGTATTATGCGATTTTTTTTATATGTTAATAGGCACAGTAAAAAAGAAATAAAACTCAATTTTCAGAACAATAGGTTAATTATAACAAATTCTACAGTCGAATTATGCAAAATAGGAAAAGACAAAATTATTCCTACAGTAGAAAATATCGTTTGAAATTGATTGATTCGTGTAAGTATAAATAATTTAAATAATTATTTTATCGGTGAAGTTTTCTAGACTATTTATTCAGTAGAATATTTGTGATAATTCCAGCAAAGAACCTCACGTGTTACATAGTGTCACCATTGTTATTCGTACATTAACAACACGATGGGGAAGACAATCGATTTTACCGTTGACATATTATCAACTTCTACATGTCGAGTAATAGTTACAGCACTATTTCAAACCGATTAGTTATCCCTAGATCTACAGTACAGTCCGTTATAAATAAGTTTAAATGGTTTGGCACGACAGAGAATTTTCTTGGGCGTGGAAAAAAAAACCGAAATTGTCACCGAAAACTACAAAAAACTGTTTCTTTATGTTAACATCAACCCAGGAGTTGTTTTAAAAGACATTGCCAAATTTTGAATACGATGGGTATCAGCGTAAATACTCGCACAATACAATTTGTTTAAAAAGAAATGGGTTCTATAGAAACTGACCACGACGAATCCCTCTTCACAAACCATGACACATTGTTCCTCGGTTTAATTTTGCCCAAACCTTCTTATACAATGAAAATTGCTTTGGGGAACAAGTACTATGGAGTGATGAAAGAAAAATTGATCTTTCGGGACATAATGATGGGCAGAAGATTTGACGAAAGAAAGGTGAAGCTTTCCTCCCAAAGAACTCAGTGGCAACATTAAAACATGGAAGCGGCTCGATGATGTTTTGGGTTTTTTTTTAACTCAAGGTGGACTGGACAATTAATTGCAATAAGAGGAATAGTGAAATCTACAGACTATATCCAAATTCTGGATGAAAATCTACAACTAACAGCGTAAAATCTTCATCTAGGTCGACGACTGACTTTCCAGCAAGATAATGATCCCAAATATACGTCTAACTCAGTGACTGCGTGGTTTCAGAAAAAAGATTACAGTTCTGCCATGGCCTTCAATGAGTCCTGATTTCAATCCTATTGAAAATCTATGGCAATAATTAAAAGTTCGAATAAATCGTCGGTCACCAAAAAACCTTCAGGAATTAGAAAATGTAACTATTGAAGAATGGGAGAAAATCCCAGAAAAGAATTGTTCAAATCTCATCAAAAACTCTAAAAAACGATTGTAGTAGTTTATAAAGATGAGAGGCCATGGTATTGACTATTAATATTGTGAAAATTGGTCAAATTTCTTCTATTTTTTATACTATACGAATAATTTTGTCTCTTTTCTTTTTTGCATAAATCTCTCGTCAGATTTGTTGCATTTTATCTATTATTCTGAAAATTGTGTTTTATATTCCTTTGTTTGTTCTTAGTACGATAGAAAAAAAATAACTTGGCATCATACGGGCATTAGATTCTGAGAAATGGATAAAAATATTCGAAATTGCTGGGTGTACGAATAATTTTGTCGTTAACTGTATATCACCTGAAGGAGGCCCGAGCGTACAATGGCTGAAACGTTATGAATAGGAAAATAAAAATGATAACAAATACCCAAACCATGTATATAAATTATCTATTTATAATACTTTAAATGGGGTATTTGAAAAACTCACGGTAATAATACTCTTAAAATTCCTCTTGGTACTTAGGGTAGGTTATTTATGTTAATTAGGTACATATTATTCGTTTATTTAACACGGTGTAAATTTTATAACTGAATTAAATCCTAAATCAGGGATGTGGGCGTATGCGATGAATATGGTACAGGAAAAATATCGGATGAACAGTGAAAAATACATTTTCTTACGATGTATATATGTATCAGAGATGCCAAAGTTCAGTGTTTAAACCTAAAAATAACTAAAATCAACGGCATAGTGTTTGGGTATATTAATTGTGTATCCCAAACTCGCAGGGGGCCAGGTTCGGTGATTCGAAGATATTGTATTTTCCATTTGCGAAGGAAATTTTAGTGTTACACTATTTTTCATCTAATTATACAAACCTGGCAAAAAACTAAACTAATATTTTTTGCTAACAGTGACATCATGGCGTCTCTCTTATTTCTTACTAATATGCAAAGCCGTAGTTGAAGATGTAGCAGCAGATAAATCACAGGTGGCATTAAGATGCAAGTAACGTGAAAAAGAAGGGCATAATTTGGTATACAATAAATAAAAGTAAATATAATGAAGATTGGGTCTTTTATCAGTGAAACATAAAGGATAAAGAATTGTGAGAAAACGAGAATGGACGTTGTAGGAAGAAAAATTGAGTGAAAGAGATAAACTCCTTTAACAAGAAATAAGTGCTAAATGTTTTTAAATCACGGCTTTGGACTTTGAGGGCGATTACAGACAATTCGTTTCGCGCCATTTTACTTCAGTGAATGTCAGTACCGATCAAGGAAGACATAAAATGTTTCGAGAGAAACAGCAGTTTTTCAGCTGGAAGACACCAATGTTTGAATTTTATACAGATTTGATTTTTTTTTATGTCTTCCTATGAATAATATTTCTTACTAAAGATACTTATGTGCAAGCATTCGTGATGGTTTCTGTAACTTATAAGAACTAATTATATAAAACTGAATCCGACATATCTCTCTCTCTCTCTCTCTTTATATATATATATATATATATATATATATATATATATATATATATATATATATATATATATATACCGTACGTAACAGAAAAATTTCCCAAATCACGTAACAATATAATTATCAATCCCGCAAAATGTCTAATATCTAAAAAACACTAAACCTAATAAGTTTGTTTTTCCAGGTATTCAGATAAGACATTGAGTCATCTTGTCACCATTTTTTGTACGAATTACTGAAAACCATTTGAGTTACTCAGCTAAAAAGAGAGCAGCTTAAAATTGTTTTGTGTCAGCACTATAGTCTTTCCAAATGGGCAATGGTGACAGGGAAAAGATCATTCGGGAAGATCAGTAATGGTACCAATATTCATACCTTGGCTTCTATCTTCAAAGTCCATTAATGAACCATTCAGTGAACTATCAATAAGTTTTAAAAAGATGAATAGTAGAATGGAAAACTGGATCAGGACATCACAGCAGGAAAAGGGATCATCATTTCAACTTTGAACTTAGGAGATCAATGAGAAAAGATATAACTCAATCCATAAGACGTTTGACACGTGACAGATGAATTTCAGTTATGATAAAGAGCAGTGAAAAAAGATTTTAAAATAAAATCGTACGTGAAACGTATCAGGGAACTTGT
Organism: Acanthosepion lycidas; assembly: GCA_963932145.1. Classification (NCBI taxonomy): domain Eukaryota; kingdom Metazoa; phylum Mollusca; class Cephalopoda; order Sepiida; family Sepiidae; genus Acanthosepion; species Acanthosepion lycidas. Next base: position 13,201,100 of record OZ010577.1, read on the forward strand.
TATCCGGGACAGAAAGAAGGTTAGAAAAGGCGAAGATCATCTGGCATAAGTTGGAAAATGATCCTGGAATAATATATATATATATATATATATATATATATATATATATATATATATATATATATATATATATATAGCTAATATTAGTGGTAAATATACACATACATATGCAAAATATATAAATATGTATACATAAGTGCATGATTTGTAACCTGTAGTCGATATTAATTTTGTCAAATTTTCTTAATTACACCGCGGCCCTTTTAATAAATACCCTTCAGTTTTAGTTTTCCCACCGCCCCATCTCTCCCACTACCTCATTTTCTTTTCTTTTCTGTTCCTCTCCCTCTCTCTTATTCTGATCTTTAACATTAGATCGTCTATGGTGTGTGTATGTCACCACGAAATGTATCTTTAATGTATTAGGCATCCGACAACATTCATATTTCTCTCACTTAAACCTCTTCCACTCACCTCTCCTAAACTTCTCTCGTCTGTTACCCCTCTCTTTAGCTCTAAGATTCGTCCCACACTCTCATACCTACAATCTCTCTAAATTTAATTTTTTATTTCCGGAGTTGTTTTTTCTGTTTTCTTTTTGAATTTGTAGATCTGATGAATTGGATCGTATTTACAATTCCAATGACCATAGAATATTTGTGTTTAAGCCTTTTTATAATATATATATATATTTGAACTTAATATCAAACCATCACGGGCTTCTGACCTTTAGCTCTGATTAATTAATGCGGAAAATGTCATTTTCTGTTAAACTTGGAGAGTAATTATATATTCTTATTGCTCAAAGTAGAGTCAAATATTTTCATAAAAACCTCGGTGAATTCTAGTACGATATATTTAATCATTTCTGATACAACGGTTCAGAGCTTAATCTAAAAAGATAGACATATAGATAGATAGAGAGAGAGAGAGAGAGAGAGAGAGAGAGAATTAAAGCACAATAAAATCCAAAATTAACTCATATGGGGATAAGTCTTATATCAACTGACCAAATTGGTCAGTCTTATTCAACCCTAATATAGACTGAGTTCGTGTCGTAATAAGAAATTTAACTGTGAAGGTTACAAAAAAACCGTCGAAAAACTAATACAGAATTTTTTACATTTCAATGTTTCAGTTAGACGAATTATTTGTTCTGTAATAATAAATATATTTAATATTTTATATTACTAGGATCCATTTGGATTATATACTAACGTAATTGTTACCTTTACAATATATATATATATATATATATATATATATATATATATATATATATATATATATATATATATATTGTATTAATTTGTAAGCTTTTTTTACTTGCTGATTCTTGTTTACGTTGAGGCAACTGCACATGAAGTGGATGCTGAAATTTTAATATGTAATCATCAGAATGAATGAAAATTTGATGTCTTTTAATAAATCCTGCTCGTGATATAACGGCATCAACAGTTAGTTTAGTGATGTTTCCCAGAATAGCGTGATTTTTTCGCTAATGTTGTTGGGGAGTTTGTTTTGTCTAAACCGTTCTAGTTAATAAATATTAATTCCTGGTCAAAATTCCAAGGTTCGACCGAGACTTTAGTCTCAATAATCTCGTCAAAGTCTAGCGTTAATATCTATCAAAAAAAGTTTGAACTCATGTGCATAGAGATAAATTATATTTTCCCGGTTTGCGTGGGTAAATATTTTTACCCTAGAGATGCCGGCATTCATGATTCTACTTATTAGTGATATTAACCAAGCAACAAGAGGTCGCCCTGTATGCATTTAAACCAGAGAGCTCTTTAGAGATAAAGTCGTGAAAATGCATGGAAAGAAAAAAACCGATAAGAGCACAGAGAGTATCTTCTTAAAAAAAAGTTGCAAAAATATTATAAATGAAAGAATGAGGAAATAAACGATTAAATCGTTTTTTTACTATGCAAAGCGTACATTGGTTTTCAGACAATGTTTTTATCATTTAATTATTATTTGCTTTTTCCTCCATTTGCTGTTAATCCCAGCATCCATTATTTTTTTTTCTTGAGCACTATCTTGTGTTGTTGATTGTGAGTGAAGGATTGGCGTGTTTCTTTTATTAAGATTTGATTTGCGTGATAGTCAAGCAAAGAATCTTTTGCTTTTTGTGAGAATTTCGACACGATTTAGATAATGGTCGAGGAGGTTAAAACGTAGATTATTTTTACAGTAGCAGTTGTCCACCTCTCACACAAAATGAAGAAATGACGAAAATAAAATAAAAAAAAACATAATGAAAGTAAGGTTAAAGTTCAAATTCGATATAATTAGTTACACATCATAGATTAGATTGGCACAAAGCTACAAGTTTGTACAACCCAGTGAGGATGAAAATCCACTAATCAGTAGTAACTAGGTTTATGGCACAATACCAAAAGTGTGTGGCACCCAATGAAAATTAATCTCACTAAACAGATTCTCGAGATCTTGTTTGCCATTGAAAGTTGCTTTTACGTTTTACCAAACTTAGCATAGTTAGCACAAGGCTACAAATAATGGGCGCTCGCTAATGAAAAAAACACTACTCATTAGTCATTCAGTTAAGAGGCATACGTAATACACGATTGGACGATCATTTCTCTTTTGATTCTACTAAGCAGAAAATTTACCCGCAGTTAGCGTGGGATCAAATCCGTTGTCATTGATGAGCGGCAGAGGCCGATGACTGCTACGGAGCACCCATTGAGAATCAAACTCAACAAGTAGTAACAGGTATTAATTATAACATTACTTTTGTTAATAAGATTAATTTTGATATATGTAATGATCTATAGCACCCGCAAGCTTGCCGTTGAGCCACAGTGAGTCATTCTTCTTGATATATTTACTCAAGGCAGAAGTATAGACGATCCAGTAAGGATTAAACTGGCAAATAACTTGCGTGTAAACCATGATTATCATTATATCCAACCAGTCGTTTTCACTTTGTTTTACATATGGACACAATTTCGCGGGTGATCAGATGGCAATAAATCTGGATTTATTCTTGCTTAATCTAAAAATTCCATATTCTGAATAATTCAAAATCTTTCCTGGATTTTCAATTCATTAAGACTCCATTGTCTGGCCGTAAATCGTTTAGCTATTTAATAGTAAGCAAAATTAACTTACCTACATTAATGCTTCAGTAACCTTCTAAGTAGTCCCCTGGGGACCTCAAATACCTATTCCTGCATACCTTTTCTAAACGATCTGAAAATTCCGATTTGGGGATTTTCTTCAGCTACCATACCGCGATCTCCTTAATCTCGACCATGGCTGTAATTCCACGTGCCATGTTTAATGGATGTCAGTTGTCAGTCATCTCCTGTTAATTCCCCTGTTCACTTTCTCCCCTTCCTTAACCGGGTATTGAACTCATAACTCTTTGGGTCCTGTCACTGGATCTAACCAACGCCCTTATCCACTGGGCCATGTATCCTCAGGGTTACGGCAGTGGAGAACTTGCAGAGTGGAATTAACAGGGGATAACTGACAACTGACATCCATTAAACATGTCACGTGGAACTAGAACAGTATAACCAGTGAGGGAAATAAAGGGTTCAGTTCGACATTCCAACCACCTGACGAAGGCCGGAGCGTACAACGACTGAAACGTTGTAATAAATATGGCAACAAAGACGAGGAAAATAGTCCGAATAAAGTAAATAGTGTATAATACTTCATCTCAGAAATATACAGATACTGAGATTGTTGTTCAACTAATATAAGGCTCAAGAGCCACTCAAGTTAAAGAGTCACTGTTAAAATGGCTGTAATAATCAGTTGTATGATGTGTATGAGAGAGGAGGTAGGAGAAGGTTTGAGCACAGGGAAGATAATGCTTGACCCTTGACTAGAAGATGTTAAGACTCTATTATCTGCGGGTGTTCCACAAAGTAGTAGCTCTTGCAAAAACCTTCGTATACGCAGTGACAACCTGAAATCGCAGATTACCCAATTTGCACTATCGAGGACTCGAAAAGAATGGATGGTCAATGCTTCGCTAAAAATGAAAATTAAAAATGTTGTACATTCGCTGAACTTCTCGATTGGTCAATGAAAATGCAACTGTTATGCAGAACAAACGATTGCCTAATGGCTTGTCAGTGTCGACTGATTAAGCCACTATAATGACACGGTTCACTCATGTGCAGTAAAAAAATGCAGTCATATTAATTTGCAAGTAATAAAACTGCATTTAATAACTGAATTAATTACTTTGCCTTTAACAAGACTGCATACGGTTTTCTGCTGACATGAAGTGGAGAGAGTATATTGAATCAGTCAACAGTTAAGAAATTTGATTCACTCTGTCGAGCTAAAAGATCTTTCTCGTCAGAATCTATCTTGCATATTTATAAGTCTATCATTTGGACTTGCTTTCAAGATTGCTGCCTTATCTAGTCTGGTGCTCCAACCATATACTTCAGAGACTTTGATAAAATCGAAAGAAGAATCTAAAATATTATTGGTCCTGACATGACATCTCGGTTTCAGTTGCTTTCCAACAAATAACTTTCCTGTTCCATTTCTATAAAGAATTTGATGGTAATTGTTCTGATGAGTTTTCTCTACTTTTGTTATTTTTATCCTTCACCCCAGAGACAAATTGTACATATGGGAACTAGTTAGGACGTCATAGAGATTTTGAGGTATTATGGTGGCCGTAGTAAGAATGGTAAGTAAGAATTTATTGTCTTGGTGTAAGGAATACCGTGATATGTTTGGGTCAGTAATTGTGACTAGCTAAGTTTAAGATATGACAAATTGAAGACCAACCTTCTCTTTTGGCCTTGTGGCAAATTTTGGTATTTTCAAAATAAAAATTATTTTCCTCTACGGTACCTAGACATTATAAATTTAAGCGCAGTCTTAGTTTGATAGCAATGTCTCATCATTTTACAGTTGAAATGATTAGTTGTAACAGTAAGTTCTATGCTAAGAGTTTCATCTATCGCACTTCTATCTTGTGGAACTCTCTACGGACTTCTTGCTTTCCTGTCAAAATTGATCTTTAAAATATAAAAGCAATGTCAATTGTTATCGTCTGTCTTCTTAATTCTTGATCTTTTATTGCTTTCTCTCATCAATAATATATTTTTCTCATATTCTCTAATGCTCGTTAACCATTTCCCTTTTAATGGCTTTATTGCCTTTCGTGGGATGAAATGATTAAAAAAAACAACTGTATTGACTCTGATTTAGTTTAGGTGATTACAAAGATATATATTCAGGGAATAATACTTACGTCTCCGACTAACATCAATATCTTTTCCGTGTCTTTACGCCAAAATTAGTACCAATCAATGCAGACTGGTTGGCAACACGTAGCCGAGACTTGCCGAACACTAAATCCGCAGGAATAAAAGGTCCGTCATCTTAGACGGCTTTTTAGCATTAGTTTTTTCGCGCTTTTTTTCAGTTTAAAAACACATTAAATTGGAAATTCTTGGAAAAATCAAATAACGATTTTAATGAAACTGTCAGAACTTATTAAAAACTGAATGAAATTATTTTAGAAATGTTTGTTTTTTAGAAATTCATGGTATTTTTTTTTTAAATCTTTTATCCCCAACTTCCTTAATTTTATGAAAACTTGAAAATCCCAAACAGTAAAACTTTGTATTTGTTTTTATTAAATGCAGAAGACTTTGAAGGTTACAAATCATCATAAATCACATTTTTCTTTTCGTTTTTTTTTTTTTTTTTTGTAAATCTATGAACTGTTCTACACAAACTTTAGTCCTGAATTGTAAAATACAACAAGTAATAAAAGTAAGATACTATTGAATTAAAAAAAAAACTTTTAATGGTTTTTCTGAATAATATATGGTCAGGATATTTTTATCTGAAGACAAAATATTTTTTCGGTGAAAAATGAATTTTCACAAGAACTGTTTTCTTTTTTTTTAAATTTTAAATGCAAAATGTTATAAAGTTGTTAAATATTTTTAAAATTAAATTTGAAGCTGTGTGTCTCAGGAAATGCTTTTTTTTTTAAAGATCTACTTTTTACAGATCCTAAATTTGAAAGCTTGTTACAATCTGCGAAATGGTGTATTTTTACAATAATTTTTTTATTATACGAAAAAAACGCTCCCGGCGAAAATACGGAAGCACAATTCTGAAATAATGGCACGTGTGCTTGAGTTCTTTCTCCTGATAGCGTATCAAATTCTCTGACTGACCCACTAATCATCGTCGCATTTTCAAAATTTTTAACTTACTTTTTTTTTTTGCTTATATTTTACTAAATATTTTCTCTTCATTTTTTTTTAATATAATTTTTTTTCTTTTTCAGTAAAAAATATACTGCAATTGATATTTTTTTCTTTTTTAGATGCAGTTTTAGGGACAGAAACAGTGCAGGGTTTGGACATATCTTCGTTAAAATACAGAAAAAGCAATAAATAATAGACTTTGAAAGTATTAAATTTTTAAGAATTACTTTAAAATACTGTCACTTCTGCTTTTCCGTCCGATAAATTGCCCTAACGTCAATTCACACCTCAAAAACCAATCACCAATGTTAGACATGCTTCACTTATTTCCAACTAAAATTGTCCTACTAAAAAATTAAGTAATGGTTGTTTCAAATTAAATTAAGTATACTTTAAATTTTCTAATTTTCCTAAAATAACTTTGGAAAAAGATATAATTGAATTTTACATGATATTTAAACAGAGACATTCACTTTTATTTGCAAAACTGTCAATAATGGCTGACATGATAGATTTTACTAAAAAAAACAAGATTTTTAACTAAAATTTCGGACGTGCTAGAAAGGATTAAAAAATTTCTAAAAATATTCAAAAAATACTTTGGTCTTCCCTCTTAATAATAACAAACATTTGGACAATAAAAAATTGTTTAATCAAGGTTGGGTCCGTTCTTTATCAGGGTATGCTCTTTTTTAGAAAATTTTGGACATAACTATGTAAAGGGTTTCGATTATCTTTGCAAATAGATTTATTTTCTGGAAGCATTCAGGTGTTTAACTTCTTAGGACACAAATCACTACGGTGACTTTCTTCATTCTCTCAGTCTCCATAAAAGGTAAACCGTAAGATTTAAAAAGATATCCATCTCCCCATGCACACACACGCAACACAAACATACACAGATATATATATATATATATATATATATATATATATATATATATATATATATATATATATATATATATATATATATATATATATTTAACAACATAGAGAGAATTAATATATAACCCCATAAATCAAGCCCTGCCCACATTCTCCACTCACACAAGACAGACATGCTTCCAGAGGTGTTGACGTCTCACACTTATACTCACACTCATACCAATATATAGACTTACACACATCATACATACTCCTAAAGAATTAAAAGATAACATACACTTAACATACACTTAACACCCCACCACCCAGAAACCAATAATACTGTCAAAATGACTAAGAAAGGAATTCTGGGATTCATGAATCTTCTCAGACTATTTCTTAAAAACAACTTGGAAGAGGCCATTTGACCAACACAAAGACCGGCCAAAGTTAACGATAAAAAAACAAACAAATGAAAACTACAGATAAAGTTCATTTTCTTTATAAACAGTCATTCACTCCTGTATTTCACTGCTACTAACAAGAATGGATTTTTTTTCCTGATGATGGTCATGCTGGCCGAAACTATTTGAATAACGTGATTAAAATAATAAAACAAAAAAAAATATTAATATACATCCCAGTGTGTCTGAAAATATTATTTTTTTTAAATATTTTTTATTGTTCAATATATATATATATATATATATATATATATATATATATATATATATATATATATATATGTATTGAACATTAAAAAAATAATATTAGAAAATTAAAATCTTCAAACACACTGGGTTGTATATCAATATTCTTTCGTTTTTATTATTATTTCATTTACATTCCTCGACTAGTTTCGGGCAACATGGCCATCTTCAGGAGAAAAAAAATGTCTTCATGGAGAAAATGAACTTCTGTCTTTAGATTTTGTTTTTTTTTTTGTTTTTTTTTTACTTTTTTAACATGAATTTTGGTCAGTCCTTGTGTTGGTCAAACAGTCTCTTTTAAGTTGTTATTTAGGATAAGAGCTGGGTGGATTCATGCTGTTCTGAATTCCCTTGGTCATTTTGACAGTTTTATTGGTTCCTTGAAATGGGATGTGTCTCTGTTGTGTGTATGTGTGTGTTATTTGCTTCTTATATATATATATATATATATATATATATATATATATATATATATAATGTAATGAAAAACAAATCACTTTAATGTACCATTACGATAATTTATTTCACCTAAATCCTTTTTTAAGGATTCAGGATCATCAGGTAAATCTTCCTCTTTGGATTTACCAATTCGGTTTACCAAGTTCCTTATAACTTAACTATATATATATATATATATATATAGATATAGATATATAATATATGGGTGAAGTTTATTTAAGCAGTACGAATTCATTTAAACAATTTTTCAGTTTTAACTGTGAAGGTGTGTATGTTTTAAATGTTTGTTATTTTTAATTTTTGAATATTTGTACAGGCAAATCTGAATTACGGATAAATTGCCCAAAGTTCATAATTTTGTTAAGGGGAAACACATTCAGTTTTTAATGACCACTAAGTCGGTCGAAAGTACTCTAACTAAAATCGGAAAATATTAGGATCTATATGTTTAATCATTAGAGTGGATAAAAAATATCTACTTTTGAATATATAAATATATTCCTACAGTGAAATAATTTCCACTGAATTCCCATATATGGTTTTTGTATCTGGCGCGAAACTCTATATGTAAACATGAGAGCGAATAAAAGTTTTGAAGGATTAGTTTAATATATAATTCTAAAAGATTTCATTGCAAAATAAAATCAATTTAATTTCCTTATATGATTTTAGTATTTGCTGGGCCACTCTATATGTATTCATAAGAGTGAATGAGAGATTGGCGTCTTCGTGTTATTCTTACTCTTGGTAACAGAAATATATATATATATATATATATATATATATATATATATATATATATACGAAGAAATGTGCTCTTAATGTGTGCTATATTTATGGGATAAAGTGCTCAATATCAGAGATAGAGCATGTGTAAATATAAAAGTGAACATTGAAGTCAACACTTAGAGGAGACAGGCCGATCATGCTAGACGGTGGCCTGACGATTGCGTCTAGCAGAAAACAGCCTGTCGCCTCTAAGTGTTGACTTCAATGTTCACTTATATATATATATATATATATATGTATATATATATATATATATATATATATATATATATATATATATATATATATATATTAATCCAATTTAAATAGAAAACAGTCAACCTAAAGGGTTAAGATCCTTAAGGTTGTCTGTTTTCTATTTAAATTGAATTAACAATTGCTCTGATTTCACATTAAGCTCTCTAGATTACATCCTCTTTGGGATTATCCATACGGATTACCAAATTTTTCAATACTCATATATATATATATATATATATATATATATATATATATATATGTGAAAATATTGTGGAAAATAGGAAAGAAACTGGTTTGGTAAATAATCCAAAGTTCTTTAGTATTTTTGTAATTATTTTTAAAATTAGTGCTCGATACGAAAGTAGAGCATAAATATAATTATTTATTTAAAAATCCCGGCATCTATGAAAGTAACTCTATACTGATACAAATTATTAACACCCCACCCCTGCCTATTCTAAACAATCCGCCCTTGATGTTACCATGGAAATTTTTGATTTCAATTCTGACCATACTATTAAAACTCGTAAATTTCAGAAATAAGTCATTCCCAAAAAATTTCGCTTGAAGATGGAACAGAGCCTACTTTAACTCAAGTTAATTCAAATATTATTTTGAAGTTTTCGGCTCTTGTTTTGAAACATGAGACCTCTTATGTAGCGAGTTGGAATCATATTTTTAAATAAATAATTATATATATATATATATATATATATATATATATATATATATATATATATATATATATATATATATATTTATATAATAACAATCTACAATGTCTAACTCTTTCTTTATACGTTGGCTCGAACACTGACCAGTATGCAATGCATTAGATAATTTGGCAAACTAAAAAAAAACAAATTTATGTCAAGTTTTAATCGGTGGTTTAAAAGTTGGTCTCTTTACACTGCTTTTTCTTTTTTTCTTTTCCTTCTACGTTCTTTTATTTTTTTCTTTCTTATTTACAGTCTTTTCATGCTTCTCCATTGTTCATCTTTCTTTCTTACCATCATCACCTTTCGCTTTTCTTTCTTTTTCTTCTTTTTTCTTCTTTATCTTCAGTCGGTTTCTTTTTCTTTTTCTTTCCCTCTTCCTCTTTTGACATTTTTCTTATTATTATTTTTACTATTTCTCACATTTTCCCTTTCTTTCTGTTTCTTCCTCTTTCTTCTTTCTCCTCCTTCATGTACTTTTTCATCCCTATCACGAACTTGTTTTCCCAATTTTTATACACTTTTTTTTCTTTTTGAATTTCATTTTCTACTACGCAATCTATTCTTTTTCCATTTTTAGGTTCTCTTCCCTCATCATCTGCTTCTCCCTCTTCCACACACTTTTTTGGAGGGGGGCTCTGTATTTATCCTCTCTCTATATTGTGCACTTTCTTTATTTTTTTCTTTCCTTCTTTATAATTTTCTTTTTTTTTTAACCGCAGAAACGTCTGCTTTTGATGAGCCAACCGGATACATCCAAATTTTCTCCACTTGTTGATTTTGAAGTTGGTCAGTGTGTTATCGAATCTCGACCTTCAAGGCTGATTACACTTAACAAATAAAAACTGAATAGAAAAAAAAATAAACAATTCTCCCTTGCCTCACACAGCAAAATTAATCCGAGTTTAAAATCTAAACTTCATTCTAGGGAGATCTCACAATGAAATTTTTGGTTGGATGCCCGATTATTTGCGAGTAAAGTCAAGTCAACGGCAACGAGAGCCTCGTTTCTATTCCTTCCGCCGATGCCAGAAGACATTTTAATTGTGAAGCGTTCAGTTCGAAAAGGTGTCCATATTTATGCCGCCTGATTAGTGGGCAATTGTTTTGCTGCCAGTCTGTCTTTGATCGTTCTCCCAAAATAGAAGATACAAGAAAACAACAGATTTACGCTTTTGATAAAACGATAAAAATAGCAATGAAAGAAGGTCAGAACAAAAGAAAAAAAGATGCTCTTGTGTATAAAACTAAAAAAAAAAAACATATGCATCAAAACAAAATTTTGAAAAAAAAACAAACAAACAAATTATAAAACTGCAAAGAAACTTTTACTTATATTTCTTATTAAATATAGGATTACATTTTTATATTCGATATTATCATATATGAGGTCGTTTTCTTTATACAAATTACTTAATGTCGTCAAATGCAGTGTACTATTTCTTTAGTAATTTTCTTTCAAGTCAACGGATTAATTTCTTGGTGACTAGAAAACTGATGTAGAAAAAAACAATTTTTTAAAAATAATTTTTATTTTCCCAAGTACTCTCATTGAAGACCACCTTCAGGGGGCTAAAATATCTGTGTATGTGTATACAGTAGCTCCATAAATTCAAAATATTTTTCACAGTTCGAATACAGCCTTTTCAATTCAAAATTATTTCTCTAAGTTATTCAAGGAAGATGACTTGTAATATAAAAGAAAGATTTTTAATTATATTTTAATTTCGTATTTTTATATAAAACTTTGCTGCTAGAATCATTTAAGAAATTTATTGCTATATTAATAGTTGGATTTTTTTTTATGCAATTCACTTATATAAAAGCCTTCCAGAATTTTAAGTTTTTGTTTATTATTATTTTGATGAAGTACTGATGTATTTTTGACTAATATCTGTCTAATCTGTGAATGTGGACATGAGCGTTCCTTTAAATGCCTGTGATTGAACTATACTTATTAGAATAAAACGTAAGCCTTGTCGATCGTCTCATTGAAAGTACTTGGGAAAATAAAATTATTTAAAAGAAAAATTTGGTATTTTTCTTGTTCCATGTTCTACAGCCCCCAAGAAATTAATTCGTGAGCGTGAAAGGATTAAAACTAAAATAAATAAATATAATACGTCTAAATTATTTAACTAAACGTACTACCTATGAGCCCAAAATAAAACATCTATATATAATATCGAAAAAAAAAAAGGGTTCGCGTTCTTACATCTTGACGACGTAGCGTTTTTTCTTTGATCGTATTACCTTGTAGGCATATACAGCGCGCTTTTCCCAAGCTTTCGGCCAACACTGGCGAAGTTGATGACTGAAATGCAACTCGGAGTGATCCTTGGCTGCTCGTTGGGAACGTTCACGTTGTAAGCATACATCAATAACAATTAAAAACAGTGAAGAAGTGTTGTTTATTACAGTGTAACCCGGACATAAGAGAAACCCGGATATAAGAGCGATTTCATCTGGTCCCAAATAAGAGCCATACTTACCGAAACAAAATAGATCAAACCCGGATATAAGAGACACCCTGGTATAAGAGACTTCTTCTCTGGTTCCGACAACTCTCTTATATCCGGGTTACACTGTATTATTAAGGGGCTGACTAGCAAGAATTACACAAACACATGCAAAGAAACACAAACACACACACATACACACAAACATATATTTATAAATCTTTTTTAAAAAGTTACGGAAGTTACCTCCCTTGCATGGCGTTGAAAAAAAAAAATTAATTTACGGTGTTAATGCATAACACAACCTTAGATATGCAATCCCTGAAGATGGTCTCAGATGAGATCGAAAGGACTTGGGAAAAGAAAAATTATCCGAAAGAAAATTTTGGAATTTTTCTTGATCAATTTTCTACAGCCACCAAAAAATTAATGCGTGGACTTGAAAGGATTTAAACTAAAATAAATAAACATAATACATCTAAATTATTTAACCAGACATCCTTGAATAAAAATATTCTGCCAATATATATATATATATATATATATTCATACATATGTATGTATGTATTTAAGAGCATTTGGTTAGCACGATCGATATTATTATAAACAGAGCATTTACTTAACTTTTTGTATCTATAAAAAGATTGTATAAACATAAAAATGTCTTAAAATAATTGTTGGACTTGGTCCATTTCATAATATGTGTGTGTGTGTGAATACATTCTGTAAATTTTAATATTTAATGAACAAGCTGAACAATTAAATCGTTTCAAGTGCTTATTTTCCTGTGCCCTGCAATGCATACTCTCTCTGGCTTAATACCACGCCCAGCGCTGGTGCACTTTCTGCCACATGTCAGATGATGCTATAATTACACGCTTTTTGTATAGCTGCATGCTGACATCTTTTATTAACTCCCTCGAACCTGCTGCGACTTAAGAGTTTTCTTTCTCTTAGACTGGTTGCCAAACATTTCTATAGGGTCAATTCTGTCCTGTTATTCATCCATACCCATACAAGAGTCTTTGTGCCGAAGCAAATGTCGGGAACTCGACTGGAATTCGATCTCTGCTTTCTGATTTCTCATCCCGAGCCGTTAGGTATCATACCACACACATACCCACAGACACACAGACACACAGACACACACACACACACACACACACACACACATATATATATATATATATATATATATATATATCGAGGTAAGATGAGCACGAATAGAGTAACGTTCGTAACATTTAATTTAAAAGAGGACTCAATACAAAGTAGAGAAATATACTTTATTTTTAGGATATTACATCAAAACATGTCATGATCGCTAAAAAATTGTATTGTGCTTCGATGCGTACTAATTTATCTCATCAGGTGATCGTAAATTACCGACGATTTAATGATTTATTTAGATTTAAAACCCTTTTAAATCTAAATAAATCGTTCAAAAATTCTTTTAAATCTAAATAAATCGTTCAAAACTCCTTTTAACTCTAAATAAATCGTTCACTCGCCAGTAATTTACAATCGCCTGATGAGATGCAATTGTGTAGCAATTATGGCATATTTTCGATGTAATATCCTGAAATAAATTATATATATATATATTTATGTGTGTGTCTGTGTGTGTGCCTGTAACCATACAAGCACAATAACTAATTCTGAAAAGTCTTTGTGAAAAAGATTAGGTTGAAGCGAATTTTATCATTTGCTTATCTTTGAAAGTTGACGTTTGATTATAAAATGATATTTCTGCATTTAACGTAATATTATGGTATTTCGTACCATGTCGAGTTGTTTAATGTTTGAATGTATGCTCGTATTTGATCGATTTGATAATTTGCTTTTGCTTGTTTGGAGCCCAAACAGAATTCATCAGTTTTAGAAGCCACGAGAACTATTTGCGCTGTGTGTAGAAAGAAAATCAAGAAATTATAGATTTATTTTTTAGTCAGTTTCGATCGTGGAATCATGCCTCAAAAATTTTCATCTTCCTAGAAAATCGACTTCACTTAATTTAAAAAAAACACACTGAACTGGCAGCACAGAAAATAGCACAACAGTTCAATAATCAATGCTTTAATCATAACTGAGGAAAGTGACACAGAAATTCGAAAGTGGATTGAAATAGTGAAAGGTGCCTTTCAACAGATAACTAAAGTATTAATATAAAGAAAATATCTTTAGACGAAAAAAAAAAAAGAATTGTTCTTAGATTCTATATAACAAAAATCCGCCTATACGGAAGTGAATGTTGGACAATTTCCTCCCAGATGAAGAGACAGCAAAAATGTGACTCTCCAGAAGAATGTTGAAAATACCATGGACAGAATATATGAATGAGGAGATTTTAAGGAAAATAAATGTCTGTAGATACAAAAGTAGAATTGTTCACTCTCCTAAAAAGCAGTTTATTTTTCTGGAGTTCGTAGAGGAGGTTCGAGTGAGAAAAGTCTTTTGTATACCCATGAGGAATGGTCGTAGGAGTGACTTACTGGCTGTTAGAGTTGACCAGATTAGGCTTCTTTGACATCAATACTGGTGTAGTGTTTTGAATATAGTCAGAAATAGGTTGTTGAAAGTTCAAAGAAACAATAATAAGGAAAGAGTATTTGGAGAACTTATAAGGAAAGAGTATTTGGAGAACATATTGAAGTCAAAATCGGTAGAGAGAAAAATCATGTAATCTGCCTAAACATATTACGCAAATGGATGCTAGAACAAAATCTGGGGAAAATTGCTTAGATATAAGAAGAGGCGTAAGTTGTGGAGAGTAATGATCATCCACGCCCTAAATGGACCCGGCACATAAAAGAAATTAAAAACTTGTCTAACGTGTTCCTGTCCTCAAATCAGTTAATGGTTATTTTTGTTGTTTAAAGAGAAGTTATTTTACGTTCCAAAGTTAAAATTTTATAATCGTCATCAGGAAAAGAATGGATATAACTCAAGGAAAGACTGCCCCTGGACCTAAACCAGAGTTACACACTGAAAACTTAACGCTCAGTGTTTGGTGGGATGCGAAAGTTACCTTGTATCACGAACTGCTCAGTCAGTTCTTTGATGTGTTCACTGAAAGAATTACTAGGCCTTGTGAACAACTGACAATCAGAAACGTGCGTAAATCTTGGTTGACGAATGCAACGCTACACGTCGTAAAAGCTACTGAGATAGTGACCCTGATTATGACAGGTTTATTCTTATTCTCTTTCTGAACTTATTACGTGGGAGGGAACCATGGCTCTCTACAGTCTCCCTTCCTTTTTAGTTCTTAGTAACATTTATCTTTTCCCCATCTATCCCACTTAATGTTTTGTCATCTCTTTACACAATCTTGTTCGGTCGGTTACTCTCTGCGTTCTCTTAGGTCAGCTTGCATTCAATAAGTTACGTGAATGCCAAATTCCCCAAGACCATTTTTCTGACTATGAATCCTAGAAATTTCTACTATTTCTGATTCTATGTATACGCGCCTTTTTGCTTTCATACTCACATAATCAGTCCATATTCTCAGCATCCTTCTACGGAACTACTTTCCTGTTGTCTCGTCTCTTCTCCATCTTCGAGGAGATTGTCCAGCATTTATTATAATAGAGAAGAGCTGATATTACAAAACAGTTCGGTTCTCTCTTTTTTTTTTAATTACTAATTAATTTTTCTTCTTTCTTACCGTCTTTTTTTTGTGGTGGGGGAAGGCATCTTTCGCTATTTCAGTGCAAATTCGGATTTCAGTCTTACATTTTCAATACTCTGTTAAAAATCTTCACGTTAGTGAACTTTTTTACTTTTTGGGATTTTAGCATCTCCAATCCGTACTTTACATCTTGAGCTTTTTCTAAGAGTGACGTTTTTCTGCCTCGAAACGAAAACCATTTCATGTACATGACATTGACAACTTGCCTGCTCGATGGGATTATGTCATCAAAATAGGAAAAAAAGATACACATTTATTGAATTTGGCATTGACCCCCAAAAATAAGTCAGTTATATGGCTGAATATAAAAAGACAATATATTCTTTCTAACCTAATGCAAACTAAACAAGTTGATTACAATGACGTTTTTTTTTTATCATTTCACCCCAAGCAAAACCACTAAAACGGAAGGGGTTATTAAAAATGAAAGAAAATGAGAAAAAGGTTTTGAGGAAAAAAAGCACAACAAAAAACATTTTCTAAAAAGAGAGAAAACGATGTTGTATTTAAATTTTTCAAGATGGTAGTTGACATGATAGCAAGACGTCGGAAGAGAATTCCACGGGGGTGGGGGTGCAAGAGAAGAAACAATTAAAATATAACTTATGGTTATATCTATCAATTTCAGCAGTAAAATGATGAGACCTAGCTGACAATCCAGTATTGCGCTTAAATTTATGAAGTAGACGTGCTAAAGAGGATAGCTCCTCAAAAACGTCTATAGGAAGAAAAGAACGTTTAAAAAACGACTCTATTTTTACGACAAAAACGCAATTCAAATATTTTTTCTCATGTTTTAGCAGAGAAAAATAACATTGACAAAAGCAGAAGAGACTTTAATACTTGGTTGCACGTCTTTACGCTATATCCAAAAAAATGCACGTCTTTACGCTATATGAAAAAAAATCAAGTGATAATTTAGGAAATCGGTAAGGTGATGCTTTTCCGGAGAACACATTGAGTTTCAATTTCTCACACAGGAATGAGGTTGACGTCAGAACAATGTTTGAAAAAAAAAAGTAGAATTTTAACTTTATTCAAATCCAACCAGCTTCAGCCTATAGAGTTTTAATTTTTATGTTTGTTTTAGTTTTTCACTCATTTGACCCCCAAGCAAAGCAATAAAATATTGACTCAAGGGGTTACAGTGTGTTAGATAAGATGATAAAAATATACTATTAAGGAAATATGACAATAAAAGAACAAAGCAGAAGATAACGATTTACATTGCATTTACATTTTTGAAGATCAAAATTGACAGGGAAGCAAAAAGCCTTAAGAGATTTCCACAAGCGAAAAGTGTCATAGATGAAGCTGTTAACATAAAATTTACGGTTACATCTAGCCATTTCAACTGTAATATGATGAGACCTAACTGCCAATTTAGTACTGAAGATTAATTCATAAAGTTTAGGTGTCATAGAGAAAAGTAATATTTATTTTGTTTTAATACAAAAATGCGGCATATGGCCAAAAGGGAATATAAGAGGAAGGCTGATCTTCAATCTGTCTTCTTAAACTTAGCTAGGCACGATTACTGACCCAAACATACCACCGTATTCCTTACACAAAAACAACACATTCTTACTTACCATTCTTGCTATAGACACCATAATACCTCAAGTTTCTGTCTACAGTTCATTGGAACAATTGCCATCAAATATTTATAGAAAAGAAATAGGAAAGCAATGTTGCGATGGTAGAAAAGTGAATGAAGCCGAGATGCTAGTTCAGGATCGATGTTATTGATCCTGGCCTAGGTTTTCTATTTTATCATGAAGCTCTAAATATATAGCAGGAACATCAGACCAGATGTGACTCCAACATTCAATGCAAGGACAAATGAGGTTTGAGAATTTATAACAAATACATATTAGTATAATATGTATTTGTTATATTGGGGTCGTTGTCTTTTGTTGAAAGATCCAATTTACATTCCTTTTTACTGAAAGTTTTATTTCTTCTCTCGGATTTTTAAATATTTTATTTCATTAGTCCTTCAGCCTGTTGGCGAGAATCATTTATCATTCGCAGCAAACACCAGAGCCTGTTGCTGTTACCTTTGTTGATTTTTTGTGTTAGGCTTTCTATGAATTTCTCCTCATGATGGTAAGAACGAAGTACAAGATGGCGGCATCTTCTAACGGCATACACGGAGAAACCATTTTAGACTACCTTTATATTACTATGCATTTGTTATTAATTCTTAAACGGCAAAAGCGCTGGCCAAATGAGAGTATATAAGCCAAAGAGAAACGGTAAAATGTTTCTTTTAAGTTCTAAATTTAAGGAATGAAAACGTCGCATTCTGAGTTTGGCGTTAGTTTTAGTTCAAAATCCTCATATTTAATACATAGCGTGTATCCATATATGCATATAATTTAATATATGTAAGACTTGTCAAAGTTACCGTAAGTGTCCAGCTATAAGAGATGTATCGAACAGTTCTGTTGCTGTAGCTGAAATAAATTTCTATGTAATTTTAAAATTAACAAATAAAACGGCATGATTTATTTATGTGGTAAGAGGTTAGCTCTCAGGCTTATAGATAGAAATAGCAATTTTTAATTGTATTATACTTATAATATACAAAACAAACTACAAGTTATAATTTCAACTAGAAGCAGGGAGGCAGGTTCGAACACGTTTATTGACACACACACGCACACACATAGAGAATGTATTAAAATACGTTTACAAACTTTGAAGTCGGTTTCCTCACACCAAAACAAGGAAAAAATCTACATAAACATATGTCCGCAAATTCTTTGTTTTTGAGTTAATTTCGAAGTTGATGGTAGATGCTGCTAAATATACAATCCAAGATGCAATTCAAAAATACTTTTACAAACTTTGGAAGCGTTGCAAATGATACGGATACAGGAGCTGCTCTAAAATTACCCTCCATGCGGTACTATGAGATATGACACTTGACGTGTGCTGATACCTGGATCGTCTCTGACAGCCTGTAGAATGTATTCTTCGTGGCTAGGCGTACGGGCGGATCTTGATCTTATTCGACCCATAGTTTGTAGTGTCTATTACAGTTATATATATATATATATATATATATATATATATATATATATATATATATATATATATAACTAGTGAGTTAGCTCAAATGATTTAACTCACTTTATAGTCCACCAATAGAAGGTTAACCAATCAGAAGACGTAGAACATTCTATCCGTCGTGTATAGGTGAAGATGACAGAAGGAAGTACTACGCTCTGCTACTTTGCTGCGATATCCACTGCTAACCAGAACCACGCTTTCCTACTGTCTCCGAAATATTCACTACTAACTGGATTCTATACTCGAAGACGACCGTCATCTGAATAACAGTGTCACGGATCCTGTTTCAGCAACACGACGATAAACAGCAGCAAAGGTTCAATGACTCGGCTGCCTTCATTCTGCAAACACCAGCTGATACAGCCGTGCAGCCTCGAGTCCATTACCATTCCACACGGCCTTATATAAAAAGCATATCTGCCTGCTCACGATATGAATATCCTGCGATTGTTAGACGTAACATTACTACATATGTTAAACGCTAAAGACATACTAGCTACAAATGTACACGAATAACAAATGAAATCTAATAGATATGGCTACACAGCAACATCTACCGTAAGCTTCCTTTAAACTTAATAAATCAAAAACGAAGGATTTTTTAAGCAAGAATATGTCCTAACATCGACATTCAATCGACAAGAACTGCCTACACCATTTACATTATTTGGACTGTTGTCCTCAACTTAGTCGCCATATTTATTACAACGTTTCGGCCGTTGTACGCTCCAGCCTCCTTCAGGTGGTTGGAATGTCGAACTGAACCCATTATTGATAAGCCGTTGAAAACTAATCCATTAATCAGTAACTAAATCTATAAATAAATAATCCTCATTGTAAAATCGCTCTTGATAAGCCGTTGAAAACTAATCCATTAATCAGTAACTAAATCTATAGATAAATAATCCCCATTGTAAAATCGCCATTGATAAGCCGTTGAAAACTAATCCATTAATCCATTGATAATTAATCAGTAATTAAATCCATTAATCCATTAATCAATAACTAAATCTATAGATAAATAATCCCCATTGTAAAATCGCCATTGATAAGCCGTTGAAAACTAATCCATTAATCCATTGATAATTAATCAGTAATTAAATCCATTAATCCATTAATCAGTAACTAAATCTATAGATAAATAATCCTCATTGCAAAATCGCTCTTGATAAGCCGCTGAAAACTAATCCATTAATCATTAATCAGTAATTAAATCCATTAATCCATTAATCAGTAACTAAATCTATAGATAAATAATCCTCGTTGTAAAATCGCTCTTGATAAGCCGTTGAAAACTAATCCATTAATCATTAATCAGTAATTAAATCCATTAATTCATTAATCAGTAACTAAATCTATAGATAAATAATCCCCATTGTAAAATCGCCATTGATAAGCCGTTGAAATGTAATCCATTAATCCATTCATAATTAATCAGTAATTAAATCCATTAATCCATTAATCAGTAACTAAATCTATAGATAATCCTCATTGTAAAATCGCTCTTGATAAGCCGTTGAAAACTAATCCATTAATCATTAATCAGTAATTAAATCCATTAATTCATTAATCAGTAATAAATCTATAGATAAATAATCCTCATTGTAAAATCGCCATTGATAAGCCGTTGAAAACTAATCCATTAATCCATTGATAATTAATCAGTAATTAAATCCATTAATCCATTAATCAGTAACTAAATCTATAGATAAATAATCCCCATTGTAAAATCGCCATTGATAAGCCGTTGAAAACTAATCCAATAATCCATTCATAATTAATCAGTAATTAAATCTATGGATAAATAATCTCCGTTGTAAAATCGACATTTTCAGTTAAAAAAAAGCCATCGCCATTCTTCACGTGTGTTTAGGTTTATTTTCTTACTAAAAACATAAGATTTTCAAACGGTTCTTTTGGTCGGGCCAAGAACTTTTTTGCCCGTCATGTAACAAGACACTGATAATGTAAAAATAAAAATATTCATTTGTTCTTGGTTGGTTTCCAATGAAAGAATAGTATTGAAATTAGAAAATATATTTTGAGGTAAAAATGTCCTGTTAGATTGTTTTTCAAATCACACAAATATTTTTCTTGTCCGGACATTAATAATAAAAGACAAATTATAGTTTACACGGAACGGATACTGACGGAAATTGTTACTGTTAAAAATAAACCGATATAGCAGACAAGATCAATATATATATATATATATATATATATATATATATATATATATATATATATATATATATATATTGGTTAGGATTTTTGCTTTTCATTGATAACCGGGTTTGAATCTGAAGATTGTAGATATTTCAGGAAGGTGACTTTGATGTTATCGGCCTTGGTATAGCTTCCCGCGTTCGAAAAGTTACTGAAAAAATACTTTTTGTCAGTGAAATTGAAAAAAAATTGGGTTATTATTTGGGAGTCGATGGTTGCCCGAGTATGAAGTCACAATTCAACGTGACAGATAGATTGAGCTTGCTTGTTCATACTGTCTTAGAGAGTTAAATATGTTTCAGGCGTCTGCAACAGGAATTGCCATCCTCGGATACGATGTATGAGAGTGAAGGAGCTCAGTTCCTAGGAACCGACAGCCAGATACCAGATACACGATTATCGGGGTGAATGTTTTGTGCAGATCTAACCACATTTTTGTAGGGACTGTATACAAAGATCTGTAAAGTTTGTTAAACCGTATGAATAGTCCCAAGGAGGATGTAATCCAGAGAGCTCAATGTCAAATCAGGGCAATTAATTCAATTTAAATAGCAAACAATGTTAAGGGCGCATTTCTTATAATTTATTTCCCCAGTTATATGCTTTTTACCTGGTTCATCAGACCAAACTCTCAAGGATGAAAAAATGTTTTAAATTTACATATAGTTTTTATACACTTTTGAGGGGTAGTTTTAAGTTGATGTGAGGTGATGTAGAGAGAGGGGCAGGAGCAGTATGACAGACATGGTCGTAATTAGAGAGGGAAGGAAGATACACATATATATATATATATATATATATATATATATATATATATATATATGTGTGTGTGTGTGTGTGTGTGTGTGTGTGTGTGTGTGTGCGTGTGTTTGGTCAGATCTGAATTAGACCAGGGAACAGTAGTATTAAAATGTGCACAATACACGTATAAATAAAATAAAGTAAAAATTTAACATGTAGAGCTTTTAAATTTTTAAAAAAAATCACACATTAGATCAGCCGATTACGCTACCTAGCTCTAAACCTTTTGGTTTATTCAGGCGAGTCGGGCTAAAAAAATTCCTAACGCTTTATTATTTAAAAATAAAGAAAGAAACGCACAACGCGAAGCATAATAGGAGGGGGTGAGACAAGCAAGGATATCGAAATTGTATCAGAGCGGCGGGAGGATATACGCTTTTATTCTGGTTTGAACGAACTGAAAAGGAACTCTCATTATTTCTGATCTCTGATTCAGAAAGATTTTCTGGTTTGGAAATCCTATTATTATTAACTTTTCTTCCTGGCAACCTTACAACAATCTTAGTAAATTTAAATTTATTTAAATTTTTTAAATATTTCCCAGTTTGCAATCGTATTTTTGTTATATTTTTCTTTTAATTTCCACGCATGGCTGGTTAGTCTGAAAGAATTTCCAAGTCTTCCTAGCTTGAATGATGACTTGTAATTATACCATCTTATATATATATATATATATATATATATATATATATATATATATATATATATATATATATTATTATTATTATTATTATTATTATTATTATTATTAGTCGCAAATTAAAACTGCCAGACTTAACACTTCTTTATTCAAAGTCGACTAACAAAACAGTGCCAAGTTAATATTGGTTGTCTACAAATTCCTTTTCGTTGTAAATTTTCTCTTTCCGCTATACCTGCATTTCTCTGTCCCTCCTGCTTTTAATATGTCCTGGGAGCGCTAAATTCTCCCAGCCTCTTCATTATGTGCCCTAGAAAATACAACTGTTTCTTTCTGTCCTTTTTGTTTTCCATTTTCTCTAAATCTTTGTTGTCGCTCACGTGTTCATTCCATGGTATCCTCAGCATCCTTCTGTAGAACCACATTTCTGTGTCTTCAAATCTCTTCTGTGATGAGATTGTCCAACATTCATTGCCATATCGGAGGACCGATATTACATACCGTAGGACCGATATTTCATAAGCAGTTTAGTAGTCTAAATTGATTAAAACCTTCTTCAGTCATCCGTTCAAATGTCGAAGGTCGAGAATGAATTAGTTGTGTCAAAGAAGAATACAGGCGGCGTAGGCATATTTTCTTTCGGACAGCGGCGGACGAATATTTGACCAACTCGTCTGTCACAACACACGTCTTAAAGCGCGGACAAACACACACACACATGCACATGCTTGGGTATGTGGATTTTTGTCATTTTGCTATCTCTCCTAAATCCTGTTCTGTCAGCCATTTACCCAAGCTCGTTAGGTAGGAGATGCGCTGCTTTTCTCTGTCCTTCTTGCCTTCAATATGTCCTTTCCTCATTACGTTCCCGAGAAATTTCAAC
>OZ010577.1:13229888-13252388 GCA_963932145.1 Acanthosepion lycidas
AATTTTAAGTTTAGATCATATCGTCTTTTATTGTCCGTAGTGTCGCCACAAATGTTTACATCCGTTTCATAGAAAATATTCGTCCTCCAACAGGAATCGAACCTGTATTCTATATGGAACCCTCATATAGCCTGACGTGCCTTCTAGGATACAGGCTCAATTCCTGTCTGAGGACGAATATTTTCTATGAAAATTTCTCGGACATTCAGGCCAATAAATGTTGTTTAATACTGTTTATTATAAGCAGAGCATTTACTTAAATATTTGTATCTATCAAAAGAATGTATAAACATAAAAATGTCTTAAAATATATATATATATATATATATATATATATATGAAAAAACAAAAGGAAATCTGTTCTTTGTTGATGCGTTTCGGCCTTTGATGGGCTTTATAAAGAAAACTGTAAGGAATTTTGCAACATGTATTTATAAACAGAAGTTTAAAAAAGCGTTAGGTTTTCAACATTTTTAAATTTAAGAACGCTGAAAAATCTTCTTACGGATGACTGTGAAATTCAAGGTAAACTTGGACGATGCTAAGTGTTATGCATTAATGTCTAATAAACGAAAATGAGGAAATGGTGTTGATTTTTTTATTTCTTTATTTGTTTTAATATAATTTTTTTTCTTTTTTATTAATGTAATTATTATCTATTATTTCATTTTAATTTGATAAATTATTTATGGCTTTATTTATCTTAAATAATATATGTTTTTTATTTAACCATTTTCATTCAATTTTTATGCTCATTTATGCTGGCTTAGAAGTATTTCTCTTAGGAAAGGTAATATTTGAAAAAAATTCAGGTTGAAGGCTATCAATTTAGCGAGAATCGCTAGCAGGACTATCAAGGAGTTTCCGTCTAAGGGTGTTATTTTCTTTTTTAATAATGTGGCATTATTTAGATAGAAATTTTGGTAGAACTTATTTTTGTGTATGATTAATGTATTTGATAAATTGATATGTTTAAGATCTTGTTGTGTTCATGTCTACGAACACAAAACTATTCTGTACATAACATTTTAACAAAAGCATTAGTTATAAACAGAAATTAGTTAGACCACAACTTTGATCTAAAGAATGCCTCATGTCAGATTTGGAGAAATGGGACTATGATTTATTCTACTTAAATTTTGTAGACAACAACAAAATAAAAAGGAAGTTAAACTAGTTAAAAATCTATAATATCTACGGTTTGTTTTGCTAACTTTACTAGTAAAAAAAAAACTTCCACTCAAATAAAATGGGAAAAACTTACGTTTGTAGATCATTTTACATAAATCAAGCACTCTAACCCTGCCTTAATTACGTGAGGTGTTTCGTTACCTTCAAATTTTTAAAGTACTCGTAAATCTTACTTGGAAACTTGTTTCTTTTATTCCCTCCCAGTCCTCTCTTGACTCAGTGGGTGTGTGTAGCATGCGATGTGGCGCGTTTGTAGATCAGTTGTCGTGATAGGCACACTCCAGGGGACTATCCAGGCCGCGTCCTTCGGTACTAGCAGGAATGTTCTGTTTGTTTTTGTTATCACCGAAAAGTAACTCTTAAAATAGACTTTCTAGATAAAGAGAAATTGAAAATGTATGATGCTTGCATTCTCTACGAGCAATGCAACTACATACCAGCAATTTTTAACATGGGGAAATGAAAACCCCAGACAGCAGATTGAACTCAAAACAAATTAAAATACCAACGGTATCATTACATTTTTATCTTAGGTTTGCATTTCCTGTTTTAATTATACTATATTTATATAATCTTATGTGTTTTCATTACTGCCAAAAATATTCGTTATAATAATAATAATAATAATAATAATAATAATAATAATAATAATAATAACAATGATAATAATATCACAACGAGCTTTATCTATGTAAAATGTGTGTAATCTTAGATTTTGTTTTGTTTTTACAAAACCTAACAGTGGAAAATGCCATTTCTAAACTTTGGTTCCTGTTGGGCACTGGAAAGGAAATGTGCGTACAATAAAAATCCAATCCAAGGAAATACTACTACTACTACTACTACTAATAATAATAATAATAATAATAATAATAAGAAGAAGAAGAAGAAGAAGAAGAAGAACAAGAACAAGAATTTCTTCTTTGACGCGGCCTTTGTGCTTTCAACCGAAAATCTTGCATTATGGGTGTTTTCCATTAAGTCGTACGACCTCACGCAGATAACACCCATCGCAGAATATTTGCAGTGATAAGCAATGAAGACTCCTGAAGCAATGAGGTACTAGGCTTTATTCCAATTTCCTTGATATAGAACTAAGTCTGGCTGTACATATCCCAACGTCCTCATCTTAACTGAATATACCCATATTCTGGCAATTTCAAGTCGACCGAATTATTATTATTATTATTATATTTCTGTTTCTGCTATGATGCCACTTCCTACCAAGTCTTCAGGAAGATCTAAGACAGTGTTGTGTTGTTATGCTACATGTCATAATTTTCTAACTTCCATAACATCACTAGTGTTATAGTGATTGTCCAAGCGTAGCTTAGATGTTTCACAAGGCCGAAAGTAGGGGACAACCAGTGGGGATCGAACTCACTACTAAGTCGTAACTGTTCAAACGAGACAAGCTTTCTAACGATTATACCGTCTCGTGGTGCCCGCATCACAAGCGTTATATGGACAAAGTTCTTGGGTTCTACTTATCAAGTCAATTTTTGCTATTTCTCCCAAGGTGGAATTTCCAGGGATTTCTTTTCAATGTGTTAGTGTGTCCTTTTTATTATTCCAAGCTCACCGACTATTCTTCTTTTCAATTCTCATTATTATTATTATTATTATTATTATTATTATTATTATTATTATACACAGTATATCATGTCGATTGCTGGAAAGAAGTTTATTTTCAAGTCACTACTCGTGACTTAAGAAAATAAACCGATCTTTTTTTTTCACAGGCAAGCTGTATCCCAGAGTATCCTCCCTCTTCCGATCAGGAAAGCTTTGTGTAATGGCTCCATTTCCATAACCCAATCTGCAAGATTTTTAGATGTTTTTTTTTTTTTTTTTAAATAGCAGCCAAGTTCTCCAATGATCACTGGTACTATAATTTCTTTGTTCTTCCTTCCCAAACGTTCAGATACTGAAAATCGACGTTGTTGATCCTCTTTTGTCCAGTTCTCATGTCAAATAGACAGGAGGCTTCTATCAGGCAGCAAACCATTTTCTGTTTGTCCATCCCCTACGGGACACGTGCAACTGGTTGGGGACAGATAATTGACAAGTAAATCTGTGGTACTGGGCGGGGTATTTACTCTAGCCCATTTTAATCCACCAAGACACAGACATAAACATGTTGACGCCTGCAATCAATTAAGATCAGAAGTCATGGCATTCATTGTTGGATATGCGGATAGCGAAGCAATTTAATGCGAGCGAAATAGAAGAGGAGCAGATTATAAGGATATGTAGAGAAGATAACAGTTGACCTTGACTTGAAGATGTTAAGATTATAGCCATCGAGAGGCACCCAATCGGAAGTCTATTCTACAAGTTAGCGGTTCTTGAGATAAACCTGCCCAAATGGAACTTCCTCCTTACTAATGAAATAAAAAGGGAAGTAAGGTTATCTTTTTCTGTCGTAAAGTTAAATCGTGAAAGGAGAAAGACTTTGTTCCAAAAGTAAAAGACTATGTGATGTGAAAATCAGCATTCGAACACATGCGTTTTGTGGTTTTGTGGCATCGGTTTTCTAGCATCATTAGGATATACATAACTATTTTAACCAGAAGGCAAGCCGCCTGATCAATACTCACTTGTTGTTCGATATTATATGATACAGAAGAACACTAAAAAGTTTTGACTGACTTTGATTCTTATTCAATAATTATACGCTTCTAAATAATAAAAAAATGCATTCAATAGAAAATGTGTTTTATTCCATACATTTTACGATCAATACATGGATGAATGGAATATTGAAATCAATCTTTAATGCAATCCGTTAGAAGACAGCAAAAAATGACTTCCATTAAGAAAGCTGAGTGACAAGAAACAATACGCGATGTAAAATATGCGACCTGTTTTCGCGCGCATTAAATTTCAAGGCGATATCTTTTGCAGTAGTTATTTTTTGTACTTTTATTATTTTATTTCATATTATTTTTCAATGAGTTGTGACGACATTCTTTTATTCTGTGACCTTTTGTTACGGTTCGCAAACGTTATTCCTCTTTCTCATCGGAAACGTAAAAGAGTCTGCAGCAATTGCAAAAAAAAAAAAAAAAGAAATAGGAAAAGAAGAAATCAAAGAAGCAGACGATAATTAGTGTAAGATGATGTGATAGTCAAAGAAAAATTAATATTCAATTGTCTTTCAAAACATGACGCGTCTGATTCATTCTATACATTCATTTGCTAAGCTTCACTTAGTCTTTCTACACATGTAGGAAAAAGATTTATGTTGCGTCAATTTAAAAAAGAAAGTCAAAACTGTTTTGAAAATACTTACTCGGAATCTTTTTTAACTGGATTTGAAATGGAACTATCCAAAGCAGGTTTTTTACAATATAGGTATTTACTAAGTTTAGCTAAGTAAGACACAGGGTCAATGTCAAATCATCATCATCAAATGACATTAGGCAATATCGAATATATTAACAGTACTCTTTTTTTCTGGAAAATAAAAAGCGACAATAGAAACCGATTCATCATCTGGGCTTTACGTAACGAAAGTGGTAAAGGCGATAAATGTATCTTATGTCTTTCTGAGAAGTTAATGATCCTAAAAATATAGGCAACCCTAATTTGTTAAGCAAAAGAATTGAATTGATGAGCACTTGCATTCATAAAAAATAAATTCTTACTCAAGTATATTGATTCATATTAATAAGTTTTTCTCATTTTCGGACGTCATAGATACTGGTTTTAGTCTTATTATTATTATTATTATTATTATTATTATTATTATTACTAATATATATATATATATATATATATATATATATATAAATATATATATATTATTACTAATATATATATATATATATATATATATATATATATATATATATATATATATATATATATATATATTATTATTATTATTATTACATCACCTATCATTTTATTTTTATAAATTTTACTATTTTTACTATATCAGTAAAATATTAAAAAATATTTATTAAAAAATATTCTTTTTAGTATTACTGTTATTAATATTTATTTGTTTATTATTATTATTATTATTATTATTATTATTATTATTATTATTATTATTATTATTATTATTATACTATTATTATTTGATCACTGCAAAAGGTTTTATTAATTTTATAACTATTTTAAGCAAAAAGAATGAGTAACCGACCCACTTGATTTTCAAATGTATATCTCCAACAGCGTCCATAAATGTTATTACAATTTCTAATTTTTATATTCAACTTTAAGTTTGAGCATAAATTTAAATTCCAAATTAGATTATAGCACAATTAAATATTCAACAACAGTAATAATTTATTCAAACAACATCACGAATCTTTTGAGACACAGAAATATTAACCAAACTGTAAACGATATGTACTGTCGGCGTGGAGTATATATATATTTACGTGCTAATAACCTTGAGAAAGGTACGAATACTCTTCTTCCCAGGACAGACTGTGTTCTTGAACGATAACTATCTAGAAAGACTACTCTGAATTCAAATTGAAAGGGTCGTTTGGGGGCCTTGAGGCACACGGTGCACCAGATCTCTGTATTCGGGTCTTCAAAAAGTGTTGGTTCAGCACAAAGCCTTCACTATAATCAAATAAATTGTGCGGGCGATCTGGTTTGTCAGTTTCTGGAACTGAGTTGCTTGTCACTCATACATCGAAATCGACTGGAGAGACCAGTATATATAGATAGATAGGTTTTTGTCTGGATGCGTGTGTGTATGTAGGGGGTACCCGGAAACCATTTACCATATTCAAATATTAACAGTTTCCGTCTCTATTCTGTTTATCTTCTGTTCTACTTTCTGGTATAAATAGAATTAATAAAAAGAACCTGAGCAGAGACACATAGCTAACGTTTATCTTTGGGTTATCATTTAATGCGGGCCACTGATAATTGTGAATCAAAGAGGTCTCTGCGTCTGTGAGAAGAGGACTGGCTTCAGTATTCGAACAGGAAAGTAAGCATCAAAAGTCACGACGCTTTTCTCTTTAATGATCGACCATTACTAATTGTGATCAGTGGTTGGATGTTTGATCTTTCTACTTATTTCTCTTTGCAGCGTTACTTCGAAATGAAATAGAAGAAAATAATCTTCGATTTCCTTTCGTTGTCTTTTTTGAATGTTCATAGAAATAATTAAAAAACAATTCACGCCTTTACATCTCGTCACGTTTGCTCGAGATTTGTGAAAATCAATAATTTTGAAAATGATTTTTTTTCTGTATATACCAACGTCAATTCGGAAGAAGTTCCACGCTGACGTATTTTGACGTTCCTAGTTCGTAGTTCCCTTTTTGGTCTGTCCTTTTTGCTAACGTCTTCTTACAATTAATGGTTGTTCCTTTCTTTGGCAGATTTAATTCCAAGTCTGCTATCAATACGGTTCCATATCGATTAGTGAAAAGTGAATAAAAACACGTTCTCACTATCATTTCTCATACATACATGTTCTAAGGATCACTGAAAAAACGCTTTGAGTTATTCAATTATAAAGAGATCGGGTTAAAAACGTCATGTGTCAGCCCCACTGTCTTCCTAACAGAGAGGGAAAAGATCAGCCTGGCTTTCCTCTTCAAGGACCATCAAGAGAACTGTGTATAAGTCTAAAAAAGAGGTTAAGAGTAGAGTGAAAAATCGGATCAGCATGTCACAACAGGAAGAGGGATCATCATCACGACTTAGAGATGCTGAAGACATTAGGTTTATAATACCCTAAAATTCATACAGAGAGGTCCTAAGAGGGAAAATTAACAGGAGATAACTGATAACTGACACCCATTAAACATGGCACGTGGAACTAGAACAGTCTACTCCAGTGAGCGAAATAAAGGGTTCAGTTCGACATTCCAACCACCTGAAGAAGACCGGAGAGTACAACGGCCGAAACGTTGTGATAAATATGGCGACAAAGATGAGGACAATAGTCTGAATAATGTAAATAATGTACACACAAACACACACACTCATATATATATATATATATATATATATATATATATATATATATATATATATATTTATATAATTACTCTTTCAGTTTTCTAATTATGAGTTTAACTAATGTCATATCTTCCCATTTACAGAAATATATTTTGACTTATTTTTTTAATTATAAAATTATTCTATATTGTAGCATTTCCTATATTCTACAATTTACAACATACGTTTATACAACAAATTTGTATAATTTTTATTTCATTGAATAATTATAGCTTCAGTTCAAATTTTGACCCAATCTATATTGTAACAGAGATAACCTGTTGTTATTTTTCAGCTGTTCGACAATATTTTACATAATTGTTAAACTGAAATTATTTTTTGTATTGAACCCTGTGAACACCCCAAGGGGCTATCAATTTTCCGAATTCTGAGCTGACTAACGCAGGGTTTGGTAATAAAATCTGTTGGTTTAATGAATAACATATATATATATATATATATATATATATATATATATATATATATATATATATATATATATATATATATATATATATATATATAAAAATGATGCCTGTTTCATTAAATAATATAAACAATGGATTAAATAATATTTATAAAGGTCACACGCAAACTCGCTTTCACGACGCTTGACTCTACATTTGAATAATAACTCTAACATTTTAGGCATTTAAAACAACATGCCTTGCAGCATACACAATTGCGGAAAATCCAGAACTGTACTTAAACATGAAAACAATAAACAAAAACTAAAATTTATTGAAGCTATATGCATAAAACAGTTGAAACCTAACCCGAACAAAATAAACTATGAAATCTCCTCAAATATTCTTAAATGCCTATAATTTATAACAGAAGCTATTGTTTTATACTAACGGCTTCCCATACTTAACACTTTTCGTTTTCACTCTCGATTGTTTATGCGTGACGTTATGAGCTGCGGTGCGATTTTCGCTTCCAGCCTTTCGTATGCACGAGTTTGTCGTTGCTTGGAAATCTTCCATGCAAACAAAAACAGATTATCATTATTGTTTTGTCCGTGTATTGTTTAATATATTGTAATGTTATTGTCATCTTTGATGATGGCTTATGTAAGCCGAAAGCTTAGATAGGATTAAAAAGCATGTATCAATACGTGATTTTATTTCGTATTTCAATGATAATGTTATTAAGCTTATCAGACAAAATGAAAAAAATTTACATAAAATAGACAACCCTTGTCTATATTATTTAATGAAACATGCATCAATGAAAAAATGCTGCCTAAATACACAATATATATATATATAGTGATTTTCTAAGTCTGGCTTAGAGGTGGCACAAGGCCGAAATTATGGGGTACCCAGTTAAGATCGAACTCTCTACTCAGTCGTAATTGATCTAGCAAGACAAGCTTTCTAACTATTACACCACGTCGTATGTGTGTGGCGTGTGCATTTGTTTATAATTCAGATATAAATCGAATATATCTCTCAATAGACAATACGTATAAAGACAAAATGAAATCTTTTATCTTTACCGACGCGTTTCCTCCTCTGATGGAATTTATCATGATGCAGATTATATTTTATTTTGTAACATGTACTTCTGAAAAGAATTCAAAATAGCGTTAGGTTTTCAATTGTTTAAAGTTTATGAAGGCTAAAAAATAAACTTACGTCTGTGTGATTTCAATGTAATCTATGAAGGATGCTAACTGTACATCAGATAACGAATCGCTTCGATAAACAAAGGTTTACTTTCCTTTTCCTTCCTCACACACATCCTAATTCCAAGCTTACTGTGCCTGATATTCCGAAACAGACTCCCATTTAGGTACTCGACTATTGATCAATCTTTCGCTGAGTTTAGAAAGCTTTTTTATTCATTTCCTTTTGCCTACTTAAGACCGTTTTATTGAATTATTTTGTTTACTTAGTTGATTTTATTCAACACACACAGGTACAAACATATATATAGAGGTGGACAGATATGAACGGACTGATATATATATATATGTGTGTGTGTGTATGCGTCTGTGTGCGTCTGTGTGTGTATGTATGCGTTGTAACCCAGGACGGGTTACTGAATTTAGGAATAACCAAAACAGAGGTTGGAAATGAAATGGTAAAATTTATAAAATCAACAACATCCAATCCTCGCTAGCGGCGTGAAGTAGGTAAACTACCGCTAGTGGTGGACTATTTAGACACCATATTATCCCCACTGACAATAGTGTCCAACGTATTTATGAGGATTGGGACATACCCATTAATTTTCATAGATACGGTATATAACAGTATGTATGCAGATAGATAGATAGATAGATAGATAGATAGATAGATAGATAGATAGATAGATAGATATTGCTTATAATCTACTATAAATATTGCGGAAAAAAGAACTGACAGTTTAGGAAACAAAGTGTTTATAGATATAGGCAGTGGGGACATTGTTAAAGACGGCTATAGACACAGATATCAACCGTTGATATATATTATCCATCCTCTTATACGGCCGCGAATGATGGACGCTTTCCCAACATAAGTAGAGTAAACTAGAATTAGGAGAAATGTTGTTCTACAAAGAAATACTGAAAATTCCATGGACAGAGCGTAAATGCAACAAGGAAATACTAAGGAAAACGAAAACAAAAAGAAGATTTATACTCAGAATGAGGAATCAGGAAAAGACAATTGAAGTTCCTTGGATACATAATGAGGAAGTAAGGCTGGAAGTGTAACCCTCTCGAGGCATATTGAGGGCAAAAGATATAGGGAAAGGCAATAAGCCATGTATATGACCAGCTTGTGTGATTCGATACTGGAACGGCGAGGGGAACCTTAGCAAAGTGAGAAAAAACTTGGTACAAAATGCGAAGGCCAGGGCTATAATGGTCAGCGATTGTTAGAAGTGAACTGTGGGTCTGGTATTCTGGCAGTGATAGACTGCCTTTGTCTGTATTTTGGATATAAGTCCAGAAAGGCGCTAATTCAATAGCGGGTCGCAAGAATTCTGACGCGTCGACACGTCTCCCAAAACCAGGTTAAGAAGCCGGATAAGAGCACTCGGTGTTGGGTGAATGCTGAATCAACGTGTGACATGCGTTCCTATTACCTCATTCCTTCTACTGCCTCTTAGAATCCAAGCTGCTACCATTATCTCCTAATAAATTAATAAAAGATGCCCCTTTTTGTTGATACCTTTTCATGTAGTAACGTGGGCACCTAAGGACGACAGAGAACAAACTGGGAAGAGCCACGCAAATAGGAAGTTTTTGAAAGCAACGTCCGTTTATGTTCTGGAGGAATAGCTTACTTGTAAGAAGATGTAGTGATACTTTCTGGCATCTGGACAACAAAAACAAAACTCTGTCGTCATATACTCCATTCTGATGCTATTGAATCGCGTGTGGAGTTTCATTTTTTCATGTAATAAACCAAAATCCCTGATATCTGTAAATTTTATATGTAATGACACTTTTAATGCATTGTGAAATTCAGGAACTTCCACAAATTTTGAGAATGCCTCAGAAAAATACCCGAACTTGAGCAAGATAATTTATTTTATGTATAATTTATTTTATGTATAATTTATTTTATGTATAATTTATTTTATGTATAATTACATCAACGGAAATATTACTTTCGTCTGAAGAAGTCCGAAAAGATATGTGTTGAAAACATATTTGATACGATTAATACAAATGCCCATCTCGATTCCTTGTTCAAGCCACAGAAGAATTTTGCTCTTAAATTGTTTAAGATGAAGAAATTATTTAAAACTTTCTATTGTTTCTGTTGAAGGACGTTCAACTTGATTAAATAATTGATTGTATTTATCTTATTAATTATTACCGTTTATGCCACCAGCAAAAAAAAATTTGGCTTTAAGCCTTCTTAGGAGGAAACAGGTTATATAAATGTATACGCCAAACGAGTATAAAACAAACGAGACAATTTATTTTTAAAAGACAGATTTTATGATTATTTTCGCCATCATTATATTAAAAATAAAAGATAAAAATTAGATTTTAACGCTTTAAAGACATAAAAATAAAGACGAAAAAAAATAAAACAAATGTTAGATTCCAAAGTTTCTAATATTGTGTTCCCTCCACTGATTAATTTACAGGTGGCTGGAGAAAAGATAGACCCCGCGCCTTACCCAAGGAAAAATGCAAAAATAAATGCCACAGACTCGGATGAAATTTTGAATTCAGCTCGCCGATCGCATGCACCCACGCAATAAATCCTTACATTAACCATATATTTACGTGGTATATTTACTATATAAATGTGGGTAAATCCTGAAGAATGTACACATATCAGTTGGTTGATAGTAATTTTATTGGGAAAAAAAAAATAAAAAATATATATATATATATATATATATATATATATATCTTATAAATATAAGTAATTATACTCGTTTGGTAAAACATTAGGAAAAATAAGGAATAAAAATACCCAAGGAAAAATAAGATATAAAAAAGAAAGAACGAAGAACATGGAATTGAGGTGAAAACAATGGTCCAGAATTCAAGCTCAGAGTCCCAAAAAAAAAAAAAAACTCCAACACGAGTAAAGCAAAAATAAGTCAATAAACTAAGTAGTAATTTAGGTACATAGTTTTATTTATATATATATATATATATATATATATATATATATATATATATATATATATATATATATGGCAACAGGTCTAGGAGAAGGACAACTCTGAATTCAAAGCCTGCGGAGAGTCGTTTCGGAAACTTGTGGCACGTAGTGCACCAGGTCTCTGTATTCGGCCCTTCAAAAAGTGTGGATGGTCCTGCACGAAACCTTCACCACTATAATCAAATCTCATGTGCTGTTGTTGGGCTGTCGGTTTCCTGGGAACTAATCTGCTTGACTCTCATACGTCGAACTCGACAGGAGAGTCGACTGTATATATATATATATATATATATATATATATATATATATATATATATATATATATATATATATATATATATATAGTTGTAAGGTGTGCTATATTTATGGGATAAAGTGCTCAATATCATAGATAGAGCGTATACAAATATAAATATAAAAGTGAATATGGAAGTGAACACTCAGAGGCGACAGACTGTTGCATGCTAGACGCAATCGTCAGGCCTGCTGATTGGGTCTAGCATGAAGGAGCCTGTCGCCTCTGAATGTTGACTTCTATGTTCACATTTATCTCTCTCTCTCTCTCTCTCTCAAATATATATATATATATATATATATATATATATATATATATATATATATATATGCGCTGTACCTATGCTCAATATCAGTGATAGAGATAACATATTCAGTTGTATGTATATGAGTTTGTTTGTGACACTATCGCAGAAGCGTGAAACCCAGGGTCACAAACTCATATTCATACAAATGAATATATTACTATATATATATATATATATATGAGGGTATATTTACTATATAAATAAATGTAGATAAATATACTATATAAATAAACGTGAGTAAATCCTGAAGAATATACATGTATCATTTCTTTGATACTAATTTTATTGGGAAAACTCTACATATTACTATATATATAAATGTGGGTATAATTACTATTTAAATAAATGTGGCTAAATGCTTAAGAATTTACACATATCACTTGATTGATACTAATTCGGAGATATGCATAATAATAACTTGAAATCGAATATTTACTTTCCATTCTTTATTGACGAGCTACGGTTGATGCCTTTTAACATGTTCTCGGGTGGAGGAATTTTTGAAAGTTTGCAGCGTTATGATAAATTCTTCATTGTCTGGAATTTTGCAGCTGGGGTGTTTTAATGATTCTGTTTAGATTTCATCCGGGTTTCCTTGTCACATTTTTACGGCGCTTAGGTTGTGTACCCCCTGACTGTCTTCAGACAATAAACAGCAGAATGTAATCGGACTGTGCCCAACTGAAATATTATGAAACAACAGGCAATGAAATTAACTCGAAGAAAAGCCTACACGCTATATTCATTAATTCATTTGTCATCAGCAAGCCTCTAGGATTCAAAATCGAAAAAAATTGCATACAAAAACTTTTAGTCATTCTCTTGGTGTATCAATTCAAAAACTAGCTAATATGGACGATTTCCATCAGCCATTTTTTCTCTGCGTGTTGGAATGTTGTTTGGGGTGGTCCCAGTCGATACAGAAGAGCGGATATTTAACACTGTTAAATATCACCTCGTGACCCTGTAATCGCGTGCGCTGCTTATCAGACATCTCATTTTTTTTTTTTTTTTTTTTTTTTGCGGGAAGGAACAGAGCGGCGGGAATTTGATTGAAATGGAAGGGGAATAGTTGATATGCAACGACAATTCGCCAAAGAACACCAGATTAACATCCTGGTTTTTATCGCTGAACTACGAAGATATTTATTCTCAATTTCCTCGAATCAAATCAGGCAAAAAGGTTACGATGATTGCTGGGAGATGAACGCGTAATATGACAAGAAATGAAGAGCAGAAAAAAAAAAGCAAAGAAGAATAGTGAGGCTATTAAAATTTGTATTTCAACAATAAATACACATTTATTCATTACTAAGCAGTTGGCACTCGTATCTTTACAGCGACGAAGCAGTAACACACAAACACACACACACATATATATATATATATGAAAGAGGATATCTGTGTGTATGTCTGTCTGTGTGATACTTTTTCAGTCGAGATTCATCCAACCGATTTTGACCAAACTTGGCACATATATTTTACAATGTAAGAGATTGGTTCTAAGCGTGAAAAATCGATATTTTTTAAAAATCAATAATTGATAAAGCCGATCAAAAATCGATAAAATCAACTTTTTTCCTCCAATTTCGTTCAAACTCGGTATGTAGGTTACTTATATCATGACGACCATAGCGATATGTCATTTTTATTTCTACTCAACTGCGTTTAGTGAAAAACTACTTAAAACGGAAAATCGATTTTAACACAAATCGATCTCAACACAAATTTTAAACTAAAAACTCTCTCAATTTTCAAGCAATCTAATTCAAACTTCGCTCAATTGTAGCCAACAATAAGTTCATTGTTTAACAGTCATTTAACTTGATAACTGAGTCTACCCATTTAGGGAAATCTGTGTAAATAACGAAAAATGGTGATTGTTACTGGTTTCTTTCTTATTTTTCGTTCATCTTTCATCCAATTTTCATCAAACTTAACAATTACTTTATAAATGTATCCTCTTTTACATCCCTAGTAGCACACTGACAAATTTCAAAGACTTCAAAACAATTGTGGTTTGACGTGGGTTTTTCATGTCACTGGATCTAACGCCTTTATCCATTGGGCCACGTGTTTTTATTTAGTTTTTCGAGTATTCTTAAATCTTTCCGTTTGATGAAATGATGAAGGTAATGAAGTGCTTATTGAATCAAAAAATTCTTTAGCCATTTTCAAAATGGTTTGTTATATATATATATATGTGTGTGTGTGTGTTTCTGTCATATAGGAAGAAAATGAGTAACTACTGTCACCAAGGTTAAGTGTGACACTGGGCTTATGAATATATATATTCCTCAAGGTGAATAAATAGCGATGTCATGCTACTGACTGGGGTGATTATTGAGTGACTATTAATCGGAACTATCCAGTCGAATTTGTGTGGACGATTTGGGTTTTGATTTAGGATTTACGCCGAGCTGCGCTACTAAAAATGTATTCACTGAAATGGTTAATTATCTTTGGTTCCCTTTTACTTCTTTGTTCTTGTTAAGTATTTATTTGTGGTTGTAATTAAATACTGTTTTATTTTAATATTGAATTCATGAGTTATATTTAATTATTAACGGCCACCATACGTCACAAAAGTTTCATTAAAGACGACATACACGGTACTATGATTAAGCTTTTTATTTAATTTTTCTTGTGTTGGAACAAGTGTTTTCCTTTCTGGACACAGAGTCTTAGAAACTGTCTAAATGCTCTGTAATTCCGAGCATTATTTATCAGTTCAAATGCCCCTTTAAAGAACTGTTTTCTTGATCAAACCGAAATAATTACATAGGTCACACTACTACATACCTATCCAGACGTTGCACCTATCCGACCACAGCTCTATTAAAACAGATTTAAATACACACACAAACTTACCAAACTCCATCCAAAACATACTAGTCGAAAATACAAACATAATAACCTCATCCACATATAAAAAAGATTAAAAATAATGGAAGCTTTTATAATAAAAAAGAAAAAAAAAACAACACATAATAATGTTAACTACGAACACGACCAGAATGTGCTGACTGTGTTTG
The DNA here is from genome assembly GCA_963932145.1 of Acanthosepion lycidas. Lineage (NCBI taxonomy): Eukaryota > Metazoa > Mollusca > Cephalopoda > Sepiida > Sepiidae > Acanthosepion > Acanthosepion lycidas. The sequence continues at coordinate 13,245,324 of OZ010577.1, forward strand.
GAAAATGAAACTTCCCTATAACTCTAAAAACATACACACAACCCATACACTCATTTAAAATGCAAAAATAAAATCATCCCTGATGATGGCTAAACGTATAATCGAAAGCGCTTGGAATTATAGAACATTTGGACAGTTTCTACACACTTTGTACTCAGAAAGAAAACACTTGTCCGAACACAAGAAAAATTAAATAAAATCCTGATTTGTAGTACCTTGTCTGTGGTTTTTAATGAAACATGTATAAATGAGGGATTGCTTCCTAAATACACAATTATATATATATATATATATATATATATATGTGTGTGTGTGTGTGTGTGTGTGTGTGTGTGTGTGTGTGTGTGTAACGACAACATTGTTTATTTGTTAGATTAATTTCTGAACTTTTGTATTTTTAAAGATATTTTACTTGAAATCTCCGAAGTTTTTTTTAACACTATTGGACTCTACATTGAACAATAAGAATGTATAATTACTCTTCAAGCCTCAGAGAAGAATCGTGATGCAATCGATCATAAACGAAAATGACATGTTCATCATTAATTAATCATAGCTAAGGATCGGAAGGATTGAAATTAAGTTCAAATATGTATATATTATTACAGGATCATTTTCCAACTTATTCACGATGATCTTCGCTCCCACTAAACTTCTAGCTTTCTGTCCTAGTGTAGCACGGTGCCTCAGAGTTTTCACGAACGATTTCATTTTTAAGTCTTTTTTCACTGCTCTTTGGACTGTCAGAGATGAAACTCCTCTCTCACATGACAAGTCTTATGGATTGAGTTGAATCTTTTCAAATTGATATCATTAGTTCTAGTTGAAATGATGATCACTATTCCTGTTGTGACCTCCTGGTTCACTTTCCCTCCCCACTCTTCACTCCTTTTTTAAACTTATTTATCATTCACTTGATAGTTTTTGAATGAACTTTGAAGATGGAAGCCAGTGTATAAATGTTACTAGCGTTACTGAAGGCCTGATTGGTCTTTTCCCACTCAACATGTTCAGTTGTGAAAACAGTACGTCTGACACAAAACAATTTTAAGTTGTTCTCTTTCTAGCTGAATAACTCAAATGATCTTTCAGTGATTCTTACGACAAACGGAGTCACGATAGCTAAATGTCTTATCTGAAACTCTGGAAAAAGGAGACTTAATTACTATAGTGTTTTTTAGATATGAACCATTTTGTGGAATGGACAATTATGTTATTACACGAATCGGACAATTTTGCTGTTATACACGGTATATATATATATATATATATATATATATCAAATGAGTCAGCTTTATTCAAATCAGATGGTGAACTGTATTCAATGTCGGAACTACAGATTATATATATATATATATATATATATATATATATATATATATATATATATATATATATATATATATATAATTATAGCAAATGGTGTCAAGAAGGTTAAACGACATATCGGAAAACCTGGAATAATAAATTTAATTAAGGTTTTTTTATGTTTTTAGATATTAGACATTTTGCGGGATGGGCAATTATGCTGCTACACGATTTTGACAATTTTGCTGTTACAGCTGATATATATTTATATATATATATATATATATATATATATATATATATATATATATATATATATATGTGTGTGTGTGTGTGTGTGTGTGTGCTGTGTATGTGTGTGTGTGCTTGTGCGCACCAGATGTGTTGAAACAAAATTTTTTTAGTGATTTTATAACATATTTATGTTAGAATTTTTAACTAAATATATATATAGGTGTCTATGTATATATATTATTTAAATTTGGTATAATTGTACGGCCAGAAGGCACAATGTCGTTTCTCGCCCAAAGCGATCCTCATACTTTGATTACTTACCTATTGAAAAGTGTATCTACCTTATGTGTTTGGAGAAAAGAGCACAAATCCAACCTTAACCTATATCTGTCCTACATATTCTAATAATGTTCACTTCTTATGTCTTCCCCCCACTGCCTTAAAAGAACCTCAGCAAACCACTCCTACTGGCTTTGTATTGGGGGAATTAAAGTTAAAAATATATAGCCTATTATACCATTTAATTTTGGAGAGTAATGTTATGCACCTGACTTCGCTTTTAATAATTTTTCTTTTGTAAACCCCCAGTGAAGTTTATTTTGGTTGGCGCTGTTTAATTTTCTTTCTTCTAATATAGACAGGAAAAGTTAAATATGTCATAATGCGTGCAGTACAAATATTTACGTGTATCGGATTTGGTCCTTCCATGAGATCTGGTAAGAATTCTGTTATCATGTCTTCCGTGTTTTATCTGTTTTGCAAATCAGTTCCTTCCGGGCTGATCTGCGCGACTTGATCAACTGTGGCCAACTACTTTTGACCCAAGTGATAACAAGAGGTGATAACTAAATTTCCCCCCGCCCAATGCTACACACATGACGTAAAAAGTTTCAGTCGGAAAAAAAGACAACGTAGCATTCGGGGAATACTAACGACTTTGTTGTGGGAATAATCAGCCATCGGTTGGTAGAGGCGACCATAAAAAGCCGCCATTATACACTCACCCACATATATGCACACACACACACAAACAGAGAGGATGAGGAAGACATGAACACACACTTCTTTTTAATCAGTTCGCCCCGAGCAAGGCGATAATGCCAGTAAGACGCAAGGCGCTACTGGGAGTGAAAGATAATAAGACTTTCGAAAGAACAGGGAATCTAATCTTGAACAGGCAACAGGGGATAAACCTCTAGTCCTGTTAAATAATCTGCGTGGAGTGTCAACCGGGTGTGTTTTTTTACTAAATATAGTCTGGCACAAGGTGTTAATACTTTGGAAAATAAGCTGGGAATTTTGATGACAGCCTATATTTCCCAGAGTTAATTTCTCACTTTCATAGTCGTCTCCGGTCTAATTAGTGTATATATATATATATATATATATATATATATATATATATATATATGAAGAACAGTCAGATTTATAATTAAGAGTGATTTTCCATATATATATATATATATATATATATATATATAGATAGATAGATAGATAGATAGATAGATAGATAGATATAAAAGTGAACATAGAACTCAAAACTCAGATGTGACAGGCTGCTTCATGCTAGACTCAATCAGACTCGAGGCCTGACGATTGTGTCTAGCATGAAACAGCCTGTCGCCTTTGAGAGTTGACTTCTGTGTTCACTTTTATATCTATATTTACATGCACTCTATCTCTGAGCACTTTATCCAATAAATATAGCACACCTTAAAACTATATTTCTTCATAAATATATATATATATGTGTGTGTGCATATATATATATATATATATATATATATATATATATATATATATATATATAGATAGATAGATTGATTATACTTAATTTTTTACAAATATTATTCCATCTTGCCACAGAAATTACTATGTTTCGAAACTGACTCAAGTTATGAACTTTAATTTCAATATTAAACTTAAAATGTGGAGCACAATTCTATTCTCAAGCGATGATTAGAATAACTGAAGAAGTGTTTTAATCGTTTCTCGGTTGGAAATGGAGGTGTCATTTGGGTTTTTTATCTTTTATTATCAAATGGTCTCTAGTCTAATGAAAGTATGAATGTTTATTATAATCCAAATTTTTGAAGTTGTGTCAGGTTGCGTTGGGGGATTTTTTGTTTGGCTACAATGGCCTTTTTCCCAATCTCTGTTGTTTTTATTACTCTTTGTTGGAACTTACCGATTGATGTTCTAATTACAGTCTTTTTTGGTGTTTTTTTTTTTTTTGGTGGTGATTTCTAAAAGTGGTGCTTAGATATGATTGGGTTGTATTTTTAATCCTATAGTTTTATACGCGTATGAAATTAATTTAAATTGCTAATAGATTTTACATGTTATGGTGTAATTATTCATATATGATATTGTGGAATTTGGTTTCAACAATACATAAGGTACTAGTGAAGTCTGATAAAACCGGACATTTCTACAGATTAACAGCAGAGGATTATTACAATATAATTAAAAAGGAATTATAAAAAAGCTAATAATAACAATGTTTATATGGTAGAGAATATAAACAGAACTAGTAAAAACATCATGGATAAATTAAAAATAATAGAGTAAGCAAACTTACCGAAAAGGACTGCTACCACAAGGCGGATTTCGAAGAAAACCCTAGTACTAGAATAATAAACCCAACCCTGCCCGAAATTGGAAAAATATAGTAAAAAATTATAAAAATGATTAGCAAGCAAATTAATGATTACCTGTGCTTCGAAACTGACTCAAGTTATAAAGTTTAATTTCAATATTAAACTTAAAATTTAGAGTACAGTTTCATTCTCAAGTGATGTTTAGAATGACTAAAGAAATGTTTTATTTATTTCTAGGTTGGAAATGCAAATGTAATTTGGGTGTGACATTCTTTTCTTAGTGTTTGAGTGCTAAGGTAAACCAGACTCGTCCTTTCTGGCAGCAGGTTTTATTTTTTTAAAGTTTGATTATATATACTTCCAATTCTCTGATAGACTGATAGATGGTGGCTCCCCAGCCAGGATTGTTTGAAGTCATTTCTTCCAAATTCTCAACAGGAATGGCAGTATCCATCAAAAACATTTGGGACAGTCATTAAATCTCAGGTTTGACTTGCACTGACGATGCTTACCAAGAGAGAATTCTCCATAAAACATCTGCTTGGGAATGCGGTGATCATCGACGCGGACAAGGTGACCAGACCAACGACGTCGAGATCCGAGGATCATCCTCTCAGTACTAGGCAGCTGGCATCTCGCAAGCGCTGCAGTGTCTGATATAAATGACAGCCATTTTATCCTCAAGTTCCATCGAAGACATCCCTTATGGAATTTTTCAAAGGCTTTGAGATGTCGTGTGCACACAAGTTTCACAGGCATACAAAAGGGCAAGGAGAATACAAACTTGGTAGAGGTCTTAAAACCGCGTTGGCTCCAAAACCTTTTCTAAAGTCGACGAAAAGATCTAGCAGCTATTTCTCTCCTGAGACGGATTTCCCTACCGAAAGAATTATCCTGAGATAGTATTCTACCAAGTTACACAAAATGATCAAGAATTCTGAGGCGCTTACCATACACAAATGTATCAGGATTCACGAAGCACTTTCCCGGTGCAGTCTGATACATGATCACAGTCTGGCTCACACTGATGGTCAGGCGCTATATATATATATATATATATATATGAATGTATGTATATAACAAATAAACAGTATCTTGTGTCTGGGTACTGGATACGCTAAGGAAATCTAATTCAATTTGATTTATGGTCTGCAATTATATATCCTACAAACACACACACATGAATATCTACCTATCTATTAGTGTTTAAGCATTATATATATATATATATATATATATATATATATATATATATATATATATATATATATGTGTGTGTGAGTGTGTGTTTGTGTGTGTGTCTGTTTATAATAAAAAGGCTTAAACACTAATATTCCATGGTTATAATTTATTACACTGGAATCGTAATTACGATCCAATTCATCAGACCTAAAAGATTTTAGGTCTGATGAATTGGATCGTAATTACGATTCCAATGTAATATATTATAACCATGGAATATTAGTGTTTGTGTCTTTTATATTATATTCTTACTCTGTCCAGGACATTAAGTTCTACCTGGATTCTATACTCTTAGAAATTTTTTTACATATATGTATGTGTATGTATGCATGTATATATATATATATATATATTATATATATATATATATATATATATATATATATGTGTGTGTGTGTGTGTGTATTAACCACTAATTTTATCAATATGTATATGTGTATGTGTGTGTGTGTTTGTGTATGCGTATATGTGTGAGTGTGTGTTCTACCTACCAACAGTTTCAAGAGTTATAAGAAGACACTTGTTTCTCCAGCAGAGTGGCTTTCTTCCTCTGAGACTTTTACAAGAATCCACACCAGATTTATTTCACGCGCTTTTCCGAATCCCCAGACTTTAGGTAGCTCCTTGTGTATATAGACACGATGACGTTCGATGTATGAGAAAGTTGTTCAGCAAATCTAATTTTATTTATCGAAACTATATAACGTTATCTAATCCCGCTCATAGGTGGCCGGAAACGTGAAATATCAGCCTCTTTTTTAAGGTGATCTACAGCATTTGGCAAATGACAACGGATTACGAGAGAAATGGATGAAAGTGCCATAAAATATCGAACATAACTCCATTCATCCTTGTCTCGCATGAAACTATGAACTGGTCAGTCGGTCACGAGGCCACAAATGTGTCTACCAGGAGAAAAAAGTGGACGAGGTTAAAAATCTCAGTCGATTTTTTCAGCTTTTAGTCTTGTCAGCTACAAGGCCATAGCAATAATCAGAAGACTGATTGTATATATATATATATATATATATATATATATATATATATATATATATATAAGCGAAAAATAAGTTTTTCAATATGCTACTTAAATTCAAAAACTAAAAACAAAAAAAAATGATGGCTATTTCTAAATATTACTGGGAATTAAACTATAGAAACTTCACAGAATGGAAGATTATAGGTAAATCCGAGATCACCAAGAGCTTCAGAAATAGATGTAATTTGTGCCCAGAAGAAAAAATTGAAATAAATTAATATAAAAATACTAACCATCTATTGAACTAAAAAAAATGAGATCATATTTAAAAGTCGCCATAAAAATAGATTTAAATTGTCTTATATAAAACAATTTTTATTTTATTTTTCAGTCATACAATTATTTTGCAGTATTTATTGAAAGTCATATTTTTTTGATTTATCTATATGTATGTTTTTGTGTATTTATGTATGTGAGTATATGTGTGCAGGTGTCTGTGTTAATGTGTATGTATGTGTATATAGATATATATATATGTATATGTGTATAAGTATATATATATATATATATATATATATATATATATATATATATATATATATATATATATATATGGATATATGTATGTGTGTATGTCTATATATGTCTATGTGCACACGCGTGTATGTATTTGTATATATGTATATTTATGTCCGAGTGTAT
>OZ010577.1:13254888-13309888 GCA_963932145.1 Acanthosepion lycidas
CCATGAAAATAGTCGTAGAAAAGACAGACCGATACTATTTACATTATTCGGACTGTTGTCCTCATCTTTCGCGCCATATTTATTACAACGTTTCGGCCATTGTACACTCCGGCCTTCTTCAGGGGGTTGGAATGTCGAACTGAACCCTTTATTTCACTCACTGGGGTAGACTGTTCTAGTTCCACGTGCCATGTCTAATGGATGTCAGTTATCAGTTATCTCCTGTTAATTCCTCTCTTCAAGTTCTTCACTGCCTTAACTTGGTATTGAACTCATGCACTTTGGGTCCTGTCACTGGATCTAACTAACGCTTTCATTCACCGTGCCTTGTGTCCACAAGTTAGATCCAGTGACAATCATGCGAAGTAAATCCCACTGCTTCGCCAAGAATTTAAATTCCTCTCACCAAATTCTCTTTTCAGCGCCAATAACCGTTAAACTACTTAGAGGAATTTGCAGTTATTACTTTTTGAAAAGTATACTTAATCTTCCACTTTTCTTGTTTTTATTTCTAGTGGTAATAATATTAATCGTAATGGGTTATTAGATTAAATCATTGACAATTAGTAATAAATTTTACCAAGAATCTTTACCACTGTTGTTTTTTTTATTGGAATCCTCAGATATTCAGTTTATGATTGTGAAGTAAACATATTCCGTAGCTGAAACGAACCATGTGATCTTGTCCAGCTGAACATGTCTGTAGAATCTTTTGATAGTCTGATTTCATCAAGGGCAACACCAAAAACTCTGTACAAGTCTCACAAAATCCCTTGGAATTTCTCGACTCTTTGAGAAATTGTAACGTTTGTACGTTTTTTATAGTCGTCAATAAATTCGCAGTCGAATAAAATATAAGCCAATTATTTTATCTAACAAGTATTCATTTAGCTACATCATATCTTCCCTTGTCAATGCACTTAATTCTGTGAGGAACATTAATCACAGTAGGTAAATGTTATACAATGAAAATTTCAAATCAAAATTTAGACAATATGTGCGTGTCAAGCTACAGAATTATTGATCCAACTTTGTAATTTTTTTTTTAATTTTGAAGGAAACAGAAAAATACTCATACAAGTTTCCAATATATTTCTTCTATTCTTTACTCGCTGTTCCCTGGAAGATCCATGCCTATGGCCTTGTATCAAACTAACTAAACCTTATATACATTGACTTAATCGGACTTGTTTTCCTCCTAGATTCTTATAAATGCTATTATAGATAGGATGTTTCAAACATATAGATAAATATCTTCAGATGTCTTTGACTATAGGATATCATTTTGTGTTTATTTGTTGGGTTATTTTTGTCCCAATTATTTTACTTCAACTTGACATCAAAGTGACAAAATAACACAATAAACAATATATATATATATATATATATATATATATATATATATATATATATATATATATATATATATATGACCCGTAGATCCAGTTAACTTGGAGGGTAGTTGGACGAAATATCCTAATAATATCTAAACTACCAAAAGATGAGAGCAATGTTTCAAGTAAGTGAAACTATATTCAGAATTCGCCATTTGAAACATCAAAACTAAAATTAAGCACACCAAAATAAATATTCAAATAGAAAATTATCAGTAACCATCTTCGTTTTGTTTCTTTGTGTCATTTAAAGTATTTATATTATTGAAAGCCGTTAGACTGAGACAGTTCGGAAATATTTGGCAATATATAATTCGTTTATTTTTCTTTCTACGTAATAAGCTTCATCTCCAAGAATAGAGGTGCCATAAAATTCTGTTCGGCGAATTCAAGCAGATAACTCCGCAGTTATCAACATAAAATCGGTCGGAGTGTTTGTTTTTACTGGCAAATATCATAGCATATGTCGAAAGACAACATTTTCACATTGATTCAAGAAATGATTATACGGCGAAAATTATATTTGTGAAATTTGTGACATTTATCAAATATTGACATTTCTGAAATATGTGACATTTTCAACGTTAGTCTTAAAAACTCAGATGCATTAAAAATTCCGTATAAAATTCCATGTATTTGAAGAGCTTAATTTTATAATTTTGTAACTACATTTCACTCGCATTATATAAATTATTCGCACTGGCATCCTCATCTTCATTGCTATATTCACAACATTTCGGCCGTTCTGTTGTAGTCTGGTACTTTTTGTAGCCTAGCATAGCTGCTGATTCCTTAAGTTTTCGTATTTTCCAGTGATGCTTTCTGTCATATTATTTCAACCTCGTTCCATTGTGGACGGTGATCTCCGAAAATACGAAAACTTAAGGAATCTCCTGAGCCGACCAAGCATAGAAATGAATACAATATGAGAACCAGAAATAAGGAGTGCTAGAGAAAAGCTGTGAATAACAACAAAAAATTCAATATAAGCTCTGGTAAAAAAATGATAAATAACAATAAAAATTGCAATGTGGGCACTGGCAAAAATTGTTGGTGAGCCATTAGGCTTAATTCATACAGAGAACTAAACCCAAAGAGTTGTGAGTTCAATTCCAAGCCACAGTAGTGATAAAACAAAACTTGGAGAGTTGAGTTAAAAGGAAATAACTGAGATATTCGGAAGAGGCATGGCACGTGGAACTAGAACAATCTACCTCTGTGGACAAAATAAAGGAAGAAGGTAGGAGCGTACAACGGCCGAAACGGTGTCAATATGGCAATGAAGATGAGGATAATAGTCCGAATAATGTAACTAATGCAAGTAATCATAATAAATCATCTCAGAGATATATACGGATAATTTTCACTCAATATTTGGCTCAAGAGCCAATAAAGGTAGAGATTGGCAAAATGCTGAATAGTTTGTGTGGACGAGAAATTTATAAAAAGTGGATATTACGAGGATGAGGAGGATAGATAACGATTGAACATGACTTGAAGATATCAGTATGGAATTGCTTAAAGAAGCACCCATCTTGGAGTCTGTTCTACAATGTAGCAGTTCTTGGGGGAAAGCTATCTGAACGAAAAGTTTTGCATTTGAAACTGGAAGGAAATAAACGTGATTCAACCCCGTGGAAAATGTCTGACCTTTCCGACCAGTAGAGATTATCAAAATGCTATGAAGATACATTTTCCCTTTATTTCAGCTTTTTGTTCATTTATGTATTTTTCCATCGTCTCAGTTAAAGTTTGAACGCGGCACGCCTATTTCATTTTCTTCATTGTTAACCGCTACACGAGGGGAAACGCCTACGGTAAATGCTCAAACAGGTAATTTAAATTACTGGCCGGTGCAGTAACAAACGTCGAAAAATGTTGTGAAAGAAACCTTGGCCAAATAGAAGTTACAAGTGATTCCTTCCCTAAACTAAACGAATGAAAGTATCATTAGAAAAAAAAAGAACTGTTGTTGAACTGCTGTGTAAAACTAATCTTTTGGGCAGATTCCTCGGATGAAAAAGACATTCTCTTTTTTCTTGACTCGAATGGTAAGAATTCACTTTCTCTTTTAGTTTGTCGATTTCACATAATAAAACACGAAGGAACGTGGTAGAACGCGTATTTCGTTTACTAAATAAACTGACGATGCAGATAAAAGCAGTCAATTTTTTGATAGTGTTTCCATATTATCCCATCTTTCATCTTACAAAATGGATGATCTCCGTCTTCATAGATCCATTAGTTTCCTATTTCTGTGGGACTTGTTGGTTATCTGATTCCATTATTCTATTTAAGCTGTACATCAGAGACTTCCTTATAAAATGAATAACTATCCACATCTCCAAATGATCCGCATTTCTTGGCCCCTTTTCTGGTGTCACTTATTATCAGTGGCTCTTAAATTAATTTCTACCAATATTCAGTTAATGTTGGGATAATAATCCTTAACCAAATTAACTTTTCCCATTAAGACTCAAAAGAAACCTAAAATTATAATCCGTTCCAAAATCTTTCGCAGATTCTTAAAAATGACGAAACACATAAGTTCCTAGTCATATATACAAGCAACTTTATTCATCTTGTAATGCAGTCGCGGGTGGTTTGTTCAGACTAATGAAGACGTAGTTCAGTGACCGACTAAAAATCTTGATTTGAATCCACTTGAAAATTAATGGCGAAGCTTAGAAGAACAAAGTCATGGTGAGGGACAGAAATATGATTTGGAGATAATTTGAAAATAAGAACGGGATCAAATTTGAAAAGAATGATGCGATGGCCTTTTGGAATGATACGAAAAATGTCATCGTGACTTAACTACAAACCCGACATAAGCAAGTAAATATTAAAATATGAAATCATTATGACAGTATATATTTTTATGCCGTCACTTTTATTCATATTTTATTCTGCCTTGTATATTTGAAAACGTGGATTATTTTTTATTTATTAGCTTTCTATCAAAATATATCAGCTGTGTAAATTTAATATCATTTTTGGAAGTATAGTAAGTAAATATTTCGCTATACACCACGTGAGGTACCACGTATGTTTAGGCCTAACTTTAAAATATAATTCATATAAAGAGCCAATCGCAATGTAAGAATTCCTTTTTTTCATTTTCAATGGCACACACGTACTTCCTATAATTGAAGAAAACATGACAAGGGTGAAGTCTTGAAGGATTTTGAAAGCTAATTTGTTCGATTCAATGAAACAACAGCAGATCGAAGAAGGTTGGTGGATCTTTGGAGAATATAAAGACTCGAAAAACAACAGGAGCATGGTTTCCAAACCAGGACGGTGGGTGATTACAACTGTTGGGTGGGCAATGAGCAACTGAACAGAAAATGGTAGGCGATTGAAAATTTTAGTGGATGATACAGAATTTTGAGAATTAAAATTGTATTTCAACATATGCAACCCGAAAAAAATATTCAAAGGATATATGCAACGAACAAACAAGAGGCTAAATTCAAATAAATGAGTTACATTCCTAGTTAAGATACACATATTTCGGTATTTTCTATATAGTTAATAATTGTCAAGATAGCTTTCGTTTGTTCTTTAATAGGCAAGGAGCCGCTGAATAAGTCAGTCTTTTGTTACCTCCCTTTGGTATTTTTAAAACATAATAAAGTCAGTTTAGGAGACCAATAACTTTACCAAACAATTCTGCAATACATTTGAATATTTACTAAGGTGGTCGGTGGAAATGTTTCAATATAAAAAAATGGACGATGATGACTAAAAAAGGTTAGGAACTCATGAGCTAGAACGAATCGCGAATGGTTTGTTCAGAAAAGTGTTGATCTGATTTTTTAGTACTAAAGTTAATATCCAGATTTGAATCCAATCGAAAATTTATGGTGAAGTTTGAAATATGAAAGTCATCAAAGGAACTACAGAAATATGATTTGATCGTTTGAACGTAAAAGAGGGCCGCGTATCAAAAGAACATTGCTTATGGAAGGATGCGAAAAATGTCAACGTAAAGTAATTACAAAGGAAGTCTCTGCAAGCAAATATTATCAAATCAATATGACCGTATGATATGATCATATGGTCAATTTTATTTATATTTTCTCTGCATTGAATATTTGAAAATATGCTTATCTTTCGTATTAACTTAATTTTATATCAAACTATGTTCCCTGTGAATATATAAAACATTAAATAAATACGTCGATTATGATCAAATACGTTTTCTTCCTTACTGTATTACAAAAACAGGAAGCATTTGGTTAATGCAACTTTAATCATGAGTTCAAACAATATATATATATATATATATATATAAGAAACGTTTTCACACGCCTTCTACCATTGTCCTCAGGTGCGCCCTTTCTGGGACTATGTCGGCGAGTTGTCTGCTCGTATCGCTCCCGATTTTCTCGTGCTCATTGATCTCGCATACATGTGCGATAATGTGTCACCTCCGTTTTCTAGGAAGAAACAGATGGTGTTTTTGACGCTGCTAGCTGTGGCGCGAATGGTGATTTCGGTTTCGCCAATGGAGGGAATCTTGCGATATGAACGTTATTCTCGTCAGGCTCTGATCGGGTTCTTTCAGCATCAGCTGAAAGTGAAGGTTAGATAGAAAGCGTTTGATGTCGACAGATTTTAGCGAAAGGTGGGTAAAAGTAGCGAGTTTGGTTTGTGTGAAATGGGCTAACATTGAGTTTCTTCTTTAAGTCCACTTGGTTACAACGGGAAGGTTTCCTGTGATCCCGCCCTATATTTAAGCTAGACACTTTTGATTTCCCTAGTTAATGTGAATAAGTGTTGCTCCCGGCCTGTTCTTGGCACTGTTTTGTTATGATCCATGTCGAGATTCCCAAACTCCCCAGTTTGTTTTGGTCTCCGTTTTCATCTCAGCTGGATCAGACTTTGATTTTTCTTATTCCGTCACTTATTTTTAGCCTCCCCATTCCTTTAGTGAGTGTGGTACTTGATTCTGTCTATCGGCAGAATACAGCAGCCACTATGTTTATTTAGAGGGGTGGACGGGTCTTACTAACATCCTTTTTTGTTTTAGTTTGTTTTTCTTCCAATTTTACTTTGTTTTCGGGGTTCATTCCCCCCCATTTCATGCTTCATGAAATTTTTATATATTTTATACTTAGGAATTCAATTTTTTATATAATGGGGTGTTTTTGTAGGTTTCCTTGGTGAGTATGTGGTATTGTGGTATATGTAGGATTGAATGGTGATGAATGAATTCTTGTGGTAAATGGAGCAATTGCATTGGATGAATGGGTCATGATCATGATTAACAAGGAATAGGACAGTTAGCGAAGACCAGCCTCTACTCTTTTCCTCTTTCGGCCATGTATCACAATTATTGTATATCATATACAGTAAGAAATATAATGTTTCAGGTGGAGCCTGGTAAGTTTGTGTGTGTGTTTAAATGCGTTCTGATGTAGCTGTGGTTGGACAGGTGTAACATAAGGCGACTGGATAGGTATATAGTAGTGTGACCAATGTAATTATTCATGGATTCGGTTACATCAAGTAGGTAGTTCCTTAAGCGGTGAATTCGTAAATAATGATCCGTCGTTGTAATTTGGGTTTTGCTGGTGTGTTGTTATTTTTAAGGAAAAAGTTAGGATAGACAAACACTCAGACGAAATATGTGTAGACAGAAAGATGATTTTTAAATTATTCTATTTATTGACAGTTGAATATATATTTTGGAGCTTGCGATGTAGCACATGAGCGTATACGAGTAGAAAGTCACTTTCAAGTATTCCCTGTGTAACATATGTAAGAATATATGCAAGAGTGACGCTGGTTTGCTAATTTGTTGCGAGCCCATGGTCGCTCATATCAAAGTTGAAGAGATTTTTTTTAATCATTTTACCCCAAGCAAGGCAATAAAGCCACTAGGGCGCAAGTGGTTATCGAATATTTGAAAACAAGAAAAGAAACTACTATTAAGGAGAGAAGACAATAAAAGAAGAATTAAGAACACAGCGTATAACGATTGACATTGTGTTTAAACTTTTCAAGATTAAAGTTGATTGGGAAACAAGAAATCGGAAGAGAATTCCACAAGCGAGAATTGTGAGAGAATAAAATGTTAGCATAGAACTTACAGTTACATCGAGCAGCCATTTCAACTGTATATTGTGATGAGACCTTGCCGTAAATCTAGTACTGAGCTTAAATTCATAAAATGTAGGTACCATAGAAGAAAGAAGAATTAGCATGAAATTATTTAAATGAAAGGCACAGGAAAGCTACATTTTGGTAGTAGGAAAGTGACTGAAGCAGAGACGCCAATAAGTGAATCTTATGTGAGAGAAGAAATTGTTAGCATAGAACTTACAGTTACATCGAGCGGCCATTTCAACTGTAAAATGATGAGATCTTTCCATCAATCTAGTACTGAGCTTAAATTTATAAAGTCTAGGTACCATTGAAAAGAATTCATCAGAACAATTGCCATGAAAATATTTATAGAAAAGGCTCAGGGAAGTTATTTTACAGCGCTGGAAAAGAGATTTGAGCAAAGTTGCCAGGTTAGGACCAATAAAATTGCACATTCTTTGTAACTTAGGTTTGGCTTGGTTTGGTTTATCCTTTTTTACGGTATATCAACCTCAATGGGTTATTTAATGTCGACAAGATTTTTATTGATGGTAACATTTTTTTCCAAAAATGTATTGCTGGTAATATTTTTTTTTCTTCAAAAATTGTTGTAATGGAATGTTCCACTCTCTCTAATACCTATTGTGGACTGACTATATCAGTAATATATGTAGTCTGCACAGGACACAGAGACGTTAAATAAAGAATTGGTCAGTAGTACCCTACAACGTAACAACTACCCTGGGTACATGGCAGCAGCCCCCATAAACTGGGATAGACGGGTACAAGAGGAGGAGGAGGAAAACAACACCCAGAAAACAGTCTGCCTGCCTTATGTGAAGGGGTTATTAGAGAAAATACAAAGGATCTGCGGTCCATATAACATCAGGACAACATTCAAAAGCTTGACAACACTTCGCAGATATCTCTCTCGAGTGAGACCCCCCATAGAGGAGAACATGACTAAAGACTGCGTGTACGCTATCCCGTGCAGCTGCGGAAAGGAATATAAAGGAGAGACAGGCCGCCCCCTCAAGGTAAGGCTTCAAGAACATCAGAAAGCTGTAACGCGAGGGGAAGTAGAAAAATCAGGCGTGGCTGACAACATATGGAGAGAGAAGGGAGATCACCGTCCACTGTAGGATCATGTTGAGATCATAGACAGGGAACACCGTTGGAAAATTCGTAAACTTAAGAATCATATGCTAGGCCACAAAAATCTCCTGAGCCGACCAAGCATAGAAATAAATACAATATGGGAACCAGTAATAAGGAGTGCCTTAGAAAAGCAATGATAACAAAGTTGCAATATGAGCTCTGGTAAAAATATGTAATGATAACAGCAAAATTGCAATATGGTTGCTGAAAACATTAGGTTTATAATATAAATTCATACCCAGATGTCCCCAAGGACACATAGCACAGTGGATAAAGGCGTTAGTTAGATCCAGTGACAGGACCCAAAGAGTGTGAGTTCAATACCCGGTTAAGGCAGTGGAGAACTTTCAGAGTGAAAATTAACAGGAGATAACTGATAACTGACATCCATCAAACATGGCACGTAGAACTAGAACAGTCTACCCCAGTGATCGAAATAAAGGGTTCAGTTCGAAATTCCAACCAACTGAAGAAGGTCGGAGCGTACAACGGCCGAAATGTTGTGATAAATATGGCGACAAAGATGAGGACAATAGTCCGAATAATGTAAATACTGTACATAATACCTCATCTCAGAAATATAGACAGACTTGATTGTGTTTATAATTAATAGTGAAATATTTTGGATAGTCTGTCTTTTGCGTTGGATTTTCTTCCTCTATATCAACTTCTTTGCTTATTTAAATTATTCACATCGTTATCATTTTGCCCTAGTTTTAAACCGAAGAAATTGGAGCTTTCGTCATTCTACTATAAAAATAAGCTTGTTTCTTTTTTTTTATTCGACGGGGGGGGATCTTCGACGGATGGCGTCAGTGAGAAATATGCATCGGCTTTCACACCTAATTCTCGTACTTGCCATGTAATTTCACGCTAAAAGCCTAAACTGACTGATATTCACTATTTATACCAAAAGCAAACTCACATCAATCATATCTAACATATCTGTACGATCACCGAAGTTAAGCCACGACGAAACTGATCAGTAATTAGATGGGTTACCGCATATCTAAGCTTTAACTATTTGGAATATGAGGTTGTGTAAACATGGATGTGCGGGTGGTGTAATGTATAATGATTCGAAATTGTTAACCTGTGAGCTGAGTTCCAATTTCTTTATTTTCATTTACAAAAAAAAAAAAAATACACTTGGGAAATGTATGAATTCACGACTTCTCCCACATCTATGGGTTAATAAGCAAGATAGTTATTACTAAACTATTAATATCCCCAAAAAGATTCTTACAATCTAAGATTATTTTCTGGCTTTAAATAACCTGCAAAATGTTGACAAAACATCGATAACGTATCAATCAATAGCACAAAATGTGTCCTGACTAACAAACATTATTAAAAATTAGACCAAAAATGATTTATGCCGAGTACAAAATTTTAAAAAGGCTTTCAAAACGGACATTTTAAAAACTACCTATTAATATTAATGTAAAGAAAAATAATGTGAAGGGAGTCATATAGCTTGGGATTGACTCTTCCCCGCTAAGCAAAAACATGAGCGACAATTGACAGTAAACCATCATCCAACGACTGTTCGCATCAAACAAAAATATTTATTGGGACGTGAAATGTTAGAACCATTAATTAATCTATGTGTATCAATTCGTATGACTTTATGTGTGTGTGTCTATTCGTATGTCTGTATGTGCGTCCAATTAGTTTGATGATCGCAAAAACGGGAGACCTAGGGTAACAAAAGTATATACATACAAGTGAATATATATATATATATATATTATAAATTAATATTATATCATATTATCATTATATATATATATATGTGTGTGTGTGCGCGCGCGCGCCTGTGTGTTTGTGTATGTATTTAGGCAGCAATCCTTCTTGCATGCACATTTCATTGAATACGACAGACAAGGTGCTTTGATTTAGTTTTTTTTTTATACAATTTCTCAAGTGATCTAATAATTGTTTTCTTTTCAGATGATAAAATATATCCTTGAAAATGGATAAATGTATCGCCGAAAGCGCTCCAAAATAAACAACATGTAATTGTGTATTTAGGTAGAAATCACTCTTTTATACAGTTTTCATTAAGGACGACTGACAAGGTACTGCAATTAATATTTTTATTCAGTTTTTCTTGCATTCGTATAAGTGCTTTATTTTCTGCAAGAAAGTATGCAACAATTGTCGGAATTTTTTCATATATTCCTGTGCTTTTGGCAATTTAAGCAGTCATTATCAAGAATATTTTTTCATTTTCATTTTTAAGTGAATGTTTAGATTTTTTTATATTTCCATATTTTTTGCATATATTTATTTTTATATTTACATATTTTTTGCATATATTTTTTTGTATTGTTTTGTTTTCCAAACACGGTCAGATGATGTTATTACGTTTTGGATTCTTTTATTTGTTGTTAATATATGTAATATATCCCTGTAGGTCACTGCTACTAACAAGTGTTTAATTTTTTAATATTTTTATTGTTCAAAACACACACACACACACACACACACACACACACACACACATATATATATATATATATATATATATATATATATATATGTTCATTCGTATTGATATGAGATAGGTTTCGCGATTTTGCGATCATCAGACAAACTGGTTTATTTAAAAAAAATTGAATCTATTTATGCTTGTTTGTGTTTGATTGTTTGGTGGAGGGGCGTGAAATTCTCCTCTGTTCGTTTGGGATGACACTCTCACACATACAGACATACATACATAGATACAGGTTTACGAATTATTGTTCACACAACCACACCCATAAAAACAATCCGAGATTAGACGCAGATACATATCCATGCGTTCTAGCAGACATACATACGCAATTGTAATCCTATTTACGTGTCAAGACTGTATGTAGCAAAGTTCTCTCAACAAGGAGCGGGTCAGGGTGTTCTTCTTCTTCTTCTTCTTCTTCTTATTATTATTATTATTATTATTATTATTATTATTATTATTATTATTATTATTATTATTAAAATAATAATAATAATAATAATAATAATATTAATACAAATATAAAATTTTATGCTTGTATTATCATTACTACTAATAATAATACAAAAATAAAATTTATTTATAAATGCAGCACACCATAAAACTATATTTTTACCAAGTATATATATATATATATATATATATATATATATATATATATATATATATATTTTTCTATTGAGCACTTTTTAAAATAAATGCTACGAACTGTGAATTTTTACTCCATTTGTTCTTTCTCTCAATTGTATATATATATATATATATATATATATATATATATATATATATATATGTATATATATATATATATATATATATGAACGGTAATACTCGTTTTGAAAAATCTCTGTGAGTTCAACTTGTAAATCGATGTCCAAGGAAAAAACTGTAAATAAAAAAAGTAAGAAACAAGAACAAAGAACTGTACGAATTCCTCTCGTCAAGTGCTTGAGATCCAAGTCTAAAGAAAAAAAAAGCCCAAAACGAATAAAAGACTAAGCGTAAAGTGCTCAATACACTAAGTAGAGCAAAAACGAAAATAATCCTAAGGAGACAGGCAAAAATACCTGTTTCACCTAAACGGATCTTCAGGCTAAAACTGGCCAGTTTTAGCCTGAAGATCCGTTTAGGTGAAACTTAGGTAGGTTTGCCTGTCTCATTAGGATTATATATCTATATATATATCTATATATATCTATATCTATCTATCTATATATATATATATATATATGAAGAAAAATATACGGAAAAAACAAAAAAAAATATGTCCTGAAGATGGTTTATTAGACCGAAACGTCAGGCATTGACATATTAACATTAAAACAGCATAATTGCATATAAGGATTTTTGTTTGTTTTTTCCGGATATTTTTTTTCGTACTGTCGGATCTATATCCATATATTTGCTTATATATATATATATATATATATATATATATATATATATATATATATATATATATAGAGAGAGAGAGAGAGAGAGAGAGAGAGAAATAGATAGATATATACATATAACAATGGAGTGTTGAAAAATTCATGGACACAAACACAATTCACTGTTGTTCTTGGATCCCTTCTTGTAAGTAATTTTCAATACCTTTTATATGTGCATATGCATGCGTGCGTGTGTGAGTGCACGCACACATGTCCTTGTATTTATGCGTTAGCATTTTGTCTTTGTAGAATCCGAGTGCATATCTTTTAGAATTGAATGTACGTGCATTTATTGCTGAAATAGAAATTTGAAAAGTCTCAATATTCTTCTTTGCTTTTTTTCTCCTCCCTCTTCATCTTTTTTTTTTTTTTATAAGCATTTCACCCCTGGAGATGTCTATTGACATTACATTTGAACAGTTGGAGATTATAGCTATCAGGGAAACAGGAAAAGGAAAGGGAGTTCCACAGGCGAGAGGTGAGAGACAGGAAGCTATTGGAGTAGAAGAGACGGCTACATTTAGGAGTTTCGACAGTGAAAGTGTGATAGCGGGATGCCAGCCTCGTAGGACGCTTGAATTCATGAAGCCTGGGAACCAGCGAAAGCAGCTCATCGGGGCAATTTCCATCTTACGAGTTCACCTCTCAGAACCCATCTTTACCTTTTTTGATTTTATTCGAGGAACTTGAGAATAAATATCTTCGTAGTTCTGCGATAAAAATCAGGATGTTAATCTGGTGTTCTTTGTCGTTGCCTATCAACTATTCCCCTTCCATTTCAATCAAATTCCCGCCGCTCCGTTTCTTCCCGCCAAAAATTAAGATGTCGAACCCGATTACAGGGTCACTAGGTGATTGTTTACAATCGATATTTAATAGTGTTAAATATCCGTTGTTCTGTACCGACTGGAACCTCCCCAAGCCACTCCTCGATACACAAAGGAAATAATAGCTGATGAAACTCGTCCATATTAGCTGAAGTTATTAAAAGTTGATTGATACATCGAGGGAATGACGAAAATTATTTTGTCTAAATTTCAAAGATGAGGTATTATGTACATTATTTACATTATTCTGACTATTTTCCTCATCTTTGTCTCCATATTTATTACAACGTTTCACCCATTGTACGCTCCGGCCTTCTTCAGGTGATTGGAATATCGAACTGAACCCTTTATTTCCCTCACTGGGGTAGACTGTTCTAGTTCCACGTGCCATGTTTAATGGATGTCAGTTATCAATTAAGGCAGTAGAGAACTTTCAGAGGGAAATTAACAGGAGATAACTGAAAATTTGAAGATCATAGTTGACAGGAAATCAACAAAACGGAATGGAGTTCAGTAGATGAGACGTCCGAGGGAAGATTTGGTTTGGTTTTACGACATATCAATCTCAATGGGTTATTTAATGCCGAAAACATTTTTAGGATAGATTCGTATGAATAAAATATATTTTGTTTGGTTTAGATTGGTTTGGTTTATTTTGTTTTACGGCATATCAACCTAAATGGGTTATTTAATGCCAACAACATTTTTAGGATAGATTCGTATGAATAGAATATGTATTTTTGGTTTAGATTGGTTTGGTTTATTTTGTTATGAGTTATTTAATGCCGACAAGTTTTTTTATTGCTGATAATATTTTTTTTTCAAAAATGTATTGCTGAAATTTTTTGTCCAAAATGTGTTGCTGGTAAAAGATTTTCCAAAAAAAGTGTTGCTGGTAATATATATATACTTTATATTTTCATAGTATTTTGACCCCTTTTTAGATGAACCGGAGACCACCAGCAATTTAGGATTTAGTTTATCGTCTTAGCCAGGATGCGGATGTAGTTTATCGTTTTACTCAGGATGGTCGAGTGAAGAAACCACTAGAAAAGAACTTACGGTTACACTTGGCAATTTCAGCTGTAAAATGATGAAATCTAATTGCCTAACTAATTAACCGATTTTTTTAGGATTTTAAAAATTATAACAGCTTTTTCACCGCAAAGAAATAGTCGTTTCACTTTTACATAATTTCCGCTTGTCTTCTCATTCATTGAAGTGAATTTAGTGGCCATTCATTCTTTTCAAATAGTTTAACTTAATTTGAATTTATCGACATACAAAAAACTGGACATTTATTTTGGAGCTATCTCTCTGCTGTCATCTTGCCAAGCACTAATAAAGAGAAATGAATAGGCTGATATGAATAGACGTGAATAGATTGAAATATGTAGACATGAATAGACTGATATTAACAGAAAGACATGAATCGATAAAATTCAATAGATAGAGATTTAATGAAATTTTTATTGATAAAATATTAAAGCTCTCGCTCTTTGTAAACGAGAAAGGAAAGTTGATTTTTTGTTTAATTTCACAGCCATACACACATAAACAAAGTCATTTTGACCAACACGAAGCTGTTGATCAATATTTAACTTTGGTTTTTCTGGTACCCAAATTTATGATTTTATTGCGCAGTCCAGGTTAGGTGTTGTTCAGACTGAGTGATAGTATTATGCAGATGTTTTATTTCAAACACAGTTAAATTGTATGTGTGTGTTTGTGTGTATACACTAAACTTTACAAGTATATTTCAAATTTTTAAATGCATCGTCAAATGGCCGAGTCTCATTTAATGAATCCTGCAACTTTTATTGTCCTTTTCTTTTGTCCAAAATTAAAACGACAAAAACAATATATTTGTGTAACTTTTGCAAACTACTTGAAAATTGCTTTTCAAAAAGGCCGTTGGAGTAGATAGATTCATCTATCGTCTGATTAACACACCGCTCCGGTCTTTTAAACAGGGAGGAAAAGTTTATTTCTTGTTCTCTGTTTAGGATTGGTTTCCCAGTTACTTCTGAAGTATACAGGTTCTCTTTAACTCCAAATAATCCCCTTGCGTCTTAATGGCATTATTTATTCACTGGCTTGGAATAAACTAGGGGCGATGATGATGACGACGATGATGATGATGATACATACATATATATATATATATATATATATATATATATATATATATATATATATATATATATATATGTATATATATATGTATATATATACATATATATATACATATATATATATATATATGTATATATATATATGTATATATATATATATATGTGTGTGTGTACATATATACATACATACACAAATATATGCCTGTACATATATATATATATATATATATATATATATATATATACAGGCATATGTGTGTATATATATATATATATATATATATATATATATATATATATATATATATATATATATATATATATATATATATATATGGTTAATATCTAAAAAAAACAGTAAACTAATTGTCTCTATTTTCCAGGTTTTCACCATTTCTCGTAGGAACCAGTGAAAAACCCTCTGAGTTATTCAGCTAGAAAGAGAACAGGTTAAAATCTTTTTTTTTTGTCAACCCCACTGTCTTCCCAACTAAGCAATGGTAAGAGGGAAAATATCATTCATGCCCTCAGGAATCGTACAGATATTCATATTCTGGCTTCAATTATCAAATTCATTCATGAACCATGAAGAGAGGGAGGTTACAACAGGAAAAGGAATCATCATTTCAACTTAGAGCTACAGAAATCAATTAGAAAAGATCCAACTCAATTCCTAAGATGTCTAGCGTGAGAGAGAAGAGTTTCAGCTCTGTCAGTCCTAAGAGCAGCGAAAAAAACTTGAAAATTAAATCGTATGTCAAAACTGTTAGGCACCTTCTTACTCTAGTTAGAAAGTTAGAAGGTTAAAGAGGGGGGAATCATCTTGAATAAGTTGGAAAATAATTCTGGAATAATATATATATATATATATATATATATATATATATATAACATGTTATCTTTCTAGCTGAATAACTCAAATGGTTTTTCAGTGGAGCTTACGACAAATGGTGTCAAGATAGCTAAATGTCTTATCTGAATAATACATACATACATATATATATATATATATATATATATATATATATATATATATATATATATATATATATATATTCCAGGATCATTTTTCAACTTATTCAAGATGGTCCTCGCCTTCTCTAAAAAAGTTCACACACACACACACACTCATTCACACACACAGGTATATGTATGTATGCATGTATGCATATATACGAACTTTATTTCAATCCTTCAGCTTCTGATCCTTAGCAATGATTAATTAATGATGAACATGTCATTTTCGTTTAGGATCTGTTTCATCACGATTCTTTTGTTAAGCTTGACGAGTAATTACACATTCTAATTGCTCAATGTAGAGTCCAATAGTATTAAAAAAAACCTCGGAGAATTCCATTAAGATATCTTCAATCATTTCTAAGATGCAACGCTTCAAACTTAATCTGATAATTGGACAATTTTTCTGGTATACGATTTATACAATTTTGCTGTTACACCCGATATATATATATATATATATATATATATATATATATATATATATATATATGAAGAAATATAGTCTCAATGTTTGCTATATTTATGGGATAAAGTGCTCAATATCAGAGATAGAGCCTGTGTAAATATAAAAGTGAACATTGAAGTCAACACTTAGAGGCGACAGTCTTTTTCATGCTAAACGCAATCGTCAGGCTACGTGTGCTGTTATTTTTCTCTTCTATTTATATATACGGTCAGTGGTGCATTGTGGGCAGTCTATTTATTCTATGTTAGTCTCTCTCTCTCTCTCTCTCTATATATATATATATATATATATATATATATATATATATATATATATATATATATAGTTTTTTTCCCTTAGCTGATTGGTGCTACTCTCAGCATCCTGACTCCAGATTTTCGTAAATGGATCGTCAAGCAATCACTCCGTCTACTCGGTGGTATCAGCAAATGACTTTTTATATTTCTCGTTTTCTCTTTTGTCATAATTTTCAGCTCACGGTAAATTAAATTTTATATGCTAGTATCTCCTTTATGTACGATATATCCAGTGATTTCTCAGCCCATGACTCGACTTTCCCAAAAACAGTACATTGTAACCGTGTTCGTAATTAATATTATTAAGTCTTGACTTTTTCTTTTTTATTATTAAGGCCTCAATTATTTTTAAACTTTTTTTTACAGGTGGATGAGGTTATGTTTGTATTTTCCGCTAGTATGTTTCATATGGAGTTTAGCAAGTTTGTGTGTGTGTTTAATTATATTCTAATAGAGATGCTATCGGATAGATGCAACGTAAGACGTCTAGATAGGCATGTAGACGTGTGACCTATGTAATTATTTATGAATGCGGTTTGATTAGGAACACATTTCCTTAAGAAGCATTTGAAATCATATATAATGTTCGTTCGTTGTAATTTTGATTTTGATGGTGCATTGTTATTTTTGAGTATATATATATAAGTAAACAGAAGGGCCAGACAAACCTACCTAGGTTTCACCTACGCGTATCATTTGGCTAAACTGGCCAGTTTACCCTGACGATCCGCGTAGGTGAAACCTAGGTAGGTTTGTTTGGCTCTTCAGTTTCATGCGCTTTCACCGCGCAAGCATCAGGCGCCTGATGATTGCGTGAAAATGCATAAGACTGGATGTCGTGGTCGGTCAATGCCCCTTTGAAATTTGACTCTAGAAAATATATTAAAACTTTGCCATTTTTGATGGTATTGAGAACTTTTTTCCAATGTGCAATCTTAGGCAGACTCTTTTGCGAGCTGCTTATCCCTAACTCTAATTCCACACACACACACACACATATACACATATATATATATATATATATATATATATATATATATATATATATATATATATATATATGCTACACCACGTTCTACGTGCCCTGAGTCAGGAGAGTAGTGGGATAGAGCAATAGTAACAAGTTACCAAGTACGATTTACGAGTTATTTAAAAATTAAAATTACACTCCATTAAAACTACACTAATAAGGGTTTATCGTTAAAAAACTTTTGTTTTTTTTATTTTATTTTATTTTTTTTGTTATTTTTACTTGTTTATTTATTTATAAGTTTACCTATTTTTTTATTTATAAGAATAAATGAAATTATTTTTTCCATGTAAAAAATACTACTACTGCTTCATTATCTTCCTCGTCGTTGAAACCATAAAATTCTTCCGTAATATTTAGCTTTTGGTATTAATAACCCATAGCAATTGATATGCTGCTTAACAAAATCAACCAACCAACCAACTCTATACGTACGGCATATCGACGGGAAAATATTAGAGATAAACATTAATAATGGTATATGATATTTTTGCAAGGGATTTCCCTGAGACATGAAAACTATTCCAAAGGTCCCACAAGGGTAAAAAGGTTGAGAAAGGCTAATCTTGACTATCAATACATTTTATTAGTATCCACTCTAATAATAGGCAATCGTGGACTCCGTTTTATTTCCTTTGATTACATGGGAAAGTGTGAAGTAGATTTTTGTTGCCATCTCGGCTTTGCATTTATTATTTTCCTTCTACTAAAGTGGAATCCACTCAAAACTAAAGAACCGTGTGGGTTTAAGTGTTGTTGAATTAGGATTACATTTTTAAATGTGTCCGCTGAAATGCAAAGTAGAAAAGAGAACGAGGCAAGTGTAGGGAGAGCGACCCCTATTGAACAATTAGGGAATTAAGGAGTAGCTAACTCCAACAGAACCAAGTCGACCCTGCCATTTAGGCCAAATGAGCAGTGGCAGAGATGGATTCGCGTCTTTTGCTTTCTTTTTCAATGCAAAGCGAAAGTAAATGACGTGATCGGAATTTGAACTCGGCACACAGGTTTTATTTCTTGCGCCTGTAAGCGTTAAAGTTTAATGCTATCTGAACCACTGTAATAACCACCACAAAAGAAAATGTTTCGAAAATATCTTCCAGGTTTTATATTCAAAAAATGAGAAATCAAGTACAGTAGGTTCATTTCATGGATTACCAGTTTGTTATTCGTCAATACTTCGTCCATATACACTGTCGGCATACGTATCTATCTCTTATCCCATAATAGTCAAAGTGGAACGGGTTTCATCCGCCATCCAATGCATGAATATCAAACGTTCTGCAACAATTTTATTACTTCTAAATAACCATTCTTTTTAAATTCAGTAATGTTACAATATTTCGCTTGCATAAGCCTTCTGCCTTGCTCAGGTGTCTGTTGGAATATCGAATATTACCTTTGAGGCAGCATGCGCATTCCCTCTCATATACCTTACATCCGGTGCTTCTGCGTAAACGCGTTTAAAATTCTTTTCATCTGATACATGCGCTGAAACCGAGATCTTTCAGTTAACTAGATAAAAAATGATTTAAAAAAATCGGTGATGATATGAAATACATTCAGTTCAATCTGTATTATTTTCCTTATGACATTAGGTGCGAGAATTTAGTGATTAAGTTAATGATTAATGAAAATTACACGAGTACAAAAAAAAAAAAAAAAATCAAATGTGAACAGCCCGATACTGAATTTTACGGGTTTTGTGCCAGTGGTTGGTGATACTGACAATGATCTTATTGTCTACAAAAAGAAAAAAAATATCAGGAATAATTTTAAAAATATTCGGCTTGAAAAGAACTATTCTTCACATAAAGATAGGTTAGATAATTTAGAGTTTTTTTTTCTCGGTGGGTACTTGTAAAGAGAATTATATGTCACCGAAAGGAATATATTTGTCGAAGTAGCAAAGTGGTTGTTCAGTACCGTAACTGAGTAGGACAATATAGCAGGTAACAGTAATGGACTGGTCCTCGTCGTAGTGGTAGGAATAGGCGTAGGCAATAGGCGAAGTCAATAGGCGTAGTCCCTATACCTCCACATCAGTCTGTACTTATGGCTGACACCAGCTAATCATATTACTGTGAAGGGAACCCAGGTGTATTCATATTCATTACATGAGTAAGAAAAAAAAGCAGAATTAGGCGTTTCGATATTAAGAGCACGGCAAGTGTTGGATATTTATGCATTAGGTCCTTTTGTAATCGAAGTGGGTACTGCCACTCACCATCAACTTACTATAAACAACTATAATAAGAAGTATTACACATCCTCTTCCTCTGCTAGGGTCGGTGATGGATACTTGCACCACAAGATACCAGTACCACATTGTTATTGTCCTATTTACGACCTGTTTATCACAAATCGGATTATTAGCTTGGTGATATGGCTCATTAAACTGAGTGTCCGATGGAGTTAATATTCATTAATTTTGCACTTTCATAGAAAGTGCTACGAGGATACATTTACTAGGGCCTTCAAGTATCTCGCCACTGTCGTATATTTCATTTATTATTTCTCTGATCCTAACAATGCCGAAATCACCTAAAGCTGATGGAATCTACAGTATGATCCCATATTTTGTTTTGTTCATGTTCAAATTGTCCTGTCCCAATTTTAACACTTTGAGTCCTGACCACCGCTTTACTGGTTGTAGAGAAAAATAATGAAACGCCCAAACACCGGATAAACAGTGGTACAGAAAAATAACTTAATACCCAGCTACCGTTTGAACGAGGATAAACACTTGTAACTATTTTTTATAACTACCGTGAAACATTACATACCAATTATTTGCGAATTTTGACTCAGGAGCTCAGGTCTAAAGCTGATGTAATATACAATATAATTTCATTTGGTTCTGTTGCTTTTTTTCTATTCAACTTGTCCAATGCCAATCTTAATACACGATTTAATATTTCCGGTCCTTTCATAATTATGTGTATTGCGTACTTTTTTCCCTTTAATTGGGAAATAATTTTTGAGGTTAATGCCGTACTATTTAATCCATGCCAGGGGTTCATACATTACCCCAAAGTATTCGCGCGTAAATGAACGTAACGAAGGCTCCCTTCAGATTTCTCATTCCGAGCCAGTCGCCATTACATCTCAACCACACATAGGATAGACAATAGCAGACATAGATACGACCGTCCTTGGTATGACGATAAAGGGGTTGTAGTACCTGTTAGGGTCCCAGCTATAGGCAAATAGTGAACGCCCAAACTGAGGTAAAGACACTATGAAAGTGTAAAAATTAAATTTTAATACCACAATTTTCCAGGAAAAAAAATATTACCATTAATACGTTTTTAGAAAAATACTAGCAACAATGTTTTTAAAAAATAAACATTGCTAGCAATACATTTTTGAAAAAAAAAAAAAAAATTACCAGCAATACATTTTTGGAGGAAAAATATTACCATAAATAGATTTTTAACAAAACAAAATATTACCAGCAATAAAAAAAATCTTGTCGGCATTAAATAACCCATTGAGGTTGATATGCAGTAAAACAAAATAAACCAAACCGATCTAAACTAAAGAATACATATTCTATTCATACGAATCTATCGTAAAAATGCTGTCGGTATTAAATAAATCATTGAGGTTGATATGCCGTAAAACAAATTAAACCAAACTAAATATAGATACGAACACACTTTTAAACAGATAGATAGATAGATAGATAGATAGATAGATAGATACTAAGTTTCTCTTAATTCGGTGCATTATCATGTGCGCTGGTTGACATCGAAATATACGAATGTATTCATAAAACGTTCTGAATTTTGAATAAAAACAAATTCGGAATTGATATAACATGTATTGTCTTTATGCCATTCGGTGCGATCATTTTTTGATTAATTTAATGATAAAAATTTCGTGTACAAAATTTTAATCATGAACAGTCTGACACAGAAACTTAAACCTTCGGAATCATCTTGTTTCCATCTTTTGAATTTCAATTTTTATTAGTTATTTCAATTTTCAGTCAGTATTCGTGATGATATTAGAATTTCTATCGCTATGAAACAGGGAAAGATAACAAAATTTAATTGTACTTTAAAAATCGACTTTAATTTAAAACAAACAAGCGTAATTGAATCTTCATTTTAAAGATAATTTACCAATTAAAATAATATTTCCGTTTATAATTCAAAATTATAAATTGATCATTTGCCAATGGCCATGTTTAATTTGTTAATATTTATCAATTATTATATTTAGATTACTTATGTTTTATTACCAACAATCCGTTTTTTCTCAACATGTTCCTTCAGGGATGTAAGCGACACTGACTCTCCGCTATTTCCCTTTTTATTATTTGTAAACTGCTATAAGAAAGACCGAATGAAAGTTTATTTGTATTTTCCACAGTTTTGAATTCAGAGTTTTCCTTCTGTTAGACCGGCTGCCATCCAAGGCCAGAGAGTCATGGATGCCACCCAAGGCTAGAGAGCCTTGGATGCCACCCAAGGCCAGGGAGCCCTGTCTACAATACTGTCTGATTCATTGCTGGATAAATAATAACAAAAGCATTCTTTTTTTCAATCGATAATAATTGAAATCAGTTGTCGACAAAAATATGTGAAACATTTAAATTGTCGTTTCTTATTTAACTCCAGTTATCACTGCGCATGCGTACACAAGGTAGCCTGGCATTTGTATTTGAATTTATTTTCGTCTTTCGTCCCGTGCTAACTTTCGCCAAACCAGTGGTCGAATAATGACTTAGGTAACTCCAGAATTAATGTGTCTGCATAAAAATGTTTGCCCTCTGGGTTCGACAAGAACGGTACATTAGTTAGAAAAAGGGAACTCAGCCTACAAAAGTGATATGCACTGAAACGCTGCCTATTGACTAGTAATCAATAACAGTGTGATGTATATTCTGAAGGAAGGAGTATTTTTGTCACTTACCGAGACACGTATGTCTTGATATAGTTAACAAGTACTTACTTAAACATTTATTGGGTAATAGACGTAAGCGAAAATATTTTATTGCTTCTTATCTATATCGTTGCAACAGAGTTATATACACGGAAACAATGGCTGGGTATACTCGTTTTCCGAGCACAACTAGTGAATAGACAATCCCTGTCATAGACGAATGCTCAGGATTTTGTTTAGCGGCATATCAACCTCTGTGGGTTGTTTAATTCCGAAATCTAAATATTTTGTACACAATTAATAATAATGTTTTCGCGATACAACTCTTACTAATTTACCCATAGCTGAGCGGAAAATAGGGAGATTCATAACTTTCCCAAGGGCAATTGCACTTAAGTGAATATAACGAATCTCAGCTGGAATTAGAAATCAGCTGGCCGACCGCAAATTTCGAGCCGTTATCAGTTGCACCATCCGCACATCCAATATTATGCACCTGGTATTCACAATCCTTATCCCATTTCGATACTGACCTGGTTCGACGTTGCTTAATTTCGATGATCGTACAGGCAACCGGTGTTTTAATGTAACGTGGTCGTAAGCCGTTTTTTCAGGAACATTTAAGCTAGTTCCACAGAGCACAGATGTAGTTTATAATCCAACTATACTGACCAGATCTTCGTTACTGTTTCTGTGAAGTAGCAAATGATATATAATCGTTAGCGGTTTGCGCCAGTACTCTCAAAATATCGTTCCCGACGACTTGTGACTGCTAAAACAACCATCAAAGACCTTCAAACAACCTAGTTTCACTCACAAGGCGTCTGCCAACTCGTGGTATAGCTTTCAGGTACTTTCAAAAGGTGGCCTCTTGCCTTCCATTAATATGCCCTGTGAGCGTCAAATTCTCCAAGCGCTTTTTCCTCATTATATGTCCCGCTGCCTCTTTAGGATTATGAATTTGCGTCCTTTTTGTTTCCGTTTCCTTAAAACTCATTTGTTGCTTCCGCACCCCGAACTTGAAATTCGCTGCATTCTGTAGAACAAAATGTCTGTTGTTTCCACTTTTTTCTTTATCTCTCAGATTTCCCAGCATTCACTCCAAAAAAGAAGAATTGTTATTACATCACAATTTAGCAGTTTTTTTTTCTTTGTTTCTAATAAAAATTTTCTGGTTTAGTTTTTTGAAGGCAACATTTTTCATATATATATTTTTTCAATTTTTCGTATACATTTTAAATTTCGTATATATTTTCAGTTTTCCTGTTCCTGGGTTTATCTTTTGGAAGGCATCATTTTTCATGTATATTTTTTCAATTTTTCATATACATTTTCAATTTCGTATCTTGGCAATTTTTTCTTCGTAGGTAAACTTGTATAGCACGTCAGGCTATGTGACGGTTCCCTGTAGGATACAGGTTCGATTCCTGTCGGAGGACACATATTTTCTCTGAACATTTTCGGACATTCGGACCCGTGAATGTTATTAATACTGTTTATTATGAACAGAGCATTTACTGAAATATTTGTGTATATATAAATAACAATATAACAATAAAATATATAAAAAAAATCATTATATAAGTATATAGGTGCATATTGATACGTAATCCATACAGAATGTATTCCGCAATTTCAAATATCTCGAGAACCGGGTACGCAGGCTTTGATGTAACTTGGCTTCCCATAACAGACGACCTCATTGCATAAGACCTTATACCCAAACACCGAGTAGATAAATAACACATGTCGGGGTTAAAAGATTTTGGAAAAACATCACCTCACCCAGAGTTCCATACCCTGAGTGCTTAGTGGATGAAAGCCTTGGTCCGTGAATCTGGTTGCAGAGTTCAATTCAAGCGTCGAGTAGTGCAGATATAGACTTAGTAGAAACATGGTGAGCAATAACCTAACTGTATGAATTGTACTAAGAAAGAAAATATTCCTAATTTGGCCGGAAATCTCACTGACAAATGACAAATGTCTGACATGGTTTTCCTCTTAAATATTTCATTGTTTTTTTTCTAGTGTGCGAACAAGAGATTTATTTTTGGGACATAGTGTACGGAAATATTATTCGTTGGTTCGTTCCGATCGCTTAGGCTCATCTAATGCCGATTTTCAAGGATTTTTCTTGGGCTATTACAAACGAGTTGAATTTTTCCGAACATCGTCAGTAGGCGTGTCCACGTTTGACGTTTTCCATCACAAATGCTTCTATATGACCTTAAGAGTTTTATAGTTTGTTTTTTTTTTCAATATTTTTTCTTTTAAGTATATTTGTCTAACGGTGTTTAGATGAATCTACAGAAAATATGGATAAATAAATATATATAAAAATATATCTTCTCCACTCTATATATGTGTGTGCGAATGTATGTGTGTGTGTGTGTGTGTGTGTGTGTGCTGTCATATCTGGTCTGACATTTCTGCTATATATTTAAAGATTCTTGATAAAATACATAGAAAAACCTGCAATGATATTGGTCCTGACCGAGCATCTCTACTTCAGTCAATTCCTCCATAGGCGTAATTTGGCTTCCCTCTGCCTTTTCTACAAATATTTTTATGGTAATTGTACTGATGATCTTTCATTTTGGCACCTAGGCTGTATGAATTTAAGCGTGCTACTGGACTAGCGGTTAGGTCTCATCATTTTACAGTTGAAATCGCTAAATGTACAGTTTCTTATATGGCAATTATTATTGTGATTTGTGGAATTTCCGGCTTTTTGCATTCCACTCAACTTTGATCTTCAAAAATTTAAATACAGTGGCAAACTTTATCTTCTGTCTTCTTAATTCCTGTTCTTTTATGATTCGCTCTCCTTAAGAGAGCTTCTTTTTCTTTCAAATGCTCTCACACACATCTGGTTTTAACAGCTTATTTGCCTTACTTAGAGTGAAATGATATATATATATATATATATATATATATATATATATATATATATATATATATATATATATATAATATATTAATATATAGACAATAATACTAAAGATGTCAATTTAGAATTACAGACTATGTATACATTAGTAAGAAAATCTCACATCCCACAACATATAAAAAATATAAAGCAGCGTGATAAGCAATATAATCACACATATACGCATATATATCTATACATACATATGAATACATGTGCCCACATATGTGCCAGCACCCATATAAAAGAATGAACGTATCAATTGTATATCCACCAAATTCAACATTTTTAGGGAATTTTTAACTTGTTCTTATGTCTACTCTTGAAAATCAGTTAGTTTCTTTGATTCAAATAAATATTTTTTTAAATAATTCATTAATGTCTGGTATTATTATTATCGTTATTGTTGTTGTTGTTGTTATTAGTTGAAGTTCAAAGGCGGTATCTCTTCAATGCCGCCTTTGAACTTCATTCAGGTCCATCCACACGGCATACAATCTTATAAATTAGAGCTAAGTTTGAAGCTCATGGTAACATATAAGATTGGCAGCTGATCACTCGTCCAACCTAGCTTTCAAACCCAGTGAGGGAAAAACTGGCTCGTTACATTTAATGACTTGCAAAACTAAACTTGTTAAATTCCATTATTGCCGATCGAACCCTAAACTATCGTAAGTCACAATGAATGGATGTTCCCTCAGAGAGAACTCGTGCCATGAGCGACTATTGGGCCTTAAACTCAATCTACACCTCAAGTGGAACTTATACATACAATCCATCGATAAAATTGCAGAAAAAATGGACGTTTACTTGTACTGCTTCAGTAAATACCTGATTCTTTGGGCTATACTTTATCTTTACCAGAAACAGGTCAGGCCAAAAATTGAGTATTACTTTCATATTTGGGAAGGAGCACCCAAGTCCTCACTTTCCAGTCTCGATAGAGTCCAAAAGCGTCTCCGCGTCCTTGTGGGTGACACATTATGTTCCACTCCACAGCACCCCCTTCTCAAGGACGAGATGTCACAAGCGTCTATCAGCCTCTGTATCGTTATTTCCCTAGAAAGTGTTCAGACGAATTACATTCTTTAGTTCCTCCAGTTCAATCCTTCACGGCTAAGACATGCCATGCCTAGTACATTACAGTGGACCAGCGTCATTTCCTCCGTATTTCTCTGGTGAGAAGCAAATTCCACAAGATTAGTTTAGTCCCGCGAACCACTGCTCTGTAGAACCGACTCTCAAGAGATTACTACGTTAAGATTACTATAATATGTTCAAATCTAGGGTTTATGATTATCTTCCTCATACATCTGCATACACCGTGCCTTTTATTCTGTAGCCCTTTACCTTGGGTGTCCCCTGGGCATTGTGTCGGGTGAAGCTCACCTATAAAAGAAAAAAGGCAGACAATTTATTTTGTTAATTAACTTGCAAACAAGATTAATGGTAAGAATAAAGAATTATTTATCCCTGTTGACTTACAAAGAAGACTGACGATTTAAATTAAATATTAAATAATATTAAATACATATTTATAAATATTCAAAAAGACGACGAAGTAAATTTATCTGGTATATATATATATATATATATATATATATATATATATATATATATATAGAGAGAGAGAGAGAGAGAGAGAGAGAGATTTACTATTGATAAGTCAGAAAGTTTGTTTATTTCTCAATAGACACACACGCACTTACATATTCACTACATATAAGGGAGAAACTTTATTTTTCTGTATATAAATATATATATATATATACATATATATATATATATATATATATATATATATATATATATATATATGTGTGTGTGTGTGTGTGTCTGTGTGTGTCTACAGACACACACATATATATATATATATACATATATATATGTGTGTGCCTGTACTCTAAAGAAACAAAGATTCGTGTATATATATATATATATATATATATATATATATATATATATATATATATATATATATTCTCTTTTCGACGAAAGATTTTTTTCTTTTATATATGTGTGTGTATGTGTGTGCATGTATGTTCATGTGTGTATTTGTGTGCGTGTATATGCGGTTGTGTATAAATTATAGTCTTTTACAACGAAGATTGACAATTTGGAAAATGCCAATCAATTTTCTCCAAGTTGGCAAAGGTTGCAATTTTTCTTACCTTTTTTTTCCTTTGTTCCCCAAAACTTGAGTCACCCAAGAACCAAAATAAACATAAATCAAGAAAATAAAACATCACTGCAAATACTTCCGGATAAAAGACAACAGGAACTTTCGTTGCCCGCCTAATCAGACAAACAAAAATAAAATAAAATCTCAAGTGCAACAATTCAACAAGATTCTTATTAAATTTATTTTCGGTTTGAATTTTTTGCAGGCAAAGGTTCCGACTCCATTTCCAGAAAATAAAGAATCAAAATGATGAACCAGTCAGTGAAATATGCTCATTAAAATTGAAAATATTCATGGCGCTAGTAATATGATTTAAAAAAAATAATAAGGACGTTCTTAAAAGAAGGTTGAATTATTTCAACTCAAAATAATTTCAAAAAGTGATCATTTCCCAGTTCAAATATAGAATACGAGTAGGCATCGGAAAGTTCGTGTATTGCACTTACTGTTTCTAATATGATTGATTCACTGATGTGTTTGTTTAACGGCATATCAACACCTTATGGGTCATGTAATGGCGCAATTTAATTTTCTCGGGAGCTTTGAAATAATAAAAAAATATATGTTATTCTGCTTTCACAATTGAATAGATGGTAGATGATACTCATACTTTTTTTTGCATATATACGTTTGATGATTACTAGAGGCGGTTATATGGGCGGTTTATGTTGTAGTTTGGTTGAAGCTATATTTTGAAACATAGTTCTATTTACTTAAGACATTGTCGGATATTATATGGATTAATATTATAACAAAATCATTTTTGTTCGTCATTTGGTTGATTGGTTGTTTTATTTAACAGTATCTACTCCTTCTAGTATATGACTATATTTCTGAGATGAGGTATTATGTACACTATTTAAATTATTCAGACTATTCTCCTCATCTTTGTCGCCATATTTATTACAACGGTTCAGCTATTGTACGCCTCGGCCTTCCTAAGTATCTGTGTATATTTCTGAGATCAGGTATTATGTACACTATTTACATTATTCGGACTATTGTCTTCATCTTTGTTGCCATATGTATTACAACGTTTCGGCTATTGTACACCTCGGCCTTCTTCTGTATCTGTCAATATTTCTGAGATGTGGTATTATGTACACTATTTTCATTATTCGGACTATTGTCCTCATCTTTGTCGTCATATTTATTACAACGTTTCGGCTGTTGTACGCCTTGAGCTTCTTCACTATCTGTCTATATTTCTGAGATGAGGGATTATGTACATTATTTACATTATTATTATTACATTAACGTCTTTATTCTCAAGGACACATGGCACAGTGGATAAAGGCGTTAGTTAGATCCTGTAATTGGACACAAAGAGTGTGAGTTCATTACCTGGCTATGGCAGTGGAGAACTTAGAGAGGGGAATTAACAGGAGATAACTGATAATTGACATCCATTAAATATAGCACGTAGAACTTGAACAGTCTACCCCAGTGAGCGAAATAAATGGTTCAGTTCGATATTCCAACCACCTGATGAAGGCCGGAGCATATAACGACCGAAACGTTGTAATAAATCTGGCGACAAAGATGAGGGCAATAGTTCGAATAAGGTAAATAGTACTCTTTATAAGTTATTTAATGCCGAAATATAGATAATGTGAACACAATTTTATGGCTTCAAATAAAAAATATTTAGAACGCAGTTGCACACTTTCAACTATAGATTAAATGTATTGCTGGTTATTGTAATTTAAATCTGTAGTGTTGTTCCATTTTTACATAAAAATTTATTGCTCGTATTTTTACTATAAAAATGTATTTTTATACTTTCCGAGAGTTTTATATGGGGATTAACTATTTGCCTATAGCTGGGACACTAACAGGTGCTACCACCCCCGGTCAGTGGTGTCCTTCCCCACCCCCCCAAAAAAACACTCCAATCTCCCGATCAGAGGCCTTGCTGCCGGATGTGATTTATCGTCATATCCAGCACCGCATTCTCCTTTACTCTTTCGTAATCATGTCAATGAGGTTAAGGCTCATTTGGAAGCAGCCAGATCACGAAAAAAAATTTCGTTCTATCTCTCAGGCGATTATAATCGCTCTCTCTCTTAATCGTCTGAGAGAACTCTTTTTTTTACCTTCCATTAGCATTACTGATGCTAGCGACCAGGAAAGTGCCTCCTTTGCCATTTCTCGGGCTACCGTTTTCCGCTAACGTCATGTGGAAAGATTATATTGAATCAATTGCTAGCTCTGTTGCAAGAAAAGATGATTCACTGTGTCGAACTAAACGTTTTTTTTTCTACCAGAATCTAACCCATTTATAAGTCTACCTTTCTTCCATGCATTGAATATTGCTGCCACATATGGCCCGAATATCTAAATAACCGAACGCTTTATATAGTCCACAGAGTTGGGGATAGATTGTTCTGATTTCAAGTGCCATGACTTTGGATATCTCAGTTTATTGCCCTTAATAAACTAAACTTTAAGATTTTGTTCCCTTTGCTGTGGACAGCCTATTGAATTCACAACTCTTTGGATCATTTCATTTTTAGATCAATCGGCCAACGCTTTTATCGACTGGACGATGTCTCTTTCGACTAAGTGAAGGGTTCCAATATAAATTTCAAGAAATATCACTTGAAGAAGGCCAGAGAGCACAACGACCGAAACGTCGTCATTATGGCAATAAAAATGAGGATAACAGTCCGAACAAGGTAAATAGTGTAGATACAGTGTAACCCGGATATAAGAGAAACACGGATATAAGAGCGATTTTCTCTGGTCCCAAAATAGAGCCATACTTACCTAAACATTTAGACCAAACCCGGATATAAGAGAAACCCGGATATAAGATACGTCTTATCCGGTCCCGACAACTCTCTTATATTCGGGTTACACTGTAGTTACAATACCTCATCTCAGAAATATAGACAGACGTTCTTTAGCACTGTAAAACCAAAACGTATTTTCTCTTAATTCGTTTTTATTTCGTTTCATTTTAGTTATTTTTATATTCTACCGAGCCTCGCTATCGGTTTGAGTTCAGAAGCCATACAAGCAGTTTAATTTACTACTAACCCTTTGGAATTCATTTTTTTTTTTTTTTTCAACTTTTTCTGAATCCTATTTCAAGTGATCGGATTAAGAATACAATTTATTTTTGCAAATACGCCTAATCATTGAGGAATTTCCTTCGTTCCTGCTGAGCATAAACATGGTCCAACATTTCGGAACATTTTTTTCATA
The DNA here is from genome assembly GCA_963932145.1 of Acanthosepion lycidas. Lineage (NCBI taxonomy): Eukaryota > Metazoa > Mollusca > Cephalopoda > Sepiida > Sepiidae > Acanthosepion > Acanthosepion lycidas. The sequence goes on from OZ010577.1 coordinate 13,286,458, forward strand.
AATTTTCGATTACATTGTTATTGCAACCTTTCAAAGGAAAAAATATTATCATTCTTTCGACATTATTGGCCCTTCCTTTATTATTCCTGCCTCGCTGGTATCGAAAAAGATTTGACTCGATATCATGTGTTCCCTTACTTCATCCCTGTAGCTGATTCAGTTTTATATTGTTATATTTGGTTGAAATTAACTGTGACATCGTCAGTCCACTCCTTTTGCGAACAAGCTTAATAAAATCATTATTTCAATAAATACAGAAAATAAAATCTTATTAATTAATCGTGGCTGTAAATTAGTTTTAAGGGGGGAATTAACGAAAGATATAAATGCTATTTGACATACGTTATGTCAAAAGTTATTGTACACGTAAATGTTTTTAAGGGTTTTCAATCTTTGGCATGAAACAAAAGATTTTAATACGGTATACTTGTATTTAAGGGAGGAAGATATCGTTGGATGTGAGTGTAATTTAACGGTAAGTGGAACTAGCGAACCGAGTTCAAATCCCCGGTTAGTCTGTTATGCCCAGTCTCCCTTTAATGCTCTTGGAAAATGCATGAATCGTTTGTTCCTTCTCTAACTTTAGTAATAGATCGTAGGATAGATTGGATTCTCTAAATTTGAATGACAAGCAGTCTAAGAGCGGGACAACTCTTAATTCTAAGCAGTAGAGAAAGAATCGTTAAAAAACATTCTTCTATCTTTCTCAAGAATCCATGGCTGACAATTAAGAGAAGAGAAGAGAAGTGTGTGGGGAGGCATGATCGCATACAGTTTGAAGTACATGGCATTTTTTTAAATACATTGCAAGATACACATATACACATATAAGATGGTCTGATTCCGAGAAGGCAACGTAATAGCCCTATTCTATCTTTCTCAAGAATCCAAGGCTGAAAATAAAGATCAGAGGCATGTTAGGGGAGCCACGATTACCTACATTCTATAAGTACATGACATTCTTTTTAAATCCATTGCAAGATACACATATATGATGGTCTGAGATAAAGAGAAATATTCTTAAAAAAATCTGTATGTAATGCGAGCATTTTATCGATACAATAACAATGGCATTAATTAAAAAATAGCGTTGGTTCATGAAAATCTGATATTGGAAATTATAAATGTAGATGTCCCATTGGTGCATTCCCTTTCGAACTAATGGCCTTGAGAAAATCAGGAATCCATCTGATAAATGTCTAGTCATGGTAATGTAATAACAGGACAATTCTGAATCCCAAACCGAGGAGGAGGCAACATGAAACTTGTCATCTTGCTTTTAAAATGTATTGCTTGCGATTTTATGATAAAAATGTATTGTTGTTCTATTTTTTTTATATAAAAATGTATTCCTTGTATTTTTACTATAAAAAATATTTTTATAGTTTCATGGTGTTTTAATTTTGGTTTGAGGTTAATTACTTGCCCATAACTGGGGTTTAACAGGTGGTACTACTCGGGGTCAGTGTGAGCCTGGGAAAAGCAATTCGCTCCTCAAAACCTCCAATCTCTCGATCAGAGGCCAGTAGTTTATCGTTATAACCAGGATTATTTATTTATTATATATATATATATATATATATATATATATATATATATATATATATATATATATATATATATATATATTAAAAAGAAGAGAGATACCGTAAACGTTTTTGGTTGTAATGAACGTTTGCGGGATCTCTCTCTTTTTAATATGCACACTTTTCTCTCGTTAGAACTACTATAACCTCTTCCTTATATATATATATATATATATATATAATATATATATATATATATATATATATATATATATATATAGAGAGAGAGAGAGAGAGAGAGAGAGAGAGAGAGGGAGGGAGAAAGAAAGAAAGATATGAATAGACAGAGATCTATGTTTATCAGCCTCTTTACGCAACTGAACAAATGAAAATATCACGTCGCACTTAGCAAGCTTTTTAAAGGATATACGTTTAAATGTTATAAAAACAATTAGATTTAAGAATACACACACAAATATGAACGTACCTTATTTCAATTAATTCAACTATTTGTGCCTGGTGTTTTTTTTCACGATTTCTTCAAATTAAAAAAAAAAAAACATACTTCTCAAAAAATGAATATTAAAACAAAGTACTTGAAATAACATATTCGAAGAATAGTGAAAAGAATTGTTTGAAAAAAAAAATTAAAATTTACTCATTTATTCAAATAGTAACACTGTACCTTTACTACTTCCTCACGCACATAAATATGGATGCCATGGCAATATTTCGCTGTACACTTAAGAGGGTCGCGTAGCACACTGCTGTACCGTGGCAGAGCGCTTGAGACTCACTGTGATAGATAAATAGATGCCCACAGAAAAATAGAAAAAGAAATATATACTCAGAATATATAGATAAATAGATAGTCAGCAGTTTGATATTTATTTGTGAGAATGTACACATTTTGAATGACGAGCAAGCTAACGCAGCATATTGGGGTATTAAATGATCAGAGAGTATTTAATGACCAATCAGCTTCGTATAAGTAAGAACCTTTCACCGGTTAAAAATCGCAATGTTCAAAATGCTTATAACATTTTGAACATTTCAATTTCTCATGGAAAAAAACAAATTTACGATTAATTGCTATCAAGTGTGACACTTGCACAACGAGAACTCCTTAGCGGATATCTCTTATTCAACAAGACGATATTCTGGTTCAGCAATTGATTTTTATATTCGGCCGTTCGCATCTTTTTGCTGGCTGATCCCATCTTGCTTTTCACTTGACAGAGATCGATACAGCATGAAAATCGATAGAATATCAATACATCTCAATGTAACATACTTCCATTGATTTCTCTACTCATCCCAGTTCTAAGAAACACAGGCAAAGGCGATAGGAAAAGGCTGGTGATTAACCTAGATGTCATATCAGGGATGGTACCCTTTGTTTACTTAAAATATGTCAAGGACTCAAATGTGCCAAGGAAGTTGGCTCAATAATCTATTCGATTATCTTTTAAAAAATTCAAGTGACTTGACTGAAGCATATCACAATCGATAGGTGTTAACACACGCACGAGTTCGATTCTTACTCCGTATCGCAGTGATATGACCTTGAGCTTAACTAAGATATTATTTAGTGACTACCGTACTTTGATGGTTAGCATACGCTAGTGAAGACAGTTCGATCTATACTGGGTGGGCGATTTCTCTAACTCTCAGATATATTCGAATAGTAATTGTTCTCCCGGGTTTTCCTGTTTGGTATCTAGACTTTACGGATTTAAGCTCTGTACGAGACTGGTGGCGAAGTATTGTCATTTTATAGTTCAAATGGCTGGATGTAACAGCAAGTAAAACGCTAGCAGTTTTTTTTTCTTTCACACTTCTCAGGTGTAGAGCTATCTCTCGGCATCTAGTTTTGCAGTAAACTTTGATCTTCAAGAATTGAAATGCAATTTAAATCGTTATCTTCTGTCTTCTTAATTCCGGTTCTTTTATTGCTCTCTCTCTCTCTCTCTTTCTCTCTCTCTCTCTCCCTAGAAGTATATTTCTCTTACATTCTTTCACACTCTGTAACCCCGTTGCATCTTAGTGGCTGTATTGCCCTGCTTGTTCTATCTCCTTAAAAATAAAGAAATATATATTGCTATCTCTTTCTTCATCCTCCCCCTCTCTCTCTCTCTCGCTCTTTACACACGCACACACACACATGTATATGATTTTTAATTGAATAATATACTGAACCTTCCCTGTTGTTTAATCAGTTTCTTGATGTTACAATGAACTTCATCACGGAAGGCATCGTAGATTTTGTTTAAGCCTATTTACTTTCGACCTTTTCTAAGTTCATCTTCATCTAATATGTTTCTAATGTTTGTAATTTACTCCTGAATTTACCATCTTCCTTGATGAATTTCATCTTGATATCAAGAAAATGATTAGACAACTGGAAATAATCAGTATAAACATAAGTAGACACAATACGAATATGCTATTCAATTATATATATATATATATATATATTCCATACAAAATAGTCTTTTGTTTTTATAAATGCTGCCTTTCAAATCCACTAATATTCTTCGTGAAATCTACAAAATTCAATGAAAACGTGTAAACAGTATTAATTATATTAACCTGCTTGAATGTTCGAGAAATTTCGAGAATATATGCTAAGAACCTAAAAGAAATCATAGGTAGTAACCACATTTCAGGGGACAAGGTAATCCGTAATAAACTAAGAACAAAAACAACAGGATTTTCCCAACCATGTAACAACAAAAGAAGTTTATGTTGCAACCATATTAAAAACACGAATTCATTCACTAGCTCAATCACTAAATCTACTTTCAAAATCTACCACGATTCTAACTGTAGAAGCCATAACATAATTTACCTTCTAGAATGCACACTATGCCAGAAACAATATGTAGGAAAATCTGAATGGCCCTTTCACTACAGAATTAATAATTATCGTAAGCGAATTAAGTCGACTCCCTATGAAAAATTATTACCTGTAGAACAACATTTCCGCCTGGAAAAACATGATTTCAAAACCCATGCCAAATTCACTATAATTGAGAAAATAGAAAAGTTCAGAGCAGATAACATTTGAAAGATTTTAGAGTCCCATGAAAATAAGTGGATACAACGTCTAAAAACAAAATATCCAGCCGGGCTAAACCATAAATTTAACAATATATAACTCAACAAATTAAAACCTACCCACATTTCTCACCCACACAAGACAGACATGCTTACGGAGGTGTGGAGGCCTCACACTTATACACTCACCCACACGAATATACACACTTACACACATCATACTCACTCACTCACTAAGAACCAAATAACACACACACAAACACTAAACAGAGACACATCCCCTTGCCAGGTCCAATAAAACTGTCAAACTGACCAGAGAATTCAGAGCAACATGGATCTATCCAGCTCTTATCTCAAATAACAACTTAAAAGAGACTGTTTGACCAACACAAGGAATGTTAAAAGATTCATTTTAAAAAGATAAAAAAATAAAAAAAACAAATGAAAACTACAGACAAAAGTTCATTTTCTCCAGCAAAAGACTCATTTCTGTAGTTTAGTGCTACCAGCAAGCAGAAATATTTCTCCTCCCGATGATGGCCATTTTGGTCGAAACTAGTCGAGGAATCTAAATGGAATAATAATAAAAAAAAACGAAAGAATATTAATCTACAACCCAGTGTGTCTAAAGATTTTAATTTTTTTAATTTTTAATTTTTTTATTGTTCAAAATATATATATATATATATATATATATATATATATATATATATATATATATATATATATATATATATATATATATATAAAGGATCCACGTGTTCTTATAATATGTAAAATAGATATGTCATTTAATAAAAGACAAACGATAGGGTAGAAATATGTCAGTACGATAAATATTTATTAATTATTAATTACTAACCATAGGACAAATTATTAACCATATGTTAACAATTAATATTTAATAAATGTTTTTCGTATTGATTATATTGATACCCTGTCGTTTGTCCTTGTTTTATTAATTAACCTATATATCTTGCACACAAAACACACACACACACACACACACACACACATATATATATATATATATATATATATATATATATATGCATTAGTAGTTAAACGTCATTTTAGTGGATACTCATGTCAGAGTAGACGATACCTTTTTTTATTAAACATTATATTAGATCTTTAATAAGATGTAAGCCGGTAGGTGAAATTAAATAAATATACTGTCCTTTTTAGTTGTTTTTACTTTTAATCGATTTTACTCCTAGCAAAAGAGTAAAGCTACCAATGAACAAGGGGTTACTGGCCGCGAAATACTTAAAAACAATTGAGAACAATAGAATAGTTATCAGAAAGTCTGTAGATAAGGATAAACATTGCATTTAAATTTTTGAAGGGGAAAGTTGGCTGGAAAGCATGGAGCCGGAAGAGTCTTACACAAGTGAGAAGTGCGAGAGAAGAAACTGTTAGCATAGAACTTACGGTTTAATAAATAAATGGTACGTTTACGCAAAAATAGGTATTCACTAAAAATAAAGTATAAGTAATAAAATAATATTATGAATATTTCTATGGTTAGAGAAATATCTGAACGCGTGAGTGCTATTTGAAGATTATATTCAGACGTTAGTTTGACTTGAAAAATATTTCGGACATCATATGCGTAGGTTAAGAATACAGCTTCGATTTTGGCGTCCAACTAGTGCTCCATAGTGACGTCCTTTTACCTGACTAATGACTGAGAAGTAACCAGACATATCAAATTATGTGTACATCTTTATGTGGGCGTTATTTCAGCTTTATATATATATATATATATATATATATATATATATATATATATAGTGTTACCCGGATATAAGAGACCCGGATATAAGAGAAACCTGGATATAAGAGAGATTTTATCTGGTCCCAAATTAGAGCCTGTGTTAATGTATATAAAATAGACCAAACCCGGATATAAGAGAAACCCCGATATAAGAGACTCATCCGGTCCGGACAACTCTCTTATATCCGGGTTACACTATATATATATATATATATATATATATATATATATATATATATATAAATAAAGTTGGCTATCATTTCTTGCCTCCATATAATGACCTCATTAGCGCAGTATATGAAAAACCAATATTTTAAAAGAAATACAAATGTCAAGAAACACTTTGGGATTTTATTCTGCTTGCAAAAATACAGCATTGCATAAACTTCATGTACGTTATTAAATTTATATCAACTATTTACGCTCCTGGGAGTAAAATAAAAAACAAAACAAGAAAAGTAAACTATTTGCGTTGCACGTCACCATGCTTTTATATATATATATACATATATATGTGTGTGTGTGTGTGTGTTTCTCTGTGTGTGCATTTACTTCACATGAAAACTAAAGACAAAATATAAACGTATATATATATATATATATATATATATATATATATATATATATATATATATATATATATATATATATATATATACCGCGCATATGTTTTGTATACACCATTGATTAAGTAAATAGTTATTTGCCCACCTGTATGAGTACGTCATCTCTCATGTATATGGTTGATAATATGTTTGTATTAGAATATCGGGTTTCGATTCTGAGTTGAGGCAATGGGATGTCATAGCCGGACTGATGAGCTATGATACACCAAATCACTCTGTTTGTCGATGATAATGTGTGTATATATATATATATATATATATATATATATATATATATATATATATATATATATATATATATATATTCATTTCCTGAAAATAAATTTCCTTGTTTACCTTAGGATACCATACAGAGCTGATATGGATGTTTCGAGAATCGGCAGAGGAGTGTGGGTTTAAAAGGTACTATTCGAGCTTTGTCTCACCGGAAGCCATATATGGCCGAACTGTGAGGACGTAGGGGACGCAAGTTCGAATCCTGCCGGGGAATGTATATGTTTCTTACAAGATTTCTCGAATATTCAGGCCGGTAGTTGTATAAAAATATTTTTGAGCTTCTACTCGAATATGGGTAGCCATTAAATATAACCTTAAAACAAAATGAATTAACCATATATATATATATATATGTGTATGTGTTTGTGTGTATGTCTATATATATATATAGATAGATAGATATAGATATATATATTTAATAGATATATTATTTCATTTGAAAATAAATATATAAATATTCATGTACATTTGGGTGGTAAAAATCATTCAAACAGACGACCGTCCCTAATATTGAGCTAATGTTCAAACAGAATATTTTTATGTTTGGGTCCCTCTTTGTCGGAAGAAGAATTTTTCCAAAATCATTCCTATTTATGCGTGCATCTGTTTATTAAAGCGAGCGTGTGCGTGTGTGTAGAAGCGTTGTAAAAAGTAACATATATGAATGTATATGGCTACATCTATGCGTATATATATATATATATATATATATATATATATATATATATATATATATATATATATATATATATATATATATATATGTGTGTGTGTGTGTGTATTAAAGCGATTATCGTGAGAGTGTCGTAAAGATTTTGTGAGAGTTAAAGTTCAGAGCCAACCAAGGCGAAGCTATAAAACGACAACGGTTAATGTATGTATTTTCATTCGTTCTTACCTCGCCCCAGAGTCTACAGGCACGTAAATGTCTGCTGAACTCATTAGGAGTTTCGAGGAAAACAAAAAAAAAATCTCCAAGCTTGAAACTTCTGTTAATGTCATGTTTAACATGTTGCATTTATTTATCTATATATTTACTTATTTTTGCTTATGTGTCTGTAATTTGCTTTTCCTTCCGGTTTCATATTTTCTTTTTTTTTTTTTCGTCAACGAATCGATCCCATGTCTCTTATCATATTTCGCATCAATTATACATTTGCAAGTCATTCTTTTTTTTTTTTTCTGTCAGGGCTTATTTTGAATCCCAGCCTAAAACGTCGTTAGGAATATAGCACCTTGTAAGTAAAATTCGATTCTATATTCAGGAATAATGAGAGTAAAAAAAAATAATTACAATGTTGTCAGGTGCAATTATTTATCCTGCAATTCTTCTTCTAATGTGATCTCCATTTAAGAAATGTCCCAAATTCTGTTCAGAAGCTGTCGTGTACTGTGCAAAAGTCGGTAGAGTTAATGTCTCTTCTGGATTTTTTTATTCTTTGGATTAGGAACAACACTATCGATAGACAGAATATGGTTGTCAGCAAAAGAAACAACGCAATATTTAAACTAATTGAAGATACCAGAATCAAGTAAGTACAAATAATTTAAATATCTAAAAGTTGTTTTAACAAAAAATACGACACCGAAATCCGATGGCGCATTGAGTTAGCGAAAGACGCCAACAAAGCAAAGTATTCAATTTTGTAAGTAACAAAGAAAAGCGTGTTGAACTTTTATATGATATCGGTCCTTTTATATGATGGCGGTGAATGCTCGGCAATCTCTACACAAGAGAGACATGAAAAAACACAAATGTGGTTCTACAGAAGGATACTGGGAATCCTAATGGAAGAACATTTAAGCAACGACGAAGTCTTAGGGAAAATCGAAGCAAAAAAAAGGACACATACTTAGAATCAGAAAGAGACAATTGAAATTTCTAAGGCACATAGACGGCTTGGAGAATTTGACACTCACGGGACATACAGAAGGCAAATGGGACAGCGAAAAGCAGCGTATACCCTAGCTAACGCGCTTGTGTTATTGGCAGAAAAAGGATTCGGAGAAATAGCAAATAAACAAACCGCGCTACAAGCTACAAATGACTGGAAGTGGTGGAGAACCATGATCGTATATATCCTGAAAGGGCACAGCACATAGAAGAAGAAGAAGAAGAAGAAGAAGAAGAAGAAGAAGAAGAAGAAGGACGAAGAGAAGGTTTTTCATCGTATCGTTTATCACGGCCTGGTGTGTGCAATGGATAAAGTCTCCACAGGAGAAATCGGAGAGCCAAGTTTGAATTCCAATCGGGCCCGTTACATTCACTTGTGACCAAATACACTTGGAAAAGTAAGAATCCATCTCATTTCACCCAAGCTATGGGTTGAATAGTATCAGAAACTGGGTCCTATAGCCTTGTTTGTCAGACAGTATATCGCAGACAGAAACGGCAACCTACTGCGGGAAATCTTCTATCAAGTCAGTTATGAATCGAAAGAAACATGATCGCTTAAGCGTGTATCAAGTATTACAGTTCACAAATTAAATTCTATATCCATTGTTATTCTTCTTACATATTTCTTTATAATTTTCTAAATGACAACAGAATAAATAGCGTTTATAATTTTTGTTGTCAATTCTCAAGAAAAATGTCCAAAATTCAATTCCATATATTACAGCTTTATTAGTGTTCCAAAAATAGCTTTCAAAATCAATAAACATTACTGAAAGAATATTACAAGAGGAAAATGGCCTTTTGACGCAGTCTTTTTATTTTATTTTATTTTTATTTTATTATATTTTATTTTATTTTTATTTATTTTATTTTTATTTATTTATTTTTATTTATTTTTTATTTATTTTTTTCTACCTGGTCCTACGCTAAACTTTTGCCAAATGCTGAACGTGGCGTGATCTGAGTAAAAGAGAACGTGGTTTGAAGCGAAGATTATCAGAATAAGAATATATACCCATTGACACTTAACTTGAAGATGTTGAAATTTTAGCATTTCGGGAAGCATTCACTCGGCACTCAATCGCGCAATACATTTTGAACACGGGTGATACGTGGATGATTCGGCTCCGTGGACATAGCATCGCGTGTCTTAGCTATAAAAGTCTGAATTGGTGGTGCTAAATTGGAACTGATTTAAACATTTTTCCATGGGAAAAGCCATAGAATAGCGATTGGCTAGCGACATTGCGTCTATAGGAGATTAGGTTTCCTCTTCAGCCCTCACCCACAAAAAAACCGGCTAAACGTCTTTGAACTCGGTGAAGGCTGAGAATTCTCTGAAAAAATAATTTAGAAACAGACCTGCTCATAACCTTCAATCGTTGATCTGCTGCCATACGGAACCACTTCGGCACGTCAGCTTCTCTGCAGCGGACAGAAGGGCCAACCAACAGGTTATATATGTTGCCCTGAGGATAATCAGATGCTAACTGCCTTCGAATGAAGAGATTTCTAAGTGTCACTGTCGCAACAGAGTAAAAGTCTTAATGAAAAATAACAGGGAACACTGGTACCATTTGTCTCATCGGCTATCCTCAGGGTGACGATTTAGATTTATTGGTTCTAGGAAAAAGCACAGCTTCTTTCCTTACACCCTGCGAAAAATGAACGCTGCTGCACGATGTCAATTTTAAATGTATTTTAAGCGTCATTAATTTTCCTAATTCGATGTAATGGATAGCGGCTCAGATTGAGTAATCAGACAGCCGGGTTCGAATTCCAGTCGAATCCATTACATTCTCTTACGTGCTAATACCATTTGAAAGGGCATGAACCCACTTCTTCTCCTCCTATCAATGGGTAAATAGCAGAACAGACTAGAATCTATAGACTTGGGTAGCAACCGGTCTAGGAGAAGGAAATAACACGGCCTGAAGAGGGTTGGCCTCCGTAAGGCTAGCTGGCTCAAGAAACACCACTGTGGCTGCAGTACAGATGGTGCCCCTACGACTCTGCGTATCACGGGATATATATATATATATATATATATATATATATATATATATATATATATATATATATAATTAAGTTATAAGGAACTTGGTAAACCGAATTGGTTAATCCAAAGAGGATGAAATCCTGAGAGCTCAATGTTAGGACAGAGCTAATATGTAATGAAAAACAAACCACTTTAATGTACCATTACGATAATTTATTTCACCTAAATCCTTTTTAAGGATTCAGGATCATCAGGTAAAACTTCCAACAACGAATTGAGAAAAAAATATATATATATATATATATATATATATATATATATATATATATATATATACGAAAATTTATATATGTACGAAAATTTATATATATATATATATATATATATATATATATATACAACTGACCAATTTAATTGTGCATTATATAGTAACAAGAAGAGAGCACCTCGACGAGGTGTAATGGCCAGAAAGTTTTGTCTTGCTACATCACTGGGTGTCCCATACTTTCGACCATGTGCCACATCTAAGCCGTGCTAAGAAAATCACTATAGTAACAAGAAGAATAAATAAAGTGAGTATTGTGTAGCGCCAGTCCAGGTATGTCAGCAATACTACATTTATGATCACATCTCTATAACAGAGAACAAGAGTGGTCAAGGAGAGAATCTCTATCAGATTTAGGAACTCCGTAGTCACAAGAATGCATTTTACCAGCCTTAGGTTAAAAATAAGCCCTCTAACCTCGTGGCTTCAAATCGCCCCAAACGAAATGAACAAAAAGTTACAGTCACAACGCCGTTTTGTGACTGGTTGTTTGGTATTTTCTAAGAAAATGGCGGTATGATGAATCTGATATTCAATATAGAATCATACTGACATTTTCTTGAGCTTTTTATTTATTGAATTACAATATCATGGCAATCTATTGAACTTTTTGATTATTGCGTAATGTTTCTCTTTATTTATCGAATAATTAGTTATGAATTAAAACGAATTACTTTGTATGTATTCAAGTTTTAAAATCCATCATGATTTTCTGTTGCTATTAAATTTGTAAAACTCTTCTTTAGCGAATAATCTACGCACATGTATAAGAACTAATTTGGAAAAGAAAGATTTTCAATAATATATGCATATTTGAAATACATCTTTTGAGTCGGATAATCTTGAAAAGTTAGGCAATAATATTCTGACATTTGGTGAAAAGGGTGCATTGGGCAAAAAAAAAAACGGTTGGGAAACATTGGTATATAGATAAACTCTGTACGATTCGTGTAAGTAGGTGATATGCTATAGTGATTTTCCCAGCGTAACTTAGATGTGGCACAAGGCCAAGGGGATATGCTGTAGTATCCGAACAAATATGTACTAATTATATTGTTATGGTTAAGGTTAGGACCAAGGAAGAACAACACGGAGACAAGAGTAGAAATAACGAAGATATATTACACGAAATAATAATACAAGATGTGGAAGGTGTTAGTATGACTGTCAGTCAGGTTTGAAGTGAACTACTATCGGCTCGACTCGATTCGGTATCTAGCCACCCCCCACAAGGGTTCATGTGACACAAGGCCGAGTTTAATGTGGGTTTCCCGAGCCCGTAGGCTCGTCCAAAAAAATGACCGTAGAAACCGTATAACCGGGATCGGGTTGGTCAACCTCCCCGAACGAGACTCTGCTCTTCGGCGTAGCCTCGTCCAGGTTCGTCTCTGCTCAGAGGCAGAGAGTTCGACCGTCAAGCCGAGAAGATCGGCTTGAATCGGTATCTAGCCACCCTTCCACTAGGGTTGCATATGGCACAAGGCCGAGTTTAATGTGGGTTTCCCGAGCCCGTAGGCTCGTCCAAAAAATTGACCGTAGAACCAGTATAACCGGGATCGGGTTGGTCAACCTCCCCAAACGAGACTCTGCTCTTCGGCGTAGCCTCGTCCAGGTTCGTCTCTGCTCAGAGGCAGAGAGTTCGACCGTCAAGCCGAGAAGATCGGCTTGAATCAGTATCTAGCCACCCTCCCACGAGGGTTGCATATGGCACAAGGCCGAGTTTAACGTGGGTTTCCCGAGCCCGTAGGCTCGGCCAAAAAGTGCCCGTAGAACCCGTATAAACGGGACCGGGTTGGTCAACCTCCCCGAACGAGAATCTGCCCGTCGGCGGAGCCTCGTCCGGGTTCCTCTCTACTCAGAGGCAGAGAGTTCGACCGTCAAGCCGAGAAGCTCGGCTTGAATCGACCCTCTCTCTTTAGAGGCGTAGTATACATAGTGTTAGGAAGAGTTCATTCTGTAGATATAGGTAAAGATCCATGACATATATAAAGGGGAAAAGCATTTTTAATGACAACGCGTTTCTCTTACGTGTGCTTTGTTGGCGTCTTCAGGTGAAAATGAACGATAAAACTGTTGTTTTCTTTTTTATTATTAAATCCATTAATGTCACTTTGGCAGGTTGGAGTTTTTCCACCCAGAAAGAAAGACTAAAATGTAATTTTTATGTTTAAGCTGTTATTGTTTGTTAGACTGGAATTTATTCTACTTTAAGGAGACTCTCCCCTCCCACTCTCTCTCTTGTCTAGTATTGCGTGGTTTTTCTTCTTCACTCAGGTCCACACATTAACAACCGACCTTGTGTCATAATCTAGGTCAGTGGGAGATCAAAGGTAAATCCCGGAGAGAAAAGCAAAATCTATGTTTGTTAATACTCTGATTGTCGTTCTCTCTGTGTCCGGGCAGAGAGGAACCCAGACGAGGCTATACTGAATGGCAGACTCTCGCCTGCTGAGCTAGACAGCTACCCCACCCCGTGTAAACGGTGTCTATGGGCAATTTTTGACCGAGCCTACGGGCTCGGAATCATCCCACGTAAATTAACCGGCATTGTGCCACATCCTGCTTTGTGCGGAGGTCTTGTGTAAATACTGAGATAACAAAACCTCTGTGTTTGCTAATACTCTGTCGATCTCTCTGCTTGCAGGCAGAGAAGAACCCAGATGAGTCTCTGCCAAAGGGCAGACTCTTGTTTAAGTAGGTAGACAGCTACCCGACCCCATGTATACAGGGTCTACGGGCAATTTTGTACTCGATACTGTTGACTCGGAATCGCCTCACGGAAGAAAAAAAACGGCATTCTGCTACATCCTGCATTGTGGGCAGGTCTTGGGTAAATACTGAGAGACAGCAAAAGCCGTAGTTAACGGTGGTCTGAGAAAATACAATAGTAATCTGCAGCTGGAGTAGTTTGGCTTGTTTTAGTTTGTTTTACGACATATCAACCTCAATGGGTTATTTAATGCCGACAACTTTTTTTTTCCTGGTAATATTTTTGTTTTGTCAAAAATCTATTTCTGGGAAAATTATTTTCAAAATCTTATTGATGGTAATATTTTTTCCAAAACGTATTACTGATAATGTTTTTTTTTTTTGTTTTGTTTTTCAAAATAAAAAAGTATTGATGGTAATATTTTTTCTTCAAAAATTTATTTCTGATAATAATTTTTTACAATGTATTTCTGGTATTAAAATCTATTTTTACACTTTCAAAATGCTTTTTTCCTAAGTTTCGGGTTTAATTATTTGCCCATAGCTGGGACCCTAACAGGTGCTACCACCCCGGGTCAGAGTGGACCTGGGAACGCCAGCAATTAAGAAGTGGTTCCACTCTCATCAAAGCCTCCTGATCAGAGGCCTTGCTGTTGGACCTAATTTATCGTCTTACCCTGGATGCGGATATAGTTTATCGTCATACCGAGGACGGACTCTAAGTGTAGCTGAACTCAACTAAGTAATAATCACATTACAAAAATAGGAATACATGTGAGTTATTTCTTCTAATAATTGCATAGAGAGTGGCATAGAAAATGCTAAAAGGATTATATAGAAATTCATTGGAAATTATTTTACTATAAGAAAGTATAATAATTTTATTCGCATATAATTTGTTATGCAGAGTAACTTTTGAATTAACTGCGTTTATATTTTAACGGCAACTATTTTTGTTTAAGAAAATAATCAAAGATGTGATAAATTAAAAAAACACTCAATATTACAAAAGAAAAATCTATTTAATCCTTTATTAACTTTTTATTCACGTTACTGCTTAGTTGGAATTTTTTTCTGTCAAACTTTTACCCCATTCCTGCTCTGTCAAAAAATGTTTTTTACTCTAGAATTAATTCCATTAATCATGAAATTAAATCTGTCCGGGCACCTCAATCAAGTCAACCCCGTCGTTGGGATGTTCGGTTGGTAGTACACAATGGCTTTGTTGAAATGAATTAGAAATTGAAATTGTTATTCGTTCTTACTGAGTTTTACGAAATATTTGACAACTATAAATGGCCAATTCAAAGTAGTATATGCAATGAAAACCTAAAAAATTTCGAATTCAAATTTCCGTCATATTGAAATATTTGATTAGTGTTGCCATACTGCTATAATCAATCTGCCTATCCTTTAGGTAAAGCATTTGATTCATAACAGGATTACTGTGAAGGCTGATAACTTGATCGCAAACAAAAAGAAATCACTGTATGCTGGGTTTTCTATACAGGAACGTAATAAAATCTATTGTCTATTATTATATTCTAGTATTATGTTCTTTTCTATCCTAAACTTTAATGAGGGTCTGTGTAAGTTCACCTTATCAAAAACATCTTGGTCTAAGTTCGCCTGTATCTAAGTTCGTCTGATCAAAAACAATTTGTTCTAAGTTCGTCTGATACAATAAGATTTAAACATTTACCGGTGGAGTCTGACAATAAAGCAATCATCCACGTATCTAACCCAATTAAAATGTCTGGAAAGTAGATTTAAGGCAAATTCTTTCTCAGATCCTCTATAGTTATGAGAAATCATGGCTGTCGAAACTAATATATCAGACACATTTCTTTTTTTCACGCCCTAACTACATACAGAAGTCAGCATCACCAATGTGTTGTTCACCGATACACTGAAACGTTTCTAATAAAGAAAAAATATTTTTAGTTTGGTTTCCGAGAACCATATATGTTTACGATGGAATAACTAAATTAAACTAACTAAACGATATTTACACAGAAAAAAAAAATCTATATTTGATAAGAATGTATTGAAATATCTTTCGTTGAAGGGCTCATGGACGTGAATATAAACTAAATGTTGGTAATATTGAAGTAATGTCTAATTGGAGGTATTGTCATCATGTGACCTATACTGGTGATATCACGTGACAAAGGTACTTGAAAATTTCGTGAAATGGAAGGTAGCCATTTGCTATAGAGGCTGAATTTGTCTGCATCGATTGAAACTTTTGCGTTACAGATTTTTAAAAACTTAATTGCGTTCAGCTCTGGATTGCTACAAAATTTCCAGAAAGAAAAGACAGACCCACCCTTGATTGATATGATACCCGAATGTTACTGTGTTGATGGCGGGCTCAGAAGGAGAGCTGAAAATATAACAATAATGACAAACTCTGAGTTACGAAAATACATTGAACATTTCTTTTTTTCTTTTTTTTTTGTAAAAAAATATTGTAGATATATATATACCCATGTGCAAATTATTTTTTTTTAAGCGTTTCACCCCAAGCAAGGAGGGAAGCCACTAGCACGCAAGGGGTTACAGAGAGTTGGAGCGAGACCAAATAGGAGTGATAGAGGAAAGGATGAAGAGAAGAATAGGGGATTGATCAAGGCAACTTGATACGTCGATTGACATTGCATTTGAATAGTTGGAGATTATAGCTATCAGGGAAACAGGAAAAGGGGACGGAGTTCCACGGGTGAGAAGTGTGAGACATGAAGCTATTGGAGTAGAAGAGACGGCTACATTTAACAGTTTCGACAGTGAAAGAGTGAGAGCGAGATGCAAGCCTAGTTGAACGCTTATATTCATGAAGTCTGGGAACCAGAGAAAGCAGCTCATCGGAGCAGTTACCGTGAAAGTATTTGTAAAAAAGACAGAGGGAGGCAACGGTACGTCTGTGAGAGAGCGGCTGCAGACGAGATGCCAGATCAGGGCCAATTTGAAACAAAACGAATAATTCTGATATTATTTTCATTTTTTAGTATTTTTTCTAAAGAAACCTGGCCTAATGCTCATGTTAGTATTTTGTATGTTCATTCCACGAAGTCGTTCCTTACAGATTGACCACAGATTCTCGATTCGATTTAAATCAGGAGAGTTTCCGGGACAGTCTATAGTATTTTGATTTGCTCAGTGGTAAGGCTTGCCAGTATATTCGTGCAGCATTATATTTTTTCTACGCTCCTTGTAGTAAGGTCCATCGCAAACAATGGTCGTAGGACAACTAATTGACAGTAGTGTCTGGGCTAGATGAAAATCTGATGCAATCACGGAAGACGTAATATTTTTCAAGACCAAATAAATTTCATTATACACCCCGAAAATAGATTCATATTGCTGCATACCACTGCCAATGAGCTAATCTGAGGAAAAGGCTGGAATTGATTACACCCTGTCACTTGATCGTATGGTGAAAGAAAGGAAGCTAAAGCGGTTGTTTCAATTAACTTGCATAAGGATGTATGTACAAACTGATATCTGTCTATCGCAGTTGTTCAAAACTGATTTGGGGCCATGCCCCACTTTAGTATTTCTAAAATTCTGGTGGCCCCCTGTAATACTGAACAGTTAAATATATATATATATATATATATATATATATATATATATATATATATATATATATATATATATATATAAAACATATAATAGAGAACTGAAAGTCAGAAATGTAAAATATTTGAATGAAAACTTATTCTGTAATATACCTTGATCATTTTAATCATGAAATAATAATACCAAATGAAATTTGAGCTGATCACAAAATGACTGTTAGTGAGATCCTTATGCGCCATGTCTGCTACAGATAGATTTTATATTAGGCACCAATTTAGTCAGCTTAAGCCTCAAGTCTTCTCGTTTAGTGATATCCAGTCGATTTCTTTTCTTCAATACCAAATCATTTACAGAACTAAAGCCACATTCGCCTAAATAGGAAGATGGAAATGATAACAACAAATTAATGTTAATAACTTTTAATAACTCGTTCTTGAATTGCCTTTATCCATTCTGCCATGTGTCCTTGTGGACCCATGGCAAAGTGGATGAAGGCGTTAGTTAAATTCAGTCACAAGACGCAAAGAGTTAAGGCGGTGAAGAACTTTCAGAGGGGAATTAACAGGAGATAACTGATAACTGACATCCATTAAACATGGTACTTGGAACTCGAACAGTCTACCCCAGTGAGCGAAATAAAGGTTTCAGTTCGACATTCCAACCACCTGAAGAAGGCCGAAGCGTTCAAAGGCCGAAACTTTGTGATAAACATGGCGAAAAAGATGAGGACAATAGTCTGAATAATGTAAATAATGTACATAATACTTCATCTCAGAAATATAAACAGATACTGAAAGGCCGAAACGTTGTAATAAATATGACGACAAAGATGAAGACAATAGTCTCAATAATGTAAATAGTGTGCATAATACCTCATCTCAGAAATATAGACAGAACCTTTTTAATTTAAAATAATCGAAAGTATTCATTCTTTATCTTAATAACAAATCGGCGTATTCTTGTTTTTTTTTATCTCTTGTGTAGATAAACTTTTGCGAAATTAGTATGTTTCTGATAATAAAAGTGAAGTACATGATTTTGTTAGCGCCTTCAAAAATTCAGCCCTTCTCTGTCTCAGAATGTTGTGCTTAGGGAATTGTAAGAATGAGAAGAAAACGATATTTCTAAATATCGGAACTTGTTAAAAGTAATCACCTTTTGTGAAATTCTAAAAACTAGGAAACTAAAAAAGACTTAACCCCTTTTTCTATGGATAGTATTTATACACCAGAACATGACCCCAAAATATAAAAGATCTATGTCGCGGAATTTACATCATTTTTGTTCTATAAAGGCCATGGTATGATTTCGAGATTCCATTGCAGTGTTTCACTAACCTAATTTAAGTAACGGTAAAACTAGCAACAAATGAAATCATTACGACGTACTTGGCAAAATTTTTAAAGTGTATACATTTAATGGTTATGAAATAACACCATACATTTCAAAACAAATTACACACACAAATTAGGAATACCATAATTCATGTGGTTTATATACATGTATAACTATATAAATTCTAAAAAAAATGCTTATATGATATGAATGATTACAAGATATTTCTCTTGACAAGTAATCCTGTTCTATTTTTCCTTATTGTATGCTGAAACATAACACATATAACTGGGTTGTATATATTCTGCAAAACTATTTATTAAAACCCGATACGAAAACATATTTCAACAGCTAGGCATGCTCTACGTTAGGATATTATAAAGCTAGTAAAGTATATCTTTTCAAACCCCATTTATTCAATCCGTACAATGAGACGATCCAAAGAAAACTAGATTACTTAGCATGCTTTAATATCGACAACCATAATCTTAACAACATAACATACGTATATATGTCGAGAGTGGACTCAGAAAGAAAACTATAAAATTTCCTAGAGAATTTATGAAAAGGAAATAAGAAGAAAGCTCTGTTAACAGCGTGGTTGCCAGCAAGAAGCAGCTCTCATTGTGAGGTTCGAAATGAATACAGAATAAAACCGTTACAGAAATTTAGTTATCTAAATAGAACAAATAACAGAAAGGTTGAGACAGGAATAAATGCTAATGTTAATATTAGCCGTTTCCTTATAAGGAAAAATTCTATGCTCATTTAGTATGAAATTAATACAATTTTTTGTCTCTTGAAACTATTTTTCAGGATTATAGGTTTCTCAAGTCCAATCACCGTTAAGTGTCTTTCCAGTATTATGGGGGATTTACTTCCTTGCTTCCATAAGCTAAAACTTAGTCATGTTCTTGAATAGCCTCATCTGATCGAGGCTTTCATATGGATGTCATGCATGGCGTAAAACTCGTTCACAAATATTTAATTATCGGCTGTGTACAACTGCTTTCTCAGATCGGGTGTTCAAATTGGTTTCGAGCAAGTGACGCGTATAAATATAAGCGAGGAACATCTCTTATTGACAGGCGTTAATCAGATACAAAGAATTGTAGCCGATAACAGAAGCCACATAATTCGAGGACTTTTAACAGTAGCAAAACTAAAATGTTTAGCACATGTAACCTAAGACAGAATATTGACATAACCAAGATGATGATCGTGATGATGATCGTGATTTTTTAAATTTAGCTTAGATGTGGCACAAGGCGAAAAGTATGAGGGAGCCAAGTGAAGACCGAACTCACTCCGCAGTAATTGATTTAGCAATTACACCACATCGAGGTGCTCAAATCAAAATGATGATGTACCAGACTATCCACCCTCGCCAAAAGGCAAAATATGAAAACCTTATCAACTGTGAAAGAAGCATTCATATTTGTTCCAATTGTTATGAAAAATTGCAAAGATTATATAAAATTCAACTGATAGCGGTAGTGATTGCTCGGTCAATGAATGCCGACTGTTTCCTATAAAGGAAACATCTAATGTTCCCATTGTAATTATCAATACGCGTTCGGATTTTGGTGTTAGATTTTCTATGCTCTGTTAAAAAACTTCCCACTTTTTCTCTTTTAATAAACCATAATTACGGTTGATGCTTAATCCTCCCTCAGTGAGGATAAAATCCATTTCAGTAAAAAGGATCTTCTCCCCACGGCCCCGTGGCGTGACATTCTCTTATTAATTACTATAAATCATATCAACATTGATTAACAATACTGCTTCGTAGGCGCTTGACCGTAAATTGAATAAAAATCGGTAGATTCTATTAGTGAAGTCATCTTACGATTTTCACCATCACAAGTCCTCTTCAAGTGTAGGCTATTAAAAAAATGCTTGTGAGGAAGGATGACTAAGTAAATTTTCTCCTACCGTTAACATACAAGTATTTTCCTATCTTCGAGATATAAATATATTGCATAAAACTGTAGAACAATACAAATGAGTAGTAAATATCTTTAGTAATTTGAATTGTTAAAATCATAGTCGCTACGTTTATGCCCTGTAAACTATAGCAGCGGTCCGTTTATATTCATTTAGCAGATTATTGACATGGACTGAGGTGTGTGTATCTATCTATCTATCTATCTATATATATATATATATATATATATATATATATATATATATATATATCACGTTTTCTGTAGTTGATATCTTCATTTATTATTGCAGAAATCAAGTATTGAAAACATTATAATAGCGACCTAAGGAAAAAAATTGGAATAGGAAAAATATTTGGTATGCACCCTCTTTTAACCAATTGGTCATTACCATTCCTAGTGTGTAGCGATTTTTAACGTTTTTGTTTTAATCTCAGATAGTAAATTTTATATATATATATATATATATATATATATATATATATATATATATATATATATATATATATATATATATATATATATTGTAATAAAAAGAAAGACCAGTAAGATATATAATCCGGAGTTCTTACTGATATTTTTATTTTTACAAAACAGTGCTCAATGTAAATTTACAGAGCATAAATATTATAAATTAAATGATTTAAAAATATGGTTTCTTCGCTACACAGCCATTACCACGTTTCAAAAACGGAAGCTAAAAACTTCAAATTTAATTATGTAATTAAATGAAAAGCATTAGTTCTGTTTTATCTTCAAACAAATTTTGTAATAACTTTACAAAATTCGATTTTTAGCTTCGGTTTTTGAAAGATGGTAGTTCCTGTGTAGCAAAGAACCATATTTTTAAATCAGTTAATTTATTATATATATATATATATATATATATATATATATATATATATATATATATATATATATATATATATATATCTCAGGGACAGAGCGTATATAAATATAAATATTTAAGTGGAGAAGGTTGGCCTGGTAGATAGAAGTGTCGATAGTGTTTCTCACGTGGAATTTTTCTCAAATGAATTAGAAGTACTACGTGGTACGAGACCGCAAGTATTTGCCAATCACGATCGAGGATTCCGTAACGTATTAGTGTCAGATAGGCTCGACATGTTCTGCAGTCGCAGTAGCAGTGGTGTGTTCTGAGCAAGACAGTCTGACGGAGCTCAGCGCTCTCCAGGACGGTTTGAATTCAGAGTTTTCCTTCTCCAAGATTAGTCGCCATCAATGTCCACTGTGTCCTGCTATTTACCCATATCTGGAAGAGAAGAGACTGATTCATACTTTCCCCAAGGATATTAGCACGTAATTGAATGTAACAAACTCATATGGAATTCGAACTCTGCTCTCCGATTCTACAATCCGAGCCGATATCCCTTACTTGACTAGACCTGAAAATTGTAAATAACGGTGAATAAATCACTGAATAAAAATTACTTGTGACTTAACCTAATATCAATTTTTGTTCCACCCTATGCCTGTTGACATCATTTGCTTACGGTGTGTTCACTTGTTTGATCAGGCGTTGACATTTTTATTTTCTCTCTTGATTTAGTGATCCTCTTAAATTGTATTTCTCTCTATCAATGTTTCCAGTTAACCATTAATAAGATAGATACAAACTAGATAACTCGCAACAAATAACTCCAAAGCATTTTTGTGAAATGTTAAATAAAACCCTTTCGTTTTGCTTTATGTCTTTGTATGTTTTTTTCCTCTTGACTCTGCCAATTTAAACAACGCTACAGATATCTTGCCACGGGTGATATTTGACTTTCAAAATATGACACGAATTCACATCAGGTTGTTTTTCTTGAGAGGTTTTTTCATATGACGGTGTTTTAATGTTTGGAACATACTTTTGAAAATGTAGGTCAGATTCAGATAATGTTTCAAAGCTTTCAGAAATATAATTGTACTTCGCTGAAAAATTTTTTTTTTTCGAAAATAAATGAATGCCAATTTTGAAGCAAAAATATTTGTCAAATTGGAAAAAATAAATATAACATTTTACGTACTATTACAGATTTGGATCATACTATAAGGAATTACTTTGCTTTGAAAATTGGAAGGAAGCTGGTAAAGTGTGTAAGATATTTGAAGGTGAACATTTAAGTCGGGTAAGTCGCGACTGTTCTGAGTAGGTTATTTTGCTTCAAATGGTTAGGTATTATTTCAAATATCGCTAGTATAGTGGAACACTTATATAAAATCCAGGGCTAAAGATTCTGGAAAAATGTCGGTCCTTTTTATCGCTACAGGCAGTACTTGACCTCTATTGTCAAACTTTATTTTAGATTAGAGCGTTGGAGCTGCACAATCCTCACTTTCCAGCCTTGAATTCAAAAGTATCTG
>OZ010577.1:13314888-13427388 GCA_963932145.1 Acanthosepion lycidas
TCATGTATAAAAAAGGAAAAGAAACCGTGGAGAGCCATGATCGTTTATTACCTGAAGAAAGAAAAAGGAGATTTTATAAAGTTATATTTGACCTTCTGCTCGCCATAGAAACCTAGTAGCTATACTTAACCAGGTTTCCAAAATTAAAAATGGAGTGTCGAATGCAAGTCTCAGTAGAAATGTAGCCTTTATAATTTTTCATCAGCTGTACTTGTGTGGAACACTAGACTGACAGTTCGAATAAAGGTAAAAAACAAATCTAATTTAATATTTAAGGAAATATATATACTAGTGGATATTGCAACACATTGGGTTATATAATGTCGATTTTTTTTTTTGTTATACTTAAATATAGAAATGAACATTGAACGGATATATAGTAGTCTACAGGTAAAAATTGTTGAGTTTATACATGGGTTTATATTAGGTTGGTGCAAAAATAATGTCGTTTTCTCACATAGTAACATATGTGAGAAAACGACATTATTTTGCACCAACGTAATAGGTAAAAACTGTTTGTCGTTATATGGCAAATATCCGCCACATTTATACTTGTTTCTATAGGTAAACATTGTTCCGGTTTATTCTTGAGTGGATAGCTAAATATTCGTCGTGTTTATATTTTAGCCTGTTGGTAAAGAGTAGTCAAGTTTATACGTGAGCCTATAGGTAAACATTTATCAGGTTTATATCGGAATGCTTAGATAAACATTGGTCGAATTTATACAAGAGGCAAATATTGGTCGGATTCATACTAGAGTTAATATGTAACAATTGTTCTTTTTTTCTTTGAGTGTATAGGTAAAAATGTCTGTGGTTATACTTGCCTCAAGAGAAAAATATTATACATGTTTATTATTTAATCTATAAATATACATCCACCTAGTTTGCAATTTTCGCCGGGTTTATCTTTGATTGCATAGGCAAACATGGGTCGGGTTTATACTTAAATTTATAGGTGATCAATTGTCGGTTTTACACTTGAGTCTCTAGGAAAACATTGATCGGGAGCATATATGATTTTATAAGTAAACATTCACAGGTTTATACTTGAGTTTATAATTAAGCCTAGAGATAAAATGTGTTTAGGTTTATACATGAAGTAAATATCACTGGTTTATATTTGAATCTGTAGATATATATTTGTCGATTTTATACATGCATATATAGATAAAGGCTGCTAGGGTTATACTTGAGTGTATATGTAAACCTTGGTAGGGTTTACACTAAAGCCTGTAGATACATCTTAGATTTATACCTGCGCGTATAGGTAAACATCGATCAGATTTATACACTGATCTGTAACCATAAACATGGAATGGTTCTTCCTTTGGTAAGGGAACTTGCAATTTTGTAAGGGGTGCAGTCGCAGAAAAAGCAATAATTGTTGTCATTGAAAAAATATGGAACAGAAAAATGAGAAAAAATTCTCCTGTATAGAACTATAACTCAAAGTAGTATCAGTGAGATCGAAGTTCATAACTAGCACTTGAACACGTTTCGCTGATTTTGTTCCCCTTTTCGCTAGCAACAACACTTCTGCTCTTTGGAAATGTTAGATATTTATAGATTAAATTGTGAACTTAATCTACACGATTACAAAAAGTGGGACCTTGGGCTTTGCGTTACCTTGATCAGTGTACTGGAAAAGCTTTGCTGAAATCCTCACACCATATTCTTGGCTTGACGTTTGATATTTTCACCCGCTTTTGAAGTGGCAAAAGTGAATGACTATTACCAGAAGGCGATTATCGCACAAAGAAAATGTCTGCGACCCGAATAAAGTTAAGGTTAACCAACTTTGAATGGTTGGTTTGAGTTTTTACTTTCTTTAGCATCATAAGAGATCAACGCGTTCTTGGGGTAAAAGAGAGGAGAGTCAAAACGTAACGCTTCGCTGAGCTAACACACAAGTATAATCTTCCTTTGTGCGTAAAATGATTGATCTTCTTTTGAATTTTGTTTACGATGTGCTTCTTTCCTTTACCGTCAGATCTCGTCATTGTTCTCGTATATTATAATATTTACTACGAGAATTCCATTTTCAAGTTGATTTGACATAGCCTGGAAACATACTTCAAAGATTGAGTGTTTCCCTGAAGAAGGACCAACACTGGTTGGAATGGTGCCTGTCATGCTCTGATTGGTTCAAAATTTGAGTGTAATGTGTTGGTACCTGATTGATTAATATTTACTCATCATGCTTTAATTTGATTAGCTGATTGTCAGCAATCAGTTACCAGATTGGTCAGTAACTTGTATGTGAATGCACTAGGTTTAACAGTGATACAGAAAGTATAATGATAGACTAGACTATGGAATACTGCTGTCATATATGGTCTAGTGCCTCCGCTGTTCACCTCGACGTCCTCGACAAAATCTAAAGACGGATATGCAATGTGATAGGTCCTGATTTGTCATCTCGATAACAGTCACTTTGTCACAGACGTGCCGTGGCTTCTCTCTGTCTCTTCTACAAGTATTTTCACGGCAACTGTTCAAACGAGCTATTTTCGCTGGTTCCCAGACTGCATGTATTTAAGCGAGCTACTAGGCTGGCATCTCAGCCCCACCCTTTCACTGTTGAAACTGTTAAATGAAACCGTCTCTTCTACTCCAACAGCTTCTTCTCTCGCACTTCTCGCCCGTGGAACTCACTTTCTCTTACTTGCTTCCCTGATAACTATACTCTTCAAATATCCAAGTGTAATGTCAATCGACACCTTCTGGTGCATTGATCTTCTTCTCCGTCCTTCTCTTAATCCTTTTTTTAAACACGCCTCTTGTTCTCAACCCTCTGTAAACCCCTTGCGTGCTAGTGGTACTCCCGCCTTGCTTGGGGTGAAATGCTTACAAAAAATTCCTGTCGACCAGAAAATTTCCCTGTCATATAATTGAATTTTTCGGGTGCTGATTTCTAAGGAAACCATGTACCCAAGCAGAAAGCTGGCGCAAAACAATCTTCCTAATCCATTTTCTTCCACCAATTTCACTTTGTGTTATATTAATATACGTGACGTGGTCTGCGTTAAAGTTTAAATAACTGTGTACTATTACCAGTGATCAGAGTTAGGACCCATTTGTAAAATGGTACAATGCAATCTGACTTTTAACTCTGCTATAGAAATTGCACTTTACTAAGCTACTTACTCACTGGAAATTAAATGGCTGCTTTGAAAATCATGGTTTGAAATCTGGGTTTTGACTTGGGATTGAATATTGACCAACGGAGCCGAATCACGGATTATAATATGTAAATTTACCAGGTGAGCCAGGTTTAGAGATTATAAAGTTACTTCCAGAATGTAAGACTATGTTGCATCTAGATTGATTGATTCATATTCTACGGCTTCTCAACCTTCTGCAGGCTATTTAAAATCAGAAAATAGTTTAGATTATAATGAGATTATATTTTTTGAGATAATAAAGGCGTAGTGATATAAGTATTACTAATTAACCCATAGCTGAGGGGAGAAGAGGTGGATTACTCGTTCTTCGATTAACAATTCTGAGCCGTTATCCATTAGACGACCCGTACATTCAATCCTGCCGCACGTAGTATTCTCAAGCTGTCACCCATAAATTATACTGTCCAGGCTGGATGTTGCTTAACTTCGGTGATATTACGGTAACCGGTGTTTCAACGTCACGTGGCACTATACCGTCTAATGTCAAAGGTTTTACGTAGATTCTAACACTAACCTCTGACTCCAGTGAAAAATGTGCAACTCTTTTTAACCCCAACTCAGGCCTATAACTATGTAATAGGTATCTTGAAATGAAGTTAATAACTAAACATAATCTGACACAAGACTAGTGTGATCGTGTAGCGTCAATTTACTTACCTTTACTAATTTTTAATTGTTTTCATTAATCAGCTAATGAAATATGTTTATGAAAACTAGGCAAAGAACAAAGGTACACATCTCTTAATATCTATATCCACTGAGAAAATGTGCCACGCTGGGTGATGGTGACCGAGCTAGATTTGCATATCATTCAATTGAGCGATGATTACGATCCGCACTGTGTGTCCCATGCTCTCGGCCTTGTGTACAATCTATCTGAAATTGAATTAATGATACATGTGTGCGCAGGGGATGAAATGTTTTTTTATTTATTTCGGATGAAAAACAGGTGGTAAACATGTTGCAAGCTTAAAGTAAAAAAGCTACAACAAAAATGCAGTCTGTCCTCTCAGTAATGACTGTATTCATTCCTGACTAGTGACAATCCTTTTTCCGGAGTAAGACACTGCTACGAAACAGTCATATACGTGTGTATTCGGGGTTTTTTTTTTGTTTTGTTTTTTTGTTTCTTTGTTTCTTTGTTTTTTCTATGAGAGGAGGGGGTTGATAAAATGCCTTCACTTCGACATTTAAATATCCAGACATTAGAACATTGATTTTTAGAAGTGGATTGGGTTGACAATTTTCCATCACACCCTGCACACACACACACACACGCACACACAAACAAACAAACCATCAAACAAACACACACACAAACAAACACACACACACACATACAAATACACACACATATATATATGTATGCAGAATTATAGTTTTTATAAAGTGCTCAATATCAGAGATAGAGCGTGTGTACATATAAAAGTGTACATTGAAGTCAATACTCAGAGACGACAGGCTGTTTCATGCTATATATATATATATATATATATATATATATATATATATTAAAAAGAAGAGAAGAGAGGTGCCGTAAACGTTTTTGGTTGTAATGTGGATTTATTTAGAAAAAATATTATGCTTTGTTTTACATATACTTTTCTCTCGTTGGAAACACTTAAAAACTCTTACCAACTGTTCTACCGATATATATATATATATATATATATATATATATATATATATATATATATATATATATATATATATATATTATATCGTAGCCTGACGACTTCGTCTAGCATGAAACAGACTGTTGCCTCTAAGTGTTGACGTCAATGTCTACATTTATATTTACACACGCTCTATCTCTGATATTAAGCACTTTATCCTATAAATATAACACACGTTAAGACTATATATATATATATATATATATATATATATATATATATATCATTCACAGACAGAACTGTTTCACTGTATCATACCTCTCAGTGTGACTAGACATCCGAATGCCTCAAGCCCGGATCGAAACCTAACTGATTTGGTTTCAGTCAGAGCTATCTTCATTCATCAGAGTGAAACAGTTAAATATCTAGCGTATTGTTTTTACGAATGTAAACAAATGCCAATCAAACGGAGTGCTCTATTCATCTTACTGATGAGCTTTGCATTAACGCACGTGGCTGTTTATATATATATATATATATATATATATATATATATATAAACAGCCACGTATATATATATATATATATATATATATATATATATATATATATATATATATATATATAATCTGAATTCCTTAAAGGGTGAATGAAATCATGCTAGGGCGCTACAACCTCTGTGGCCGAGTGGGCAAAAGTAGGTCGGATCAGACTGTGGTTTCTCCTACAAAGGGACTGGCAGGTTCGAACCCTGCTGAATAGAACCATTACTTTATTAAGATTTCTTGAGTGCATATGCCGATAGGTGTAATACACACTGTTTAATATAAAAACGGAGCGTCTATTTCAAACACGGGCATCCACTGAAGATACCGTTTGAAGTAATAAAATATCGTATTCAAAATAAAACAATTTATTCCTTACGCACACACGCACACACACACACACACACACACACACACACACACACACACACACACACACACACACATATATATATATATATATATATATATATATATATATATATATATATATATATATATGTATGTATATTTAAATAAAAAGAAAGAACTGTAAGATATGTAATCCGGTGTTCTTATTGATATTTTTATTTTTTACAAAATAGTGCTCAATGTAAATTTACAGAGCATTATTATTATAAATTATCTGATTTAAAATATGTTTTTTCGCTATACATTAATAACCACGTTTCAAAATTGGAAGCTAAAAACTTTAAATTTTGTAATTAAATTAAAAACATTAGTTACATTTCATCCTCAAGTGAATTTTGGAGTAACCTTTTTTTTACTGAGTTTTAACTGCAAAGGAAATTCATAATTTACAGTTACCAAGTTCCCTTGGAGAGTCTTGCATCATCAGCGGTAATAGTGACTGTTTACAAATTCGCGCTTTTCTCCCCACAGTGCTCCATCGATTTTAATTATTTTTCGGGACCTAATATCCTCATCCACAGACAAACATCCGATAGCCTCAAGCCATCAGTCGGAGATTCTAACGCCTAGCCGGCAGAAAGAATGTCGAATTTTTAGGTATTTTTTCATAAACACGCCGGTGACCTAGAGAACTCAAACCAATGATATATATACCAAAAATTATGATTTAAAATGCGATAAAATTTGTTTAATTTTTAATTATATTTTTCCAATTTTCGTGTAAGGTGCCACTCCCTTTGTAGGAGTATTATGTTCGAATCTGTGGATTAACTGTCCAAAACTTATAGTTTGTTATTTTTGTGAAGTATTTTCTACTTCCGCATACATTATCAAGAGCCGTCTGCATTCTGGTATTTTTGGAAAGCTAGAAGTTTGAAATGGTCATTTGTAACGAACATTGGGAACGATGACGCATAAAAAGAATGGAATTTATTTATTTTATTTTATTTAGTAGTGTATTTTGGTGTTATCTACTAATATTGTCTTCAGTGCTGGTAGTTATATATTGGTCGTTCATGATGTAATGGGCTATGTGTGCACTGTTTGCACTGCCTTTCGACAGGTGGCCAGATAATGTATGAAATAGTATAGTGCATGTGTGCCTAATGTAGATAATTAATGTTGGTTTTAGATTATTCGAGTAAGAGTAGTAATTTTCCAGGGGACATGATAATTCTTAAACAATTTTTATTTCATATAGCGGGATTTATGAGTGTTGGTGGTAATAATTTAAACTTATATTTAGTAGATGATAAATATCATATATCCGTTAGGATCGTTGAGTGATTAGGCTTTTAATTGCTTTTATACCCTGTTTACGGTTCATCTCTCTCTCTCTCTCTCTCTCTCTCTCTCTCTCTCTATATATATATATATATATATATATATATATATATATATATATATATATATATACTTCAATTTTTCACATTCAGCTATTTTATTTGGTTCATATCTACTTCGTATCTATTAGAATGTATCTATTTCAGTTTGTTCATTATCTATCTATCTATCTATCTATCTACTTCAGTTTCTTCATATCCAACTATGTATTTCATTTTGTTCATATCTATTTCATATCTCTCTCTCTCTCTCTCTCTCTATATATATATATATATATATATATATATATATATAGAGAGAGAGAGAGAGAGATACTTCAATTTTTCATATCCAACTATTTCAGTTTGCTCATTTCTATCCATCTATCTATCTATCTATCTATTTCAGTTTGTTCAATCCTTTCCATCTATCATTCTAATGATTTTCATACCGAAAATACATTTTACTTATATATCTAAAATTAATTGCTAAGAACTTTTCTCTGTAACCATTTATAAGAACGTTCATAGAACTCCTGGAGGACATTTAGCGATAAATAAAATTTATTTAAATAAAATAAAATTTATTTAGCGATAAATAAAATAAGGCAGCAAGCATCAAAAAATGCAGTGAGTGCAAGAAATTAAGACAAAAGCAAAAGGAAACCGTATTGAAGAAGACTTAAGAAAAACCATAATTTATTTTGTAAATATAGCGTTTATTTTCGCCTTCACAGAAGAGTTAGGCCAAAGAGTGCATTACATTCGATATCACCTCGGGGCATTACATCAAAATATTGTAACCAATTTGTTGGCGTTTTAAGCATTAGTTATAAAATAACTTCAATGATTTTTTTTAATTCTTTGATAAATATTTACAATTTGGTTATAAGCAGAAATAAAGTCATAAGGTGCATACTTAAAAAAATAATAGAACCAACATATTTACTCGTGTAAAAGTCGATCTTTTAAAAATTTAGACCTCTCGTATTAGATGAAAATTAATTTCTCTTAAATCTTGTGTAAACATCGATCTACTTTGCATCGTCAATCATTTGATATTCCAAAAACATTCCAAATCAGAATTAAAATAAAATCAATTTTACACAAATCATCTAGAAGGAACAATTGCAAAACAATCTGAGTCCGGAAAAGTAAAAACCTTATAAATATTGGATAGGTCCGGGTTGAAATCAAACGACGCCCACGCTTGACAGTCTGGCAATTAGATCTTAAGAGTATACAACTAATTTGAATATCTAGACTGAATATACTTCACCCCTCCTGCAGCGATTTTTAGCAAAACATCACAGTTTCGATGTCTGCCTGCTGACCCCGCCTTACACTTCAGTTTTGACATCTTGTGACTTCTGGCTTAAACCGAAACTAAAATCGCCGGCCATATCTTGACGTTAATCACTTTCCTAGCGCCTGGACATGGCTTCTCTATGTCTTATCTATAAATATTTTCATGGCGGTTGTTCTAATGAGCTCGCTCCCTTCACTCGACCGTGTGAATTTAAGCGTACTATTAGATTGGCAACTTGTTTAAATATCTAGATGTAAACAAAAGTTCTATTATAATAATAGTTTCTGTTCTCAAACTTTTCCCACGAAGAAAGCTTTTCTTGATTTCTTACTACCCTGCCACCTACAATATTTTTAAATTTTAAATGCAACGTCAATCGCAATCTTCTGTCCTGTTCTCATTATTGTCCTTTTTCATCCCTAGATTCTTTTTTATTTACTTCCAGTAACCTCATGCGCCTTAGTGGCATTATCGCCTTCTTTGGGCGGGAAATGATTAAAAAAAATAGTGGAGAATCAAAACATAGACTACGTTAAGTGTCTGCGATCCCTGAAAAGAACATTGGAGACTGATTTTGAAAAGTGCAAAGGGTGTTTGTATATGTGTATGACGTACGAAAAGAAATATTTTGAATGGAACTAAAGCTACATGCGTAAATATTTATGGTTGAATACATACATACATACATACATACACACACACACACACACACATATATATATATATATATATATATATATATATATATATATATATATATATATATAGCGGGTCTTAAGTGCCACTTAAGATTATCGCACAAACTTTCATAACTGAATCAATAAGCTGTCAGATCCTCATATGTCGAAACCGACGGGAGAGTCCATTATATACACACACATATATATATATATATATATATATATATATATATATAGATAGATAGATAGATAGATAGATAGATAGATAGATAGATAGAGTATGGATAGGAATCCTACAAAATGATAGGATAAATGGCGGATCTTCAGGGTACTACTGGCTAAAGAGGGTAAGTGCAAGCGACATTTTACCAATAAAATATCTCTTGCACCTACGCTCTTTAGCCAGTAGTACCTTAAAGTCGCAAAGCTTGGTCACTACATCGATATGCGTAATAGCAACTGATTACAAAACTCTACTTTATGTGTTCCTTCAGTTTCCACTTGTCTCGAAATGATTAGGCTTCAACCATTGTCCGTTATGACTGATCAGTTTGCATGACACTATTTCAGTTCTATTTCACAGCGTTAGGTTCTACCACTGACCACATGTAACATTCTACTGCCGACCTCTTCATCCTGACCCCCGACAGAGGTGGCTTCTAGGTGCTATGTCTTGTTAAAGGGTAACCAGTTATTTGGTTCAAGGACGTATACGGTACGTCTAGAATGATAGCCAATCAGGACTAGAAGTCTGCACTGCTATTTAACCCATAGGTGGGGTGCGGAAAATAAATGGATCCATACATTTTCAAAAAAGTATTTGCGCGCAACTGAGCGCAACGAACTCGACGGGAATTCGAACTCGGCTTTCCGATTTCTCATTCGGAATCGTTATCATCACACCAGCCGCACACCACAGCCAGACTTTCAAACTGTATCGAATTTAATTTTGTTCTGTATATTTTCGTTGATTTTTTTTTATTTTTTTATATATATATACCAAGATAGATAAACAGATATATATGAACAGACTGGGAAAGAAAGAAAAAGAAAGAAAGAATCATGAATGAACTGAGAAAGAAAGAAAGAAAGAAAGAAAGAAAGAAAGAAAGAAAGAAAAAGAAATAGTGAATGAAGTGATAGATAGATAGATAGATAGATAGATAGGGATTGAAAAATATACGAATATAGTTAGATATGAAGCGACTGAAAAATAGACGAACATAAATAGATAGATAGATAGATAGATAGATAGATAGATAGATAGATAACGATGATAACTCTCCACAAAGTATACCGTTTCTTTTTCATCCCTGAATTGTTATGACACCTTGGGAGTGACAGTGGATTCAATTTTGCCTTCCAACTACCGAAGGCTAAAAAGTACACTCTACTTTGTTATTTAACTCCTAACCGGAAGGAAAGGACGAATTTACGTCATTACCAAAGAAATTTAAGCGAAAGTGAACACAAAACCAAGGCTGGATTACGAACCCAGTTTCGCCGTATTCCCTTCCCACAGCGGTACCGTTACGCATATCCAAAAATTCTTCCCCTCAGAATTTCATGAAACTACATTTATGTAGAGGCAAATGCTTTGTAAATATTTCAATGCTCGCTGTATTAATTTATGGATGTACGCCTGTTTGTGAATGCGTTAAATCTGCTCATCAATGTGCCTAGATGAATGCTCAGTTCCGAATTATTCACAACAGATCTTGTCATGCTGACTTGCAAGCTGACAGGCTGAACATTGCTTTACAGCAACCTTTACAGTAAATTTATGACCATAGAATTTCTTCTTTATGATTGATTCTTCCAACCATGTCGCCATTTTTTTTCTCAACAGTTCGACCGGCTTCGTACGCGCCATATTGTGCTAATATTGAAAGCGACTTAGGTGAAACGGTTTCATTTTTTTTCTGTAGTTGGTTAGGGGGTCGAGAGCAAATAAAAGAAAACAAAATTTCATACATAATTTTTATGACACAATATGATGTTGAAAGTCGTCTAATATGAAAGGAAAACTTGAATAACTTGAAACAGCAGTACAAAGGGTGCTTTACTGATCTACATATAAATCGCTCCCTGTGCATATCTGTATATTAACACTGAAATCTCTATTGAACAACCTGGACAACGTATGCTGGAATATATATATATATATATATATATATATATATATATATATATATATATATATATATATATAGTGTATGTATTTAGGCAGCATTTTTCGTTGATGCAGGTTTCATAAAATAATATTTACAAGTTTTGTCTATTTATTTATTCTTTTCATGTTGTCTGATAAGATTTATAACATGATCCTTGAAAGATGGAAGAAAAACACCATATTGATAGATGTTTTTTTAACGTTGGTCACACCACAAACTCGCTTTCACGACGCTTGTCTTTACATTTGAATGATAACTTTTAGGCATGTAAAACAACATACTGGCCGCATACACAATTTCGGAAAATCCTCATTGAAAATACAACTATACTTAAACATGAAAACAATAAACAAAAACTAAAAATTATTAAGGCTATATACATAAAACAGTTGAAACCTATAATGTAATTGTCACCTTTGACAATGGCTTATGTAAGCCGAAAACTTACATAGAATTAAAAAACATGTATCAATATGTTGTTTTTCTTTCATGTTTCAATGATAATGTTTTTAAACTTTTCAGACGATATGAAACGAATTTACTTAAAATAAATAGACAAAACTTGTCTATATGATTTAATGAAACATGCATCAATATATATATATATATATATATATATATATAGATAGATAGATAGATAGATAGATAGATAGATACTTCCACCAACTATAATGGACCAGTGGGATAGAGGGGAATTAAAAATTCCATGAATCCAGGTCTTTTGCTTTCATCTCTTCAATTTCCATCGTTTTTCTTTTCATATTTGTTCAGGACACTTACTTACCTCCACCCTTCAAACCTTCTCTCTTTTTTTTTGCCATGTCTATT
The DNA here is from genome assembly GCA_963932145.1 of Acanthosepion lycidas. Classification (NCBI taxonomy): domain Eukaryota; kingdom Metazoa; phylum Mollusca; class Cephalopoda; order Sepiida; family Sepiidae; genus Acanthosepion; species Acanthosepion lycidas. The sequence goes on from OZ010577.1 coordinate 13,326,962, forward strand.
GTCGTGTTCAAATGAACAGATATATATTTGACAGTGACACTCATCAGGCGAGACAATCTTCTTTTGTCAAATTCAAATTGTAGTCTCAGTTTGTTGGTCTTACCTGCCAGAAGGGACAACCGGTGTGGCCTGTTGCCCATTCAGCCCATCTGCTTCAAAGTTATTCTGTATACCGTCATTGTTAATAATTTGTCATTTGAGCAACTGTTGCCATTTTATAAGCTTAAACACGCCTACCCATTCTCCCCCGACCTTATTCATCAACAAGGGATTTCCGCCCACAGAAGGATCATGCCACATTCAAAGTCACCTAAATCACCTCCTCATTCCCATATTAATGGATGAAATGATATTCAACAGGTCGCCATGACTATATCCATTAAACTACTGACGCCTCATTAGCTGATTATAAATTTGCATAAAAGAGCATTTTTCATATTTACTTAAGTGACCAGTTTATATAATAATAATAAATTGACTCTCCCGTCAGTTTCAACGTATGAGAATCTGACAGCTTAGTTGATTCAATTATGAAATTCTGTGCGATAATCTTAAGAGGCACTTAAGACCCACCAGTGATTTACAAAGGAGGCCACATATGGAGCAAGAGTGAGGCAGATTATATATACATACACACACACACACACACACACACACATATATATATATATATATATATATATATGTATGGACCAAGAGTGACCAGTTTATATATATATATATATATATATATATATATATGTGTGTGTGTGTGTGTGTGTGTGTGTGTGTATGTTTGCGTGTGTGTGTGTGTTTTCATAAATGAATATAATATATCACACATAGAGTGCTGGTTTTAATAAAATTGTCTTCGATGTCTGTCCTGGGTATGGCGATAAACAACATCTGCGTCCAGGGTATGACGATAAACTACGTCCAACAGCAAGGCCTCTGATCAGGAGGTTTTGAGGAGCGTAGAACCACATCTTAGCACCTGTTAGGGTCCCAGCTATGGGCAAATAGTTAATGCCGAAACTGAGGCAAAAAGTATTATGAAAGTGTAAAAATAGGTTTTAATACCACAAATACTTTGTAAAAAAATTATTACCAGAATTAAATTATTGAAGAAAAAAACTATTACCAGCAATATGTTTTTGGGAAAAAAATATTTACCAGCAATAAATTTTTTAAAATAATATTACCAGCTATACATTTTTGAGGAAGAAAACATTACCAGAAATAGACTTTTGACAAAACAAAATAGTACCAGGAAAAAATAACCAATTGAGGTTGATATGCCGTAAAACAAAACGACTCAAAGCAAACCAAGTGATCGATGTAATATTAAGTTGGTGCAAAAATAATGTCGTTTTCTCACATGTGAGAAAACGACATTATTTTTGCACCAACCTAATATAAACCGTGGTATTAAGTATATATTAATAAATATTCCCATTATCCCTCAAGACTGTGTTTTGACGAATCTTTGAAGGAGGGATAATATATATATATATATATATATATATATATATATATATATATATATATATATATATATTAGAGGGTTTAGGCTACGATAGCAGCGGACTTGCTGTAGAGGGTATATTTTCTATCAGCCGACGAGAGACTTTAAAGCAATTTCTTTAAAAAAGAAACGTCTTTTCTTGCAACTGTACGTAAGGTCACTCACCCTAACTGGAAGCGTCACTTCTCCAACCTGTCAGTAAATAAGACTTTACTTTATTCAGAAGTGTAGACGTTTATGCTTCTGCGATAGAACAAATATTTCATAAATTGTCGACGCGTCGTCTATTTGTTTTCGTCCAATGTCATCTTCAGATCCTTTATGTTGTATTGTTTTTACATTTGTATAACAGAGCCGGATGAACGATATGATATTTCTATTTCCGTTTGATTTGAAATTATTTAAAACTATAATTATATAAATTATAAATGAACGTTACATATACATATAAAAAGACAATTCGAAAACTGTAATATTTGCCGATGCGTTTCGTCCAATGTGGACTTTTTCAAGGCATAAAAAAAGAAAATAACTCACTCAGAAGGAAAATCCTCGCCATAGAATATTACCCAAATATTAATCTACTCTCAGGCTTTTTCCCTAGGTCACCTTTCTTAAGGTGTGCTGGGACTAAGGTATTGTTGTGGCCTGTTTAAAGGCCAGAAAGATAGACACGGAAGACGAAGGTTAGTTGAACAAGTGTACTGAAATAACACACACACACACACACACACATATATATATATATATATATATATATATATATACAAAGCAAGAGTGTTAATAATAAGCAGTTAGAAGTGTCCGAACGGTCAGATTACACTGCGTCTCGGCTGCTACCGACTCTCCTACGGCCCTACGCTAGGAAGTCTCGCAGTTAGTATTTATGAGAGGAGGAAGAGTTCATTCTACCATAGGAGGGTTTACCACAACAGGAATCTAGCTCGTCAAAAGAGATGCCATGGAAATATCGATTTTTGAAGATTGTAGTTGGCAAGAAATAAAGAAGCCGGATGAGAGTTCCACAGTCGAGAAGTTTGAGACTAGACAGCATTAGAAAATTGCAATGAGAATGTTTCTAAAAATGGCACAAAGAAGCTGTTATGGATGGGAGAAATTAATTGATACCCAGATGTTTGGTTAGGATCGATACAATTGTAGGTTCTTTGCAATTTTTTAAAGAATGTCTAGATACAAAGTAGAAGTGACATACCACATGTGCCGACAAGGTTTTATTCCACAATGTTTTATTCCACAATTTTCTTAATTCTTCAAGCGTGGTGTTTTTTTAATTTTTTATTATTTTACCCAATATGCTGAAGGATTTTCTTATGATGCACTTGAAAATTCATTTTTGCTTTTAGACAGATTCGTTGCTTTCATAGATGATATGTCATTTTCTCATTTTGATTTAATTGTGCCTTATTTTTTTTATATCTTTTTATCTGTATTCCTTTCGATATTTAAACTAAAACTGTGTTATTTTCATATGATTTCAATCTCTTTCTCCAGTTTACTTTGTCATATTTGTTCTATATTTTATATTTCCTGTTTTAGCCTTAGTTTACTTCGGACATTTTAATGACGTCATTACCGTTGTTCCAGATTATATTAACCTCATTTAAGGTGGTTAAATTAAGATTAATTTTCTTTATTATGTCAAGGATTGTTTTCTTTCTTAAATTTTCTTTTTATCATATTTAATTTTCTCTAATTGTTCCGATTCTTGTACTTTTATTATTTTTCTTCCTTGACTCTTTTTATTTCTTCCATTGGCTCATTATCCGAATCGCTTTCTTCACATTTAAATTGAATTCTCTGTTTCTGAACTCCTTCTTGCCTATTTTTAAATATATATTTTTATCGGCTTTTCATTTTGATTATTATCAATCATATCTTAGTTTTCTCGCCTAAATTGTTCAGTATTTAAATTCCTATTAATCTTTAAACCTGTATTCAGTTCTGTTTTCTTATTTTTTATTAAATCATTTCACCCCCAACAAGGGAATAAAGCCACTAAGACACACAGGGGGAGGGGGGTAGTGAAGATGAAAGAATATTAGAAAATGAAAAACATTATTAAAGACAGAGAACAATAAATGAATCGAAATTAAGACGACAAAGGATGACGTTTGACATTGCATTTAAATTTTTTCGAAGATCAAAGTTGTCTGAAAAGCAAAAGACCAGAGGTGAGTTCCACAAGTGCAAGAGAAGGAACAGTTAATTTAGTACGGTAACATCTATCCATTTCACTTGTAACATGATGAGACCTATCTGCCTGTCTAGTATTGCCCTTAAATTCATAAACATGAGGTACCGAAGAGGAAAATTCATCAGAACAATTACCATAAAAATATTAAAAAAAAAAAAATGGAAAATATATTATTATTATATTTTAATATTCATTTCTGTATTTATTAATCTTTTTTTCTTTTAATGGTGTGTGATATTTGCTCGTTTGTTTGTCGCGTCAATATTTTCTCAGGGATCCGGAAAAGTTCTTCGTATTCTGTATCCTTGTCAACGGCGTATTATAAAGGATTTCTATTCATCTATTTAACATTTTCTACTTTCACATTTCTTCTTTTTCTTCTTTTTTTCTTCTCTTTTTTTCTTTTTTTCTTCTTCTTCCTCACCTCCTCCTCATTCTTCTTCAATTAAAATAATCATAACAATAATAATAACAATTGCTCTATGCTAGGTTTTCTGAATACACAATCCTCTCAGTTTGGCTATTAATTGTGCTACGCACGCACGCACACACACAGACATATATATATATATATATATATATATATATATATATATATATATATATATATATATATATATATATATATACTTACAGGCGACAGTCTGTTTCATGCTATATGCATATAGCATGAAACAGACTGTCGCCTCTAAGTGTTGACTTCTATGTTCACTTTTATATTTACACACGCTCTATCTCTGATATTGAGCACTTTATCCCATAAATATAGCACACCTTAAGACTATATTTCTTTATATATATATATATATATATATATATATATATATATATATATATATATATATATCTCTGTTCTTCAAAATATCATCTTAAATAGAACAATGAGAAAATTTCTGTTGAACCTTTTGGTGACTTCCTCCTCGTCTTGAATTAAACTGGAAATCATATTTCCCACTTGACGCTAAATTCTATTTCATCGTCTTAACACGTGAACCGACGTTCATTTCAAGCTTTAAACTGCCAACAATACAAACGCCACGTTGTCTATTTCTGGCCTTTCAATTTTCTTTCCTTCAATTCGACGGACGATCGGCGAAAGTAGTCGGAACTTAATGTTTAATTTCGCCAAGTGCCTTTACAAGTTTCCATCAGAGATAAAGGGATTAAGCCGACGAGAAACACACCAAAACGTTCTAGTTTTCTTTCTGACTTATTCAGCAGTACACGCTCATAGATAGATAGATAGATAGATAGATAGACAGACAGATAGATAGCTCTCTGTGTGTGTGTGCCACTCTAGTAGACGGGTATTCTCGAATCCGAGAGGCCAGCTCTCATTATTATTATTATTATTATTATTATTATTATTATTATTATATATATATATATATATATATATATATATATATATATATATATATATATATATATAAAGGGAAGGGGTTATGGTGATTGTCATTATGGAAAATAAAGCATAATATTTTTTTTTTTAAATCTACATTACAACCCAAAATGTTTGCGGTTTCTCTCATCTTTTTAATATATATATATATATGTATATATATATATATATATGCGCGCATAAATACACACGAGACGGTGCTGAATAGATCCCGGTACTCCCAAGCAGAAATTAAAATATCTGTACTTTCGTCAGCTTTTAGTAAGTTACTTGACTGATAGTCTTTCTCCCCACCCCCTCTGTATATAGGAATCCATTTTTTTTTACGAATTTCTTCTTTCTGGATGCGTACGTATTTTTTTAAGCTCTTTACGCTTTCCTGTTCATCAAAGTAATGCTTTGTTTTGTTTGTTTGTTTTTTCTCTGCCTTTCTGTACCTAGTCAGAGATTTGAACACGGTTCGACGATTCTACTTCCCTCACTTGGTACTTTTGTCTGATTCGTTAGTCCTGAGTTTCGTGTCAAGGTTAATCGAGAAGAAATATATAACTACTTAGAGAAGTGGTTCCCAAACACCGCGGTGCGCCTCATATATCTGGTGGAAGAGGATAGCAGACAAGGCGGAATGATTGAAATACTATAAAAGATTTATGCCACAAATAAATATAATTTCAAATTTTAAAATAGTATTATTATGGATTACTTGTAATTGCATGCATAAGCCCCAGTATAAATAGTTATAAATAATTATTACCGATTTTATCATTGTGATATTTTTGCATTTTATCGAGTATTAAGAATATAGTAACTAGGGTCCGCAAACTGGAGGGGAGAGTTATTAATTATTATTTTCTGACAGCAAATCCGCAGTTATCTACATTTAACAGTCTCTTTGTCTTTTATTTTTAAATGTACTTATAGTATAAAATTTGGTTAGTCGCAGTCAAATTTTCATTCCGAAAATGCGGCCCGGAGGAAAAGTGTCAGGGAACCACTGGCTTAGAATAAAGAGAGAACCATTCGTCAGAATAAAGACGGCGAAAATAATCTATTCTATGACCTTAAACAGGATGAAACTTTTCATATTTGATGGTTAGGCAGCTTGATTTCCTCTTCTTATTAATGAGATATTTCGATGTTGGGATAACAGAAGATATTAATCAACGGGCATATCTGAAAAGAACTTCGCATAACCACGGAATATTTCGTGATTAAGTAAAGAAGCCCAAGCTGCTAATTCGTTGCTTTATATTTCTCTTCTTTCGTGCTTGATTTCTTTGAATACATATTTGCCATTAATGATTTCAAAAGCAAACGCCTTATTTTAATTCTAGAGATGAAAATCCGACAAGAAAACAAATAAAATTGCGAAATGAAATAGTACCAACATTTCTTGTCGGATTTGCGTGAATGTTAACATAAGAAACAGCAAAATGTAGCGATATTTTTTAGTGTAATTCATTTAAAAGGCTTTAAATTGAAGATTAAACCAATTCTCAGTTCAATTTTGCATATTAATAATAATACAGTGGGGTATACGTTCGCATTTGCTTGGAAAATGATGACGCTATTTTTGAATTTTTTTTTATTTTTGTATATTTTTTAAACAAAATGAAAGAAAATCATATCAGTATTGAAATCGCTGGTAACTGAAAAGATTGTTCATCTATTTATATAATACTAAAAGTCTGTGATTGCATGCGGCCTTAAATTAATCTGATTTAAGTGAATAAGATTTTAAAATACGAGTTGTTTTACAGTAAGTATTTTATTTTAACTTTCTTCAAGCATTTTTTCTAATTAAAATACTTTTAAGTTAAAGACAGACACAAAGAGATCCCGCTTTGCTGTTTTGTCCAGTTGGTTATAGAGTGATCATTTACATTTCAGATTTCTTTAAACAAACAATATATTAAATATTTAAAAAATATCTTTTTTGGCATATATAAAAAATATGTTCAAGTGAATATGATTTTAAAATATATTTGGCATATTAAAAATATTTTGATTTAAAGTTCAAGTTTATCCTGGAAGTTCTATTCCTATTAAATGCTGTCAACAAACAGTAAAAAGTAAAAAAACGGATTTTTAAACCAGACCAATGATGACACGGACGATTTGAAATATTTAACTGAATCATAATAAAATTAATTTTCATTTCAATAGAATGTTGAACTAAACTTCAATGTTTTATAAAGTGAACCGTCAGTGGCCCAACAGGTCACGAGTAGTTTAGTTAATGACTAAAATAAGGCTACCAATTATATTCAACAGTTAATGTCGGGTAAATAATATCGCGTCGGTGTCACCAAAATAACGTGAGAGCATGGAAGAAAGGTTTGTTCTCCCATGTCAGGAATGAAGAACAAGCTTGGTTCTCAGAGATATTTTTATATCGCTAAGACATGCACAAAGCTATATATACATATGTACACTTGTTTCATGCATACCTCTACACGGCAAGCAGGGTGAAAGTAAAACTAAAAGATACGGTCTTACATATAATATGGAGATACTTCTGTGTTTCTGGAGAATCCATGTTCCGAATTCCAGATTCAAACAGGACGGATTCATCTACTATATTCGACGCGAATACCTATTTTACGAAGTGGAAACGGCGATTATTTAGTTTTCCCAGATTGAGGACTGCTAGCAAGTGTTTCTGTCTATATCTGGGGGAGATATATTCCCAACGGAATCGGCTCCATTGACATGCAAGCTGTTCGAGGAGGATGAAGATTTAGCCTCTGCCCGGGCCTAGAAGCCTGAGCTATAAATGCAATCGTTCGGTTTGGCTAGTGTAACCCGAATGACTATAGGACTGACCACTTTCGTCTCAAGGTTGAAGTGACGTCACTAGGCGACCACCACGTAACCCACGTGACTATCTCGAGCAAAGGGAGTTAATCGCCTTCTATATCCTTACACCGTGAAATTATGATAAATTTATCTTACTAAAAAGATATTTTATTACATATTTTTATCAATGTATTTTTTTGACAATGTAAACGTATGAATATTTTATGTGTAACATTATTTTATGCAAAAATGTAATGGTTTCCTGTCTTCGTCTTTCCCTTATTTTATACACAATTCCTCATTTTATTAGAAAAAAAGTTGTTGCATGTACAGTACGAGATAAATAAAATTGACGCTCTCATCGAAAGTCGAATTTCTTTTTTTACCAAGACAAGTGAGTAATAGAATTCGTTTATTAATACAGGGTACATTCTTAAAACTTACAAATCATGTGGATATTGAAATCAACACCCAGAGGCGACAGTCAGTTGCATGCTAAAAGCAATCGTCAGAATATCTTGAGTTTAGCATGAAACAGATTGTCGCCTTTGTGTGTTGAGTTTAATGTACACATTTATATTTACATACGCTCTATCTCTGATAAATCTTTAAGCCATATATATGTAATACATTAAAACTATATTTTATCATTACATATATATATATATATATATATATATATATATATATATATAATGTCGTTTTCTCACATAGTAACATATGTGAGAAAACGACATTATTTTTACACCAACCTAATACATATATAGTACGAGGCAAAAAATGGACGCCTTCATAGAAAGTCGATTTTTGTATTTTTATCAAGACAAGTGAGTAATAGAATTCTTTTATTAATACAGTGTATTAATACAGATGTACATATAAGTCAAAAAATGATTTCATATTTTGTTGGGTAACCTTTTGCTTTAATAACGGCCTTAATTCTTCGTGGCATGGTGTAGACTAAATTCTTTAGTGTGTTTTGTCTTTGACCCACTTGAAAATCTTTGGGCGATAATGGATAAGCGTGCCTGTAATGGGAAACTTAACACAGAAGATTAACTTTTTCCCGAATTAAAGAAATGCTGGAAAAATCTGGCAAAGGACGTTGAGTTACTAAAAGATTTAGTCTATAATATGCCACGAAGAATTAAGGCCGTTATTAAAGCAAAAGGTTACCCAAGAAAATAATAAATCATTTTTCGATTTGCATAATTTACACCTGTATTAATACACTGTATTAATAAATGAATTCTGTTACTTGTCTTGATTAAAATACAAAAAAAATCTTCTTTCTGTGGGTGCGTCCATTTTTTGCCTAGTATTGTATATTTTAATATCATAAAACACTCGACTCTTACTGATGAGACGTTAATAGAACTAGAGATAAAACTAATCTAAATTTGAAATTTAATTGCAGTTCGGATAATTACAGAATGGTTCTTCTTTATTTACTGAACAGAAAAACAAAACAAATCAAGATTGAAAAGCGAAATGGAATGAATTATCGTTGAACCCTTAGATTAATGATATGATTATTTTTTTTAAATATTTTTAACACGTATCTTATGTAGAAATAAGTTTAGTTTTACGAAATAAATAGATTATTATTTCACAGGCATCGTAAATTCTATGCACACGGTATTAATGTTTTGATTTTTTGATTTTCTCTTCCATCATGAATATTTGAACACTTTTATCACGGAATTATTTTTTTCTAAATTGTATGTTCAAGAATTGTTTAACACAAAACTCCTGCCGATTAGGGTTATGTATAAATACAAATAAAGCTATATTTACGATTTAAATGTAATTGGAGGTTAGCTAGTTATGTAGAAGTTTCCTTGATTTATCCATAAAGATTTGTAGATTCGATAAAAATTGTGCTAGCAGCGAGCCTTGCGGCAAATATCGATGTCTTTTAAACGACTATATATGAAATCTTTTTGTAAATGAAAATGGTGGTGATTTTGGCATCAACATATTAACTATATGTGTTACAAGTATAATTTAAATTTATACTGTATTAACATTAACATATACTTTTAAAAAAAATTATTTCCTATAGAATAATAAAAGCACAAAGCAATTAAGTTGTCGTGCTGGCGAGGTCGATGTGTTTTTCATCTACGTGGCTATGTGTGCTGAAAAACGGAACAACCTTTTTTTAGAAATCTTCAATAATGAGTATGAAATATGCATCTTGCTTTCTATCGTTCTGGATTTGAATTCTACTGTAAATTTTCCCCCACAAAAAAAAAAAGTAAAAAAAAGCCACAAATTCCTAAAGGTAAGAGAAACCCCGCAAATTCCATTCTATTTTTCTCCCACTTTATTTTCAGAATTTCTTCAATTTAGATATATTTTTTTTTTTTTTTTTAACGCCCCCAAATATATTTTGCAATTCAATCACGAACGAATTTCATAGGAACTGACAGCTGCTTATTTTCCACAGTAAGCGAAAAATAATGACATTTTTTTTTTAATTTTAAATTCCAAGTAACAATGCAAGAATTCTGCAATATCATTTCTGGGTTTATAGCAAAACGTTTTCAGATTTTGAAAGATATTTCACCATTTGATGAGATTTCACCATTTGACGAGATTTCACCATTTGACGAGATTTCACCATTTGGCGAGATTTCGCTTTCCATTAGCGCAATATATAATTTTTTTTGTCGATTTTTTACTTTTTATGAATACAGTTTTATTTTTGAAAGTGTGCCTGTTGTAACACATGGGTATGTAAACTAGCGAAGGAAATCCCTAATTATCATCCTCAACTTCGATCTTCATCAGATGTTCCCCTAGAAGAATTCTTGCAATACTGACATTTTACGTACCGTGTCTTTTGAGGACGTGGTCGATCATGGCACTTCACAACTTTCTATCAGCTGTAGCTCTAAGCAACACTTGTCCTCCTTACTACCGCCTCCTATTTGTTATGCCATCTATTTACACAAGTTCATTTGGTAGCTCATTCACTTCTTTCTTTTCTCACGGCTCTCCACAACTTCCTATCCACTGTAGCTCTTAGTAATGTTCGTCTTTATAAACTCTCATCCAGTCCCTATTCTGTCACTGATTTAAACAGGATTTAGGTAGGATACTGACTGCTTTCTTCTCTCCCGCTTGGATTCAATGCCTTGTGAGTGTGACGTCGTCCCCTGGTCGCAGCGCCAACCGTGACATTCTATCCTAGTCTACCACGGCAACAACTGTGACGTCCCTAAACAGCACCAATTGTGACGTCCTCGCCGCGGCGCCAGCCGTTCGCTCCTCGCTGCTCCGTTCGGGTGTCGCCGCTCCAAATGTGACGTTCTAACCTTTTGGTGATTCGGGTGGGAATCTGGTTAGATTTGATATCAGCCTCGTCGTTCCCAACTCGCTTCCAACGCCTGGTTACCAAGGTAACAGCACTGATCCCCCAGTCCGCCTACCCACGTTGTGAATTGATCTTAGGCAGACGAGATCAAACAGTGGTTGGGGCCGTACTGCAAACCGCGTTCAACGGGGGTGATACCACACAAATATGCATAAAAGACAATAAAATGAAAACTCAAAAGTTCAAAGTATCAAAGAAAAAGGTAACAAACTTGATGTCTAGTTGTTCGATACATAGGACTGCATCTATCTCCCGACCCGTTCTATGGATTGTGACACGTCGTTTTCCGCTAGGCAAGTTTTAACACTTCAAGTTGTCTGCTCTCTAAGAAATTGGTGTTCCGGTCGGTCTTTGGACGAAAGTCAAAAAAAAAACTTATTTCGGTGATCTGGATCTAAGTCGCTCTTCAAAATAATTGTTCTTGGGTTGAAGTGGTGTCCGGATTGTGCGTGAATCTTGGTCAGCTATCTGCGAGGCTTGCTTCAACTGAAGACTGACTCTGGGAACTGCTGGGACTCAACTCCACTCCTTTCTGCTCGATGTGGCTTCGTTTATATGGGCGCCGACCAAAACCGGGGTGAGTTTGTCGGCGTCGGGGGGTTTCCTCGATAATTCTAAATACATATCCACCTCTCTGGTTAGTAATTTCCACCTTTTTCCATTTTTGGGAACCTTTCCTCACTCCCACCTTCTCATCATACTTCAGAGGGGCGTGAACTGCCCTCCCCACATCTTCGTAGCAACCTCTCTTACTCATCCTCCAGATGGGCTGCAACAGCCTCCCTCGTGCGTCACGTGATCACTCGACCAATGATGTCTTAGTCGGGCGTGGAAGAATCCGCGGCTTTGTTTCAGGAAGAAAAAATATCTTGCTTAACTAAAATAAAAAAAAAATTATCTCTTTCTCTTCTCTTCCTTTTAATCGCCGTTATCATTTCTCTGGCCGCGAACGGGACAATATGACAATGGCGGTCATAACTCTTGTTCTACACGTGGTTTACGTCAGGTATTTTATCGCTAATTATCAGAATGGGTGGTCTTCCTAACACGGTCTCAAAAAGAAACATCTCCAAAGTTTCAGTCAGTCTGTCGCCTCGAAGAAAGAAAAAAAAACACTTCTAGGTTCCCATTCATTTTCCTTCGGTACATATTTCTGATAACATAATTTTATTATGGCAGGCCAAGGATGTTCCGTCGAAGGAAAATCGGTCAACGGACACTCGTAGGTTGCCTGTTTTTCGTCACTTATCGAAATAACATTTTCATTTGAATTTTTCTTTTCTTTGGGCAGCCGGTCTGTAGTTGATAATAAGATGTCTTCCCGTACCAATAGTTTGTTTTCATATCCTTAGATAACACAGCCGATGCAAAAACATATCTGATTCTTTCTTTCTTTCCCTTTCTTTTTACTCAGAATTTCCCTGTCATTATAATGACACTCTTTCGTCATTTGTTACTTATCAAAATATCCTTTAATCCATTGTCTCTTAGCCGTGTGTGTGTTCTTGCTTATCACCCACGATTCGGTCCTTAGCCTCTCCTTTTCCTCTTTCCTTTCTTTTCGCTGTCTGCCTCGTTAAATGGTGCCACAGAGTGTCAAATTTTTCACGCTCTCTTTCCTCATTATGTGCCCTAGACATTACAATTGTCTCTTTTTGGTTCTAATGCTGTCACTTTTGTTTCCATTTTCCTTAAAACTTTTTTTGTTACTCGAATATTCATTCTGTAGGATTCTCAGTATGTTTCACTGAAACCGAATTTCTGTTGTTTTAATTTCCCTTTCCGAATTTTATCGCAGAAATTCCAAGTTTTGCTTTCTCAAATATGTTTCATTTTGGCCTCCGTTTTCCTTAAAACTTCCTATTTGCTCCTATAGTATTCTCAGCATTCTGCTATATAAACTCAACAGAAAGAAATATTGGTAAATAGACCAAATCAAGTCGCTGTGTATAAACATTGTTCTGTGTTGTATTTGTTTCTGAAAATGCCTTATCACTTTTCAACACCTGTCACTAACATCTTTGATTCATCTGCAGAATTCTTGGCCTTCAATAAGAACACACAAAAAACACCGTATTTAAGCTAGCTTCACCTGGTGCTATGTATTTGAAATACGCCGCCTAAAACGCTAAATAGCAATTGTATTCTTTCCTCTTCATCTGTGAGTATATTGCCCAGCAATTGCTGTCATATAGGAAAATTGATATTACTTTGCAGTTCAGCACTCTTTTCTTAGTTTCTAACGAAAGTTTCCTGTTTCTTAATACTTGTTTTAGCTTTTGGGAGACATATTTTGCTAATCCAATTCCCCTTCACATTTCTCTGCTTTTCTAAATGTCTACCCCATAGATACACGAACATACTTATAGAGAGAGAGAGCAAAGTAGGACATGTTTGCATTTTTATAATTGTATATGAATCAATTATATTATGCAGTTGTATACAATATGCAAGAGGTTATTGAGAATTTTTTTATAGAGATAGCAACACAAAGATATTCATTAGTAAAATGTCACCATAATTTCACGAGTATTTCCATAGATGTTCAAGTGAGTTGAACAAAACAAATATTCAATAACATCGACCTCAACGTATTCGATGGATGTAATAACATGTTGGACCATTTGGTTTCTCGTTCACTCTCGTCATCATATACACTACATATTTAGTTGACGGAACAGTGGGATATTAGAAGTAAATGAGATCTACACGTTTGTAAAACTTCTCCATCTTCTGTGAAGGGTGGCTAGGGTCCCACGCTACGCCGACATATTGTTTAGTAGTTAACATTGAGCCATGTGACCTTGTGTTACTCGCCATCTGACCTTGTGTTACTCGGGCCTCTCGAAGAACTTGGAAATTATTTTCTTATCATAGGCCACGGTGCCCAAGATCCTAATCAAGGATGGAGGTTAGGCCCTCACATAAATAATCGAAAGTGAGGTACTAGCCGTTTCGGCGGTTATAGAAATGATCTACTTGAAAATTTCCTTGTTAAAACATACGTAAACAGTGGAATTCTGATTCATCAGTTATCTGTGTACTTCCTTGCAGCTTCCCAGCGTTCATGACGAGAATACCTTCGCATCCTGGAGTATGATCTAATGACTGGTTCATTAGAGAATACCGTTCTGATTGACGTACGGTGCACTGTTAGCTTACATGGGATGATCTTACAGAAGGTAGTAAATAAAAGCGAGAGGAAAGGACTACTCGTCAACTGTAAGAAGACAGAAAATAAAAATAGATAAAACAACACAGCTATTATAAATTGGAGAAGGCAAAATGAAACATGTACAAAAATATAAATATCTCGGAATTGTTTTAACAGAGGACGGAACTTGTGATACAGAAATCCGATGGTGCATTGGAGGCAAAGTATTAAGAAACAAGAACATTTCACTGAAAACAAAAAGAGTACTGAATTGTTAAACAAAATCGGTCCTCCTATATGGCTGTGAATTCTGGACCATCTCATCACAGATGGCGAAGTAATTCGAAACAACAGAAATCTCTTTCTCTAAAAGAATGGTGAGAATAACACGGACTGATTATGTGAGCAATGACGAAGCTTTAGAGAAAATGGAAACAAAAAGGACACTTTACGCAGCATCAGAAAGAGACGGGTGAAATTTCTAAGGAAATAATGAGGAAATATGGTTTGGAAAATCTGATATACATAGGACATATCGAATGAAAAAATGAACTGGCTGCGGCAAGCCACCTATCTGAAGAACTTGTGTAAATGTATGGATGAACATGGGGTGGGGGTGATTTTAAGAATTCCAACATTACTAAGAGCCACAAGGATGCTTTATGAGGAAAGAAGGTTTATTGAACCTGACATATAAAAGACAGACTGAAGATATGAGTGACATAGGAAAACAACGAATAAACTATATAACGAGCTTGTGCAAATGGTTGACAGAACAGAGATTAAGAGACATGAGAAACTTTAGTAAGGACTAGAAAGGATACGACGTAGTTGAGAGCCATGATCACCTTGGTCCTAAAGGGATACGGCACATGCAATACACAGATACATTTCAATTTCTATAATTCATAATGGGGAAGGAAATTTTTGACAGACTCAGAACCTATTGAAGAAAAGAGGGACTGAGCAAAACATCGAGAAACCTAACAAACTTGTGCAAATGGATGACAAAACAGGCAATGTAAGGGATAATAAACACAGAAACAGATAAGAACAACGAATGTTAGGAAGTTTGGGAGGGCCACGATCGTTCATGCCGTAAAGAGATACGACACAGGAAGGAAGTCCTCTTGTCTTACTACCATATCAGAAATCTAAGAGTAACAAATTATAGGAAGTTGGGGCGAGCCATGAACGCCCATATCCTGAAAGAAAACTGAACATAGATGATGATGATGATTGTTTATTATTTCTTTGCAATTTTATTCTTGATTAATTTAATAAAATATCGATTTCGTGGCCTGACCCAACCGCTGTCATGCTTCCCTTGATTCATCAGCCAATGTGTATTGTGTTTTTGACATTACACACAATGAGCAGGGAACCACTATGTTCGAAAGACTTTTAGTCGAGATTTGTACACAAATAATCTGACACGTTTCCAACAGCCGATAAAGAAATATTACAGAATTTTTCGTAAACACAGACTTTTAATAAAAGTTGACACTATGATGTTTATTTAAAATTATTTTCTAGAGTTTGTGATAGGAAATTTTACTTAAAATTTCCCCTGCAAATTTTATTTCCCAACAATATAACTATAGGTAATTTTAGCTTTTATTTCTCCTCCAATACAGGCCCCAAAAGCCACTCAAAGCAGAGGGTTATTAAAAAGGTTTGTTAAAAGGAGATAACTTTGACTCTGAGAAATAAAGTGGTTAAGATTATAGAGATCGGAGAAGCATCCTCACGAGAGTCTCTTCCACAAAGTAGAAGTTTGTTGAAAGAAACCTTATGGATCACACTTCCTTCTAACCAATAGAATACGAAGAGTATGAGGTTGCTTTGGCTCTGCACATGTGGCCTAACGAGTTTTAGGTGGAAAGGTCTGAACTGGTGCAACTAAAGAATGTAGCTTTTTTGAACATTTGCCATGGAAATAAGAATAGGTTTCATCTTTGGAAAAGAGGTCGTGGTGTTCGAAATAATTAATCACCCACAAGGCCATGCAGTCCCTTTTGTAGTCTTTCAAGGCTGGAAAGTGAGGATTGAGCAGCTCCAGCTCAGATATACCAGAAATGCACCATTTTTCTTCCCATCTGGTTTTGGTAAGGAGGAGTCAGATACTTTCTGGAGTAATTAGAAGGAATCTACCATTTTTTACAACAACTGATAGAATATTTGAATTTGTCGAGATCTGGTGCGAAATTAAGTCCTGTGATATTCAAAGAAGGGAACCTCATTCTCAGAAGAAAATCCAAGATCTTTTCAGGGAGGAGGAAGCATTAATAACTTCGATTTGGTGGTATTTAATTTTATAATTTTGCCCCTTTTATAGGAGTATCGTTTGATTGATTGACTTGTTTTTTGCAGTCTAGCAATCGTTTTCAGGTTATTTAAAACCAAGAAAAACATTTGCAGGATACTTAAAGCCAGAAGATATTTTTAGATTGGAAGAATTTATTTTTGAGATAATAATTATTTTACTGAAAAAATCCCACTAATTAACACATAACTGTAAAAAAAAAATATCTGGATTCATACCTTTCGCTTAAGTGAATAACGAACCGGATTGGAATTGGAACTCCGCTTTACGAAGTCAAATTCTGAGCTGTTATGCGTTACACCACCCGCACATCCAAGCTTATATCACCTGCTACTCCCAAGCGGTTATACATTTAGGTACTGACCAGGCTCTATGTTGCTTAACTTTGGAGAACTAGTGTTTCAACGTGATTTGACCGTAAGACTGATATTTGGAGGTATATCTGCTAACTTACGCATAAGTAATTGGAATATATCTAATCTTGTCCCGGTTTGGGCCCACTTTTACCTTTAAAACTGCCTCAACTCTTTTGACATGCGTTCGACAAAGGGTCTAAAAGTACACTGAAAATTCAGGCGCGTATTGTCATTCATAACATCGCGTATTTTTTGCTGATTGGTTTGGCTTCACTCTTCGAGTCACCATTTCCTCAACATCGAAAGGTGTTTTCTCGGATTAAGATTCGGTGTGCTCCATGAAAAAAAAAATTTGCCACTATTTTTAATGTTAGACGGTGTTTTGTCCTATTGGAATAGTCTACTAGTGGATGAGTTTACCGTGCTCATAATGTGGGACAAGATGAGGTCAGCCAAAATACGGCAACATTTAACTAATGTACACCGAGACAATATTCTCCATACAATTACAACAGTTACATCACCAGGCTGAATTGTTGATACAAGACAGAATGGATTCATTATTTTATGTTGTTTACACCAAATTCCGCCCTTACCATATCTCAGCAGACAGCGAAACTCATCAGCGTTTTACCAATCTTCTCTTGTCAAATTCCAATTGTAGTTTCATTTTACTGTTCTTACCTGTCAAAAAGGGCATCCGGCATGGCCTGTTGCTGGTTCAGCCCATTTGCTTCAAAGTTCTTCTGTATAACGCCCATTGTAAAGAGTTCTCATTTGAATAATTGTTGTCTTTCTACCAGCTTGAACTCGTCTGTGCATTCTCCGACGACCCCATTCAAACAAAGGATTTCCGCCCACAGAATAATCCTGCCACATCCAAAGTTACCTAAGTCACTCTTCTTTCCCATATTAATCGATGCAATGATATTTAACAGGTCGCCATGACTATATCCATTAAATTGCTGTCGCGTCATTGGCTGATTATAAATATGCATAAAAGAATATTTTTCACATTTACCTAAGTGGCCAGTTTACATATATATACATACATATACACGATCCGCGTAGGTGAAACATGTTAATTTTCTCTGTTCCTTTAATAAGTTTTGTAAGAACCTTGTCAATGAATGAGAGAGTATCCTGTTAAGAATAAGTAGACAAAACTTTTCAAAATTACTCAATGAGACATGTCTTTTATATATATTATTATGGGACCTTACCCATAATAACATGATGGACTATTCCATACGTAATAAATACTGCGCCTCAAGAGGAAGCAGGGAGTTCAGTCCGAAGTCGGGCGACCGGCTGATCAGTTGAACTCTCTGCCTTCGGGCGGGGAGGAACCCGATCGAGTCTAGGCCGAAGGGCGGAGTCTCTTTTGGGGAGGTAAACCGACCCTGAACCCATTTATACAGCTTCAAAGGGCATATTTTTGGCCGATTCCACGGGCTTGAAGAACCCACCTTAAACCGGCCTTGTGCCACATGATGCCCTTGTGGGGGGATGATTAAATACCGATCAGTCTGAAGTCGGATGACCGGCTGACCGGCTGATCGGTTGAACTCTCTGCCTTCGGGTGGGGAGGAACCCAAACGAGGATACGCCGGAGTCGGAGTCTTTTTCGGGGAGGTAAACCGACCCTGAACCCGTTTATACGGGTTCAAAGGACATATTTAAGGCCGAACCCACGGGCTCGGAGATCCCACCTTAAACCGGTCTTGTGCCACATGATGCCCTCGTGGTAGGTTGACTAAATACTGTCCCGTCTGAAGTCGAGAATTCAGTCTGAAGTCTGGAGTGAAGTCCGTCAGATGTCTGTCAGTCAGTCAGAGCGAGTCAGTCAGTCGAGTCAGAGGCAGTCCGAAACAGAGTCGCGTTCAGACAATTACGACTAAACCTGATTGTTCTTACTAACACTTTTCTACATCTCTATATTCCTGTTTTTAATATATCTGTGTTATTTCATATCCGTATTCGAGTTCTTCTTTATTGGTTCTACCTTGAACTATCACCGTGGTACAAGGAACCGGACCATAACATATATATATATACGTATATATGAAGAAATATACTCTTAAGGTGTGCTATATTTATGGAATAAAATGCTCAATATCAGAGATAGAGCGTGTGTTAATATATAAGTGAACATTGAAATCAACTCTTAGAGGCGACAGGCTGTTTCATGCTAGACGCAAACGTCAGGCCTGACGATTGCGTCTAGCATGAAGCAGCCAGTCGCCTCTAAGTGTTGATTTCAATGTTCACTGATATATATATATATATATATATATATATATATATATATATATATATATATATACATGAGAGAGAGAGAGAGAGAGAGAGAGACAGAGACAGAGACAGAGAAATCTCAGTCCATGCTGGGAAGCAGTATGCAAGCTCGTTTCATAAGCCATTGAAAATGAACTTAATTTGATCCATATTGTGCACGCAACATATCTTGTATTAGGTTAGACTTACGTAATCTAAAGGAATATGCAAATTAGATGGTCATGTGATAAGCTATGAAGATTATGTATCGCTACTCTTCTAAGTTTCCACCTAAAACATTAAAACACCCATTATTAACCAATACTCTATATATCTAATTTAATGAGATCAGAAACATTATTTTATTCGGAACTTCCTCATCTAAAGTTCCTACATGTCTTGAAAATGAGCATACAAAATTATGTTATTTAACCATAACTCGAAACCTCGCCATTATTGCAACTATCCTGTCCATCACACATGCTCTCCAAGCATGCAGAGCCCAAGTATTGAAGATATTTTAGGATTAATTCTACGACACTGACATTTGAAATGTCTCAGACACATTAAGAGGAAAAAGGACAGGGAAAATTTAACACTCACGAAACATATTGAGGAAATAAAAGTAACAGAGAAAACATGCAACTTGCCTAACAGTTTGTGTAAATAGATGAGAGAGCGAGGTCGAGTGTTTGTAAATAGTGAATTGATGTCAGAGCGCGGTCGAGTGATGGTAAATAGTGAATAGATTACAGAGTGAGGTCGAGTGTTGGTGAATAGAAGACAGAGCGTGGTTAAGTGTTGGTAAAACGTGAATAGAAGAAAGAGCTTGGTCGAGTGATAGTAAATAGTGAATAGATGACAGACCGAGATCGAGTGATGGTAAATAGTGAATAGATGACAGCAAAGTCGAGGGAAGAAAAATAGGAAATAGATGACAGAGTGAGGTCGAGTGATGGTAAATAGTAAATAGGTGACAGAGCGAGGTCGAGTGATGGTAAATAGGGAATAGATAACGGAGCGAGGTCGAGTAATGGTAAATAGTGAATAGATGACAGAGCGAGCTCGAGTGATGGTAAATAGTGAATAGATGACAGAGCGAGATCGAGTGATGGTAAATAGGGAATAGATGACAGAGTGAGGTCGAGTGATAGTAAATAGTGAATAGATCACAGAGAGAGGTCGATTGATGGTAAGTAGGAAATAGATGACAGAGCGAGCTCGAGTGATGGTAAATAGTGAATAGATGACAGAAGGAGCTCGAGTGATGGTAAATAGTGAATAGATGACAGAGTGAGGTCGAGTGATGGTAAATAGTGAATAGATGACAGAGCGAGCTCGAGTGATGGTAAATAGTGAATGGATGACAGAGCGAGATCGAGTGATGGTAAATAGGAAATAGATGACAGCAAGGTCGAGTGATGGTAAATAGGGAATAGATGACAGCAAGGTCGAGTGATGGTAAATAGGAATAGATGACAGAACGAGCTCGAGTCATGGTAAATAGTGAATAGATGATAGAGCGAGGTCGAGTGATGGTAAATAGGGAATAGATGACAGAGTGAGGTCGAGTGATAGTAAGTAGTGTATAGATGACAGAGAGAGGTCGATTGATGGTAAATAGGAAATAGATGACAGAGCGAGGTCGAGTGATGGTAAATAGGGAATAGATGACAGCAAGGTCGAGTGATGGTAAATAGGAAATAGATGACAGCAAGGTCGAGGGATGGTAAATAGGAAATAGATGACAGAGCGAGGTCGAGAGATGGTAAATAGGAAATAGATGACAGAGTGATGAGTGATGGTAAATAGTGAATAGATGACAGAGCGAGATCGAGTGATGGTAAATAGGGAATAGATGACAGAGTGAGGTCGAGTGATGGTAAATAAGAAATAGATGACAGAGTGAGGTCGAGTGATGGTAAATAGTGAATAGATGACAGAGCGAGGTCGAGTGATGGTAAATAGGAAATAGATGACAGAGCGAGGTCGAGTGATTGTAAATAGGAAATAAATGACAGAGTGAGGTCGAGTGATGGTAAATAGGAAATAGATGACAGAGTGAGGTCGAGTGATAGTAAATAGTGAATAGATGACAGAGCGAGCTCGAGTGATGGTAAATAGTGAATAGATGACAGAGCGAGATCGAGTGATGGTAAATAGGGAATAGATGACAGTGAGGTCGAGTGTTGGTAAATAGGAAATAGATGACAGAGTGAGGTCGAGTGATAGTAAATAGTGTATAGGTGACAGAGAGAGGTCGATTGATGGTAAATAGGAAATAGATGAAGCAAGGTCGAGTGATGGTAAATAGGAAATAGATGACAGCCAGGTCGAGGGATGGTAAATAGGAAATAGATGACAGAGCGAGGTCGAGTGATGGTAAATAGGAAATAGATGACAGAGTCAGGTCGAGTGATGGTAAATAGTGAATAGATGACAGAACGAGCTCGAGTCATGGTAAGTAGTGAATAGATGATTGAGCGAGGTCGAGTGATGGTAAATAGGAAATAGATGACAGCAAGGTCGAGGGATGGTAAATAGGAAATAGATGACAGAGCGAGGTCGAGCGAGGGCAAATAGGAAATAGATGACAGAGAGAGGTCGAGTGATGGTAAATAGGAAATAGATGACAGAGTGATGAGTGATGGTAAATAGTGAATAGATGACAGAACGAGCTCGAGATATGGTAAATAGTGAATAGATGACAGAGCGAGATCGAGTGATGGTAAATAGGGAATAGATGACAGAGTGAGGTCGAGTGATGGTAAATAGGAAATAGATGACAGAGTGAGGTCGAGTGATGGTAAATAGTGAATAGATGACAGAGGGAGGTCGAATGATTGTAAATAGGAAATAGATGACAGCAAGGTCGAGGGATGGTAAATAGGAAATAGATGACAGAGCGAGGTCGAGTGATGGTAAATAGGAAATAGATGACAGAGTGAGGTCGAGTGATGGTAAATAGGAAATAGATGACAGAGTGAGGTCGAGTTATGGTAAATAGTGAATAGATGACAGAACGAGCTCGAGTCATGGTAAGTAGTGAATAGATGACTGAGCGAGTTCGAGTGATGGTAAATAGGGAATAGATGACAGCAAGGTCGAGTGATGGTAAATAAGATAGAGTGAGGTCGAGTGATGGTAAATAAGAAATAGATGACAGAGTGAGGTCGAGTGATGGTAAATAGGAAATAGATGACAGAGTGAAGTCGAGTGATGGTAAATAGTGAATAGATGACAGAGGGAGGTCGAGTGATTGTAAATAGGAAATAGATGAAGCAAGGTCGAGTGATGGTAAATAGGAAATAGATGACAGCAAGGTCGAGGGATGGTAAATAGGAAATAGATGACAGAGCGAGTTCGAGTGATGGTAAATAGGAAATAGATGACAGAGTGAGGTCGAGTGATGGTAAATAGGAAATAGATGACAGAGTGAGGTCGAGTGATGGTAAATAGTGAATAGATGATAGCGCGAGGTCGATTGATGGTAAATAGGGAATAGATGACAGCAAGGTCGAGTGATAGTAAATAGGAAATAGATGACAGCAAGGTCGAGGGATGGTAAATAGGAAATAGATGACAGAGCGAGGTCGATTGATGGTAAATAGGAAATAGATGACAGAGTGAGGTCGAGTGATGGTAAATAGGGAATAGATGACAGAGTGAGGTCGAGTGATGGTAAATAGGAAATAGATGACAGAGTGAGGTCGAGTGATGGTAAATAGGAAATAGATGACAGAGTGAGGTCGAGTGATAGTAAATAGTGAATAGATGACAGAGCGAGCTCGAGTGATGGTTAGTAGTGAATAGATGACAGAGCGAGATCGAGTGATGGTAAATAGGGAATAGATGACAGAGTGAGGTCGAGTGATGGTAAATAGGAAATACATGACAGAGTTAGGTCGAGTGATAGTAAATAGTGTATAGATGACAGAGAGAGGTCGATTGATGGTAAATAAGAAATAGATGAAGCAAGGTCGAGTGATGGTAAATAGGAAATAGATGACAGCAAGGTCGAGGGATGGTAAATAGGAAATAGATGACAGAGCGAGGTCGAGTGATTGTAAATAGGAAATAGATGACAGAGTGAGGTCGAGTGATTGTAAATAGTGAATAGATGACAGAACGAGCTCGAGTCATGGTAAGTAGTGAATAGATGACTGAGCGAGGTCGAGTGATGGTAAATAGGGAATAGATGACAGCAAGGTCGAGTGATGGTAAATAGGAAATAGATGACAGCAAGGTCGAGGGATGGTAAATAGAAAATAGATGACAGAGCGAGGTCGAGTGATGGTAAATAGTGAATAGATGACAGAACGAGCTGGAGTCATGGTAAATAGTGAATAGATGATAGAGCGAGGTCGATTGATGGTAAATAGGGAATAGATGACAGAGTGAGGTCGAGTGATAGTAAATAGTGTATAGATGACAGAGAGAGGTCGAGTGATGGTAAATAGTGAATAGATGATAGAGCGAGGTCGATTGATGGTAAATAGGGAATAGATGACAGAGTGAGGTCGCGTGATAGTAAATAGTGTATAGATGACAGAGAGAGGTCGATTGATGGTAAATAGGAAATAGATGACAGAGTGAGATCGAGTGATGGTAAATAGGAAATAGATGACAGAGTGAGGTCGAGTGATGGTAAATAGTGAATAGATGACAGAGCGAGCTCGAGTGATGGTAAATAGTGAATAGATGACAGAGCGAGATCGAGTGATGGTAAATAGGAAATAGATGACAGAGTGAGGTCGAGTCATAGTAAATAGTGTATAGATGACAGAGAGAGGTCGATTGATGGTAAATAGGAAATAGATGAAGCAAGGTCGAGTGATGGTAAATAGGAAATAAATGACAGCAAGGTCGAGGGATGGTAAATAGGAAATAGATGACAGAGCAAGGTCGAGTGATGGTAAATAGGAAATAGATGACACAGTGAGGTCGAGTGATGGTAAATAGTGAATAGATGACAGAACGAGCTCGAGTCATGGTAAGTAGTGAATAGATGACTAAGCGAAGTCGAGTGATGGTAAATAGGGAATAGATGACAGCAAGGTCGAGTGATGGTAAATAGGAAATAGATGACAGCAAGGTCGATGGAAGGTAAATAGGAAATAGATGACAGAGCGAGGTCGAGTGATGGTAAATAGGAAATAGATGACAGAGTGAGGTCGAGTGATGGTAAATAGTGAATAGATGACAGAACGAGCTCGAGTCATGGTAAATAGTGAATAGATGATAGAGCGAGGTCGATTGATGGTAAATAGGGAATAGATGACAGAGTGAGGTCGAGTGATAGTAAATAGTGTATAGATGACAGAGAGAGGTCGATTGATGGTAAATAGGAAATAGATGACAGAGTGAGCGTCGAGTGATGGTAAATAGTGAATAGATGATAGAGCGAGATCGATTGATGGTAAATAGGAAATAGATGACAGAGTGAGGTCGAGTGATGGTAAATAGGAAATAGATGACAGAGTGAGGTCGAGTGATGGTAAATAGGAAAAAGATGACAGCAAGGTCGAGGGATGGTAAATAGGAAATAGATGACAGAGTGAGGTCGAGTGATGGTAAATAGTGAATAGATGATACAGCGAGGTCGATTGATGGTAAATAGGGAATAGATGACAGAGTGAGGTCGAGTGATAGTAAATAGTGTATAGATGACAGAGAAAGGTCGATTGATGGTAAATAGGAAATAGATAACAGAGTGAGGTCGAGTGATGTTAAATAGGAAATAGATGACAGAGTGAGGTCGACTGATGGTAAATAGGAAAAAGATGACAGAGTGAGGTCGAGTGATGGTAAATAGTGAATACATGACAGAGCGAGGTCGTGTGATGCTAAATAGGAAATAGATGACAGAGTGAGGTCGAGTGATAGTAAATAGTGAATAGATGACAGAGCGAGCTCGAGTGATGGTAAATAGTGAATAGATGACAGAGCGAGATCGAGTGATGGTCAATAGGGAATAGATGACAGAGTAAGGTCGAGTGATGGTAAATAGGAAATAGATGACAGAGTGAGGTCGAGTGATAGTAAATAGTGTATAGATGACAGAGAGAGGTCGATTGATGGTAAATAGGAAATAGATGAAGCAAGGTCGAGTGATGGTAAATAGGAAATAGATGACAGCAAGGTCGAGGGATGGTAAATAGGAAATAGATGACAGAGCGAGGTCGAGTGACGGTAAATAGGAAATAGATGACAGAGTGAGGTCGAGTGATGGTAAATAGTGAATAGATGACAGAACGAGCTCGAGTCATGGTAAGTAGTGAATAGATGACTTAGTGAGGTCGAGTGATGGTAAATAGGAAATAGATGACAGCAAGGTCGAGAATGGTAAATAGGAAATAGATGACAGAGCGAGGTCGAGTCATGGTAAATAGGAAATAGATGACAGAGTGTGGTCGAGTGATGGTAAATAGTGAATAGATGACAGAACGAGCTCGAGTCATGGTAAGTAGTGAATAGATGACTGAGCGAGTTCGAGTGATGGTAAATAGGGAATAGATGACAGCAAGGTCGAGTGATGGTAAATAAGAAATAGATGACAGAGTGAGGTCGAGTGATGGTAAATAGGAAATAGATGACAGAGTGAAGTCGAGTGATGGTAAATAGTGAATAGATGACAGAGGGAGGTCGAGTGATTGTAAATAGGAAATAGATGAAGCAAGGTCGAGTGATGGTAAATAGGAAATAGATGACAGCAAGGTCGAGGGATGGTAAATAGGAAATAGATGACAGAGCGAGTTCGAGTGATGGTAAATAGGAAATAGATGACAGAGTGAGGTCGAGTGATGGTAAATAGGAAATAGATGACAGAGTGAGGTCGAGTGATGGTAAATAGTGAATAGATGACTGAGCGAGATCGAGTGATGGTAAATAGGGAATAGATGACAGAAAGGTCGAGTGATAGTAAATAGTGAATAGATGACAGAACGAGCTCGAGTCATGGTAAGTAGTGAATAGATGACTGAGCGAGATCGAGTGATCGTAAATAGGGAATAGATGACAGAGTGAGGTCGAGTGATGGTAAATAGTGAATAG
Source organism: Acanthosepion lycidas (assembly GCA_963932145.1). Taxonomy (NCBI): domain Eukaryota; kingdom Metazoa; phylum Mollusca; class Cephalopoda; order Sepiida; family Sepiidae; genus Acanthosepion; species Acanthosepion lycidas. Next base: position 13,353,430 of record OZ010577.1, read on the forward strand.
ATGACAGAACGAGCTGGAGTCATGGTAAATAGTGAATAAATGATAGAGCGAGGTCGATTGATGGTAAATAGGGAATAGATGACAGAGTGAGGTCGAGTGATAGTAAATAGTGTATAGATGACAGAGAGAGGTCGAGTGATGGTAAATAGTGAATAGATGATAGAGCGAGGTCGATTGATGGTAAATAGGGAATAGATGACAGAGTGAGGTCGAGTGATAGTAAATAGTGTATAGATGACAGAGAGAGGTCGATTGATGGTAAATAGGAAATAGATGACAGAGTGAGGTCGAGTGATGGTAAATAGGAAAAAGATGACAGCAAGGTCGAGGGATAGTAAATAGGAAATAGATGACAGAGTGAGGTCGAGTGATGGTAAATAGTGAATAGATGATACAGCGAGGTCGATTGATGGTAAATAGGGAATAGATGACAGAGTGAGGTCGAGTGATAGTAAATAGTGTATAGATGACAGAGAGAGGTCGATTGATGGTAAATAGGAAATAGATGACAGAGTGAGGTCGAGTGATGGTAAATAGGAAATAGATGACAGAGTGAGGTCGAGTGATGGTAAATAGGAAAAAGATGACAGAGCGAGGTCGAGTGATGGTAAATAGGAAATAGATGACAGAGTGAGGTCGAGTGATGGTAAATAGTGAATAGATGACAGATCGAGCTCGAGTCATGGTAAGTAGTGAATAGATGACTGAGTAAGGTCGAGTGATGGTAAATAGGGAATAGATGACAGCAAGGTCGAGTGATGGTAAATAGGAAATAGATGACAGCAAGGTCGAGGGATGGTAAATAGTGAATAGATGATAGAGCGAGGTCGATTGATGGTAAATACGGAATAGATGACAGAGTGAGGTCGAGTGATAGTAAATAGAAAATAGATGACAGCAAGGTCGAAGGATGGTAAATAGGAAATAGATGACAGAGCGAGTTCGAGTGATGGTAAATAGGAAATAGATGACAGAGTGAGGTCGAGTGATAGTAAATAGTGAATAGATGACAGAGCGAGGTCGAGTGATGGTAAATAGGAAATAGATGACAGAGCGAGGTCGAGTGATGGTAAATAGGAAATAGATGACAGAGTGTGGTCGAGTGATGGTAAATAGGAAATAGATGACAGAGCGAGGTCGATTGATGGTAAATACGGAATAGATGACAGAGCGAGGTCGAGTGATAGTAAATAGTGTATAGATGACAGAGAGAGGTCGATTGATGGTAAATAGGAAATAGATAACAGAGCGAGGTCGAGTGATGGTAAATAGGAAATAGATGACAGAGTTAGGTCGAGTGATGGTAAATAGGAAATAGATGACAGAGTGAGGTCGAGTGATGGTAAATAGTGAATAGATGACAGAACGAGCTCGAGTGATGGTAAATATTGAATAGATGACACAGCGAGATCGCGTGATGGTAAATAGGGAATAGAAGACATCAAGGTCGAGTGATGGTAAATAGGAAATAGATGACAGCAAGGTCGAGGGATGGTAATTAGGAAATAGATGACAGAGCGAGGTCGAGTGATGGTAAATAGGAAATAGATGACAGAGTGAGGTCGAGTGAGAGTAAATAGTGAATAGATGACAGAGCGAGGTCGAGTGATGGTAAATAGGAAATAGATGACAGAGGGAGTTCGAGTGATGGTAAATAGGAAATAGATGACAGAGTGAGGTCGAGTGATAGTAAATAGTGAATAGATGACAGAGCGAGCTCGAGTGATGGTAAATGGTGAATAGATGACAGAGCGAGATCGAGTGATGGTAAATAGGGAATAGATGACAGAGTGAGGTCGAGTGATGGTAAATAGGAAATAGATGACAGAGTGAGGTCGAGTGATAGTAAATAGTGAATAGATGACAGAGCGAGGTCGAGTGAAGGTAAATAGGAAATAGATGACAGAGTGAGTTCGAGTGATGGTAAATAGGAAATAGATGAGAGAGCGAGTTCGAGTGATGGTAAATAGGAAATAGATGACAGAGTGAGGTCGGGTGATAGTAAATAGTGAATAGATGACAGAGCGAGGTCGAGTGATGGTAAATAGGAAATAGATGACAGAGCGAGGTCGAGTGATGGTAAATAGGAAATAGATGACAGAGTGAGGTCGAGTGATGGTAAATAGGAAATAGATGACAGAGCGAGGTCGATTGATGGTAAATACGGAATAGATGACAGAGTGAGGTCGAGTGATAGTAAATAGTGTATAGATGACAGAGAGAGGTCGATTGATGGTAAATAGGAAATAGATGACAGAGCGAGGTCGAGTGATGGTAAATAGGAAATAGATGAGAGAGTTAGGTCGAGTTATGGTAAATAGGAAATAGATGACAGAGTGAGGTCGAGTGATGGTAAATAGTGAATAGATGACAGAACGAGCTCGAGTCATGGTAAATAGTGAATAGATGATAGAGCGAGGTCGATTGATGGTAAATAGGGAATAGATGACAGAGTGAGGTCGAGTCATGGTAAATAGTGAATAGATGATAGAGCGAGGTCGATTGATGGTAAATAGGGAATAGATGACAGAGTGAGGTCGAGTGATAGTAAATAGTGTATAGATGACAGAGAGAGGTCGATTGATGGTAAATAGGAAATAGATGACAGAGTGAGCGTCGAGTGATGGTAAATAGTGAATAGATGATAGAGCGAGGTCGATTGATGGTAAATAGGAAATAGATGACAGAGTGAGGTCGAGTGATGGTAAATAGGAAATAGATGACAGAGTGAGGTCGAGTGATGGTAAATAGGAAAAAGATGACAGCAAGGTCGAGGGATGGTAAATAGGAAATAGATGACAGAGTGAGGTCGAGTGATGGTAAATAGTGAATAGATGATACAGCGAGGTCGATTGATGGTAAATAGGGAATAGATGACAGAGTGAGGTCGAGTGATAGTAAATAGTGTATAGATGACAGAGAAAGGTCGATTGATGGTAAATAGGAAATAGATAACAGAGTGAGGTCGAGTGATGTTAAATAGGAAATAGATGACAGAGTGAGGTCGACTGATGGTAAATAGGAAAAAGATGACAGAGTGAGGTCGAGTGATGGTAAATAGTGAATACATGACAGAGCGAGGTCGTGTGATGCTAAATAGGAAATAGATGACAGAGTGAGGTCGAGTGATAGTAAATAGTGAATAGATGACAGAGCGAGCTCGAGTGATGGTAAATAGTGAATAGATGACAGAGCGAGATCGAGTGATGGTCAATAGGGAATAGATGACAGAGTAAGGTCGAGTGATGGTAAATAGGAAATAGATGACAGAGTGAGGTCGAGTGATAGTAAATAGTGTATAGATGACAGAGAGAGGTCGATTGATGGTAAATAGGAAATAGATGAAGCAAGGTCGAGTGATGGTAAATAGGAAATAGATGACAGCAAGGTCGAGGGATGGTAAATAGGAAATAGATGACAGAGCGAGGTCGAGTGACGGTAAATAGGAAATAGATGACAGAGTGAGGTCGAGTGATGGTAAATAGTGAATAGATGACAGAACGAGCTCGAGTCATGGTAAGTAGTGAATAGATGACTTAGTGAGGTCGAGTGATGGTAAATAGGAAATAGATGACAGCAAGGTCGAGAATGGTAAATAGGAAATAGATGACAGAGCGAGGTCGAGTCATGGTAAATAGGAAATAGATGACAGAGTGTGGTCGAGTGATGGTAAATAGTGAATAGATGACAGAACGAGCTCGAGTCATGGTAAGTAGTGAATAGATGACTGAGCGAGTTCGAGTGATGGTAAATAGGGAATAGATGACAGCAAGGTCGAGTGATGGTAAATAAGAAATAGATGACAGAGTGAGGTCGAGTGATGGTAAATAGGAAATAGATGACAGAGTGAAGTCGAGTGATGGTAAATAGTGAATAGATGACAGAGGGAGGTCGAGTGATTGTAAATAGGAAATAGATGAAGCAAGGTCGAGTGATGGTAAATAGGAAATAGATGACAGCAAGGTCGAGGGATGGTAAATAGGAAATAGATGACAGAGCGAGTTCGAGTGATGGTAAATAGGAAATAGATGACAGAGTGAGGTCGAGTGATGGTAAATAGGAAATAGATGACAGAGTGAGGTCGAGTGATGGTAAATAGTGAATAGATGACTGAGCGAGATCGAGTGATGGTAAATAGGGAATAGATGACAGAAAGGTCGAGTGATAGTAAATAGTGAATAGATGACAGAACGAGCTCGAGTCATGGTAAGTAGTGAATAGATGACTGAGCGAGATCGAGTGATCGTAAATAGGGAATAGATGACAGAGTGAGGTCGAGTGATGGTAAATAGTGAATAGATGACAGAACGAGCTGGAGTCATGGTAAATAGTGAATAAATGATAGAGCGAGGTCGATTGATGGTAAATAGGGAATAGATGACAGAGTGAGGTCGAGTGATAGTAAATAGTGTATAGATGACAGAGAGAGGTCGAGTGATGGTAAATAGTGAATAGATGATAGAGCGAGGTCGATTGATGGTAAATAGGGAATAGATGACAGAGTGAGGTCGAGTGATAGTAAATAGTGTATAGATGACAGAGAGAGGTCGATTGATGGTAAATAGGAAATAGATGACAGAGTGAGGTCGAGTGATGGTAAATAGGAAAAAGATGACAGCAAGGTCGAGGGATAGTAAATAGGAAATAGATGACAGAGTGAGGTCGAGTGATGGTAAATAGTGAATAGATGATACAGCGAGGTCGATTGATGGTAAATAGGGAATAGATGACAGAGTGAGGTCGAGTGATAGTAAATAGTGTATAGATGACAGAGAGAGGTCGAGGGATAGTAAATAGGAAATAGATGACAGAGTGAGGTCGAGTGATGGTAAATAGTGAATAGATGATACAGCGAGGTCGATTGATGGTAAATAGGGAATAGATGACAGAGTGAGGTCGAGTGATAGTAAATAGTGTATAGATGACAGAGAGAGGTCGAGTGATGGTAAATAGTGAATAGATGATAGAGCGAGGTCGATTGATGGTAAATAGGGAATAGATGACAGAGTGAGGTCGAGTGATAGTAAATAGTGTATAGATGACAGAGAGAGGTCGAGTGATGGTAAATAGGAAATAGATGACAGAGTGAGGTCGAGTGATGGTAAATAGGAAAAAGATGACAGAGCGAGGTCGAGTGATGGTAAATAGGAAATAGATGACAGAGTGAGGTCGAGTGATGGTAAATAGTGAATAGATGACAGATCGAGCTCGAGTCATGGTAAGTAGTGAATAGATGACTGAGTAAGGTCGAGTGATGGTAAATAGGGAATAGATGACAGCAAGGTCGAGTGATGGTAAATAGGAAATAGATGACAGCAAGGTCGAGGGATGGTAAATAGTGAATAGATGATAGAGCGAGGTCGATTGATGGTAAATACGGAATAGATGACAGAGTGAGGTCGAGTGATAGTAAATAGAAAATAGATGACAGCAAGGTCGAGGGATGGTAAATAGTGAATAGATGATAGAGCGAGGTCGATTGATGGTAAATACGGAATAGATGACAGAGTGAGGTCGAGTGATAGTAAATAGAAAATAGATGACAGAGTGAGGTTGAGTGACGGTAAATAGGAAATAGATGAAGCAAGGTCGAGTGATGGTAAATAGGAAATAGATGACAGCAAGTCGAGGGATGGGAAATAGGAAATAGATGACAGAGCGAGGTCGAATGATTGTAAATAGGAAATAGATGACAGAGTTAGGTCAAGGGATGGTAAATAGGAAATAGATGACAGAGGGAGGTCGAGTGATGGTAAATAGTGAATAGATGACAGAACGAGCTCCAGTCATGGTAAATAGTGAATAGATGACTGAGCGAGATTGAGTGATGGTAAATAGGGAATAGATGACAGCAAGGTCGAGTGATGGTAAATAGGAAATAGATGACAGCAAGGTCGAAGGATGGTAAATAGGAAATAGATGACAGAGCGAGGTCGAGTGATGGTAAATAGGAAATAGATGACAGAGTGAGGTCGAGTGATAGTAAATAGTGAATAGATGACAGAGCGAGGTCGAGTGATGGTAAATAGGAAATAGATGACAGAGCGAGGTCGAGTGATGGTAAATAGGAAATGGATGACAGAGTGAGGTCGAGTGATGGTAAATAGGAAATAGATGACAGAGCGAGGTCGATTGATGGTAAATACGGAATAGATGACAGAGTGAGGTCGAGTGATAGTAAATAGTGTATAGATGACAGAGAGAGGTCGATTGATGGTAAATATGAAATAGATGACAGTGTGAGGTCGAGTGATGGTAAATAGGAAATAGATGACAGAGTGAGGTTGAGTGACGGTAAATAGGAAATAGATGACAGAGTGAGGTCGAGTGATAGTAAATAGTTTGTAGATTACAGAGAGATGTCTATTGATGGTAAATAGGAAATAGATGAAGCAAGATCGAGTGATGGTAAATAGGAAATAGATGACAGCAAGGTCGAGGGATGGGAAATAGGAAATAGATGACAGAGCGAGGTCGAAGGATGGTAAATTGGAAATAGATGACAGAGGGAGGTCGAGTGATGGTAAATAGTGAATAGATGACAGAACGAGCTCGTGTCATGGTAAGTAGTGAATAGATGACTGAGCGAGATTGAGTGATGGTAAATAGGGAATAGATGACAGCAGAGTCGAGTGATGGTAAATAGAAAATAGATGACAGCAAGGTCGAAGGATGGTAAATAGGAAATAGATGACAGAGCGAGTTCGAGTGATGGTAAATAGGAAATAGATGACAGAGTGAGGTCGAGTGATAGTAAATAGTGAATAGATGACAGAGCGAGGTCGAGTGATGGTAAATAGGAAATAGATGACAGAGCGAGGTCGAGTGATGGTAAATAGGAAATAGATGACAGAGTGTGGTCGAGTGATGGTAAATAGGAAATAGATGACAGAGCGAGGTCGATTGATGGTAAATACGGAATAGATGACAGAGCGAGGTCGAGTGATAGTAAATAGTGTATAGATGACAGAGAGAGGTCGATTGATGGTAAATAGGAAATAGATAACAGAGCGAGGTCGAGTGATGGTAAATAGGAAATAGATGACAGAGTTAGGTCGAGTGATGGTAAATAGGAAATAGATGACAGAGTGAGGTCGAGTGATGGTAAATAGTGAATAGATGACAGAACGAGCTCGAGTGATGGTAAATATTGAATAGATGACACAGCGAGATCGCGTGATGGTAAATAGGGAATAGAAGACATCAAGGTCGAGTGATGGTAAATAGGAAATAGATGACAGCAAGGTCGAGGGATGGTAATTAGGAAATAGATGACAGAGCGAGGTCGAGTGATGGTAAATAGGAAATAGATGACAGAGTGAGGTCGAGTGAGAGTAAATAGTGAATAGATGACAGAGCGAGGTCGAGTGATGGTAAATAGGAAATAGATGACAGAGGGAGTTCGAGTGATGGTAAATAGGAAATAGATGACAGAGTGAGGTCGAGTGATAGTAAATAGTGAATAGATGACAGAGCGAGCTCGAGTGATGGTAAATGGTGAATAGATGACAGAGCGAGATCGAGTGATGGTAAATAGGGAATAGATGACAGAGTGAGGTCGAGTGATGGTAAATAGGAAATAGATGACAGAGTGAGGTCGAGTGATAGTAAATAGTGAATAGATGACAGAGCGAGGTCGAGTGAAGGTAAATAGGAAATAGATGACAGAGTGAGTTCGAGTGATGGTAAATAGGAAATAGATGAGAGAGCGAGTTCGAGTGATGGTAAATAGGAAATAGATGACAGAGTGAGGTCGGGTGATAGTAAATAGTGAATAGATGACAGAGCGAGGTCGAGTGATGGTAAATAGGAAATAGATGACAGAGCGAGGTCGAGTGATGGTAAATAGGAAATAGATGACAGAGTGAGGTCGAGTGATGGTAAATAGGAAATAGATGACAGAGCGAGGTCGATTGATGGTAAATACGGAATAGATGACAGAGTGAGGTCGAGTGATAGTAAATAGTGTATAGATGACAGAGAGAGGTCGATTGATGGTAAATAGGAAATAGATGACAGAGCGAGGTCGAGTGATGGTAAATAGGAAATAGATGAGAGAGTTAGGTCGAGTTATGGTAAATAGGAAATAGATGACAGAGTGAGGTCGAGTGATGGTAAATAGTGAATAGATGACAGAACGAGCTCGAGTGATGGTAAATATTGAATAGATGACAGAGCGAGATCGCGTGATGGTAAATAGGGAATAGAAGACAGCAAGGTCGAGTGATGGTAAATAGGAAATAGATGACAGCAAGGTCGAGGGATGGTAAATAGGAAATAGATGACAGAGCGAGGTCGAGTGATGGTAAATAGGAAATAGATGAAAGAGTGAGGTCGAGTGATAGTAAATAGTGAATAGATGACAGAGCGAGGTCGAGTGATGGTAAATAGGAAATAGATGACAGAGCGAGGTCGAGTGATGGTAAATAGGAAATAGATGACAGAGTGAGGTCGAGTGATGGTAAATAGGAAATAGATGACAGAGTGAAGTCGAGTGATAGTAAATAGTGAATAGATGACAGAGCGAGCTCGAGTGATGGTAAATAGTGAATAGATGACTGAGCGAGATTGAGTGATGGTAAATAGGGAATAGATGACAGCAAGGTCGAGTGATGGTAAATAGGAAATAGATGACAGCAAGGTCGAGGGATGGTAATTAGGAAATAGATGACAGAGCGAGGTCGAGTGATGGTAAATAGGAAATAGATGACAGAGTGAGGTCGAGTGAGAGTAAATAGTGAATAGATGACAGAGCGAGGTCGAGTGATGGTAAATAGGAAATAGATGACAGAGGGAGTTCGAGTGATGGTAAATAGGAAATAGATGACAGAGTGAGGTCGAGTGATAGTAAATAGTGAATAGATGACAGAGCGAGCTCGAGTGATGGTAAATGGTGAATAGATGACAGAGCGAGATCGAGTGATGGTAAATAGGGAATAGATGACAGAGTGAGGTCGAGTGATGGTAAATAGGAAATAGATGACAGAGTGAGGTCGAGTGATAGTAAATAGTGAATAGATGACAGAGCGAGGTCGAGTGAAGGTAAATAGGAAATAGATGACAGAGTGAGTTCTAGTGATGGTAAATAGGAAATAGATGAGAGAGCGAGTTCGAGTGATGGTAAATAGGAAATAGATGACAGAGTGAGGTCGGGTGATAGTAAATAGTGAATAGATGACAGAGCGAGGTCGAGTGATGGTAAATAGGAAATAGATGACAGAGCGAGGTCGAGTGATGGTAAATAGGAAATAGATGACAGAGTGAGGTCGAGTGATGGTAAATAGGAAATAGATGACAGAGCGAGGTCGATTGATGGTAAATACGGAATAGATGACAGAGTGAGGTCGAGTGATAGTAAATAGTGTATAGATGACAGAGAGAGGTCGATTGATGGTAAATAGGAAATAGATGACAGAGCGAGGTCGAGTGATGGTAAATAGGAAATAGATGAGAGAGTTAGGTCGAGTTATGGTAAATAGGAAATAGATGACAGAGTGAGGTCGAGTGATGGTAAATAGTGAATAGATGACAGAACGAGCTCGAGTGATGGTAAATATTGAATAGATGACAGAGCGAGATCGCGTGATGGTAAATAGGGAATAGAAGACAGCAAGGTCGAGTGATGGTAAATAGGAAATAGATGACAGCAAGGTCGAGGGATGGTAAATAGGAAATAGATGACAGAGCGAGGTCGAGTGATGGTAAATAGGAAATAGATGAAAGAGTGAGGTCGAGTGATAGTAAATAGTGAATAGATGACAGAGCGAGGTCGAGTGATGGTAAATAGGAAATAGATGACAGAGCGAGGTCGAGTGATGGTAAATAGGAAATAGATGACAGAGTGAGGTCGAGTGATGGTAAATAGGAAATAGATGACAGAGTGAAGTCGAGTGATAGTAAATAGTGAATAGATGACAGAGCGAGCTCGAGTGATGGTAAATAGTGAATAGATGACTGAGCGAGATTGAGTGATGGTAAATAGGGAATAGATGACAGCAAGGTCGAGTGATGGTAAATAGGAAATAGATGACAGCAAGGTCGAAGGATGGTAAATAGGAAATAGATGACAGAGCGAGTTCGAGTGATGGTAAATAGGAAATAGTTGACAGAGTGAGGTCGAGTGATAGTAAATAGTGAATAGATGACAGAGCGAGGTCGAGTGATGGTAAATAGGAAATAGATGACAGAGCGAGGTCGAGTGATGGTAAATAGGAAATAGATGACAGAGTGAGGTCCAGTGATGGTAAATAGGAAATAGATGACAGAGCGAGGTCGATTGATGGTAAATACGGAATAGATGACAGAGTGACGTCGAGTGATAGTAAATAGTGTATAGATGACAGAGAGAGGTCGATTGATGGTAAATAGGAAATAGATGACAGAGCGAGGTCGAGTGATGGTAAATAGGAAATAGATGAGAGAGTTAGGTCGAGTGATGGTAAATAGGAAATAGATGACAGAGTGAGGTCGAGTGATGGTAAATAGTGAATAGATGACAGAACGAGCTCGAGTGATGGTAAATATTGAATAGATGATAGAGCGAGATCGCGTGATGGTAAATAGGGAATAGAAGACAGCAAGGTCGAGTGATGGTAAATAGGAAATAGATGACAGCAAGGTCGAGGGATGGTAAATAGGAAATAGATGACAGAGCGAGGTCGAGTGATGGTAAATAGGAAATAGATGACAGAGTGAGGTCGAGTGATAGTAAATAGTGAATAGATGACAGAGCGAGGTCGAGTGATGGTAAATAGGAAATAGATGACAGAGCGAGGTCGAGTGATGGTAAATAGGAAATAGATGACAGAGTGAGGTCGAGTGATGGTAAATAGGAAATAGATGACAGAGTGAAGTCGAGTGATAGTAAATAGTGAATAGATGACAGAGCGAGCTCGAGTGATGGTAAATAGTGAATAGATGACTGAGCGAGATTGAGTGATGGTAAATAGGGAATAGATGACAGCAAGGTCGAGTGATGGTAAATAGGAAATAGATGACAGCAAGGTCGAAGGATGGTAAATAGGAAATAGATGACAGAGCGAGGTCGAGTGATGGTAAATAGGAAATAGATGACAGAGTGAGGTCGAGTGATAGTAAATAGTGAATAGATGACAGAGCGAGGTCGAGTGATGGTAAATAGGAAATAGATGACAGAGCGAGGTCGAGTGATGGTAAATAGGAAATAGATGACAGAGTGAGGTCCAGTGATGGTAAATAGGAAATAGATGACAGAGCGAGGTCGATTGATGGTAAATACGGAATAGATGACAGAGTGAGGTCGAGTGATAGTAAATAGTGTATAGATGACAGAGAGAGGTCGATTGATGGTAAATAGGAAATAGATGCCAGAGCGAGGTCGAGTGATGGTAAATAGGAAATAGATGACAGAGCGAGGTCGAGTGATGGTAAATAGGAAATAGATGACAGAGTGAGGTCGAGTGATGGTAAATAGTGAATAGATGACAGAACGAGCTCGAGTGATGGTAAATATTGAATAGATGACAGAGCGAGATCGCGTGATGGTAAATAGGGAATAGAAGACAGCAAGGTCGAGTGATGGTAAATAGGAAATAGATGACAGCAAGGTCGAGGGATGGTAAATAGGAAATAGATGACAGAGTGAGGTCGAGTGATGGTAAATAGGAAATAGATGACAGAGTGAGGTCGAGTGATAGTAAATAGTGAATAGATGACAGAGCGATGTCGAGTGATGGTAAATAGGAAATAGATGACAGAGGGAGTTCGAGTGATGGTAAATAGGAAATAGATGACAGAGTGAGGTCGAGTGATGGTAAATAGGAAATAGATGACAGAGTGAGGTCGAGTGATAGTAAATAGTGAATAGATGACACAGCGAGCTCGAGTGATGGTAAATAGTGAATAGTTGACAGAGCGAGATCGATTGATGGTAAATCGGGTATAGATGACAGAGTGAGGTCGAGTGATGGTAAATAGGAAATAGATGACAGAATAAGGTCGAGTGATAGTAAATAGTGTATAGATGACAGAGAGAGGTCGATTGAAGGTTAATAGGAAATAGATGAAGCAAGGTCGAGTGATGGTAAATAGGAAATAGATGACAGCAAGCTCGAGGGATTGTAAATAGGAAATAGATGACAGAGCGAGGTCGAGTGATGGTAAATAGGAAATAGATGACAGAGTGAGGTCGAGTGATGGTAAATAGTGAATAGATGACAGAACGAGCGCGAGTGATGGTAAATATTGAATAGATGACAGAGCGAGATCGCGTGATGGTAAATACGGAATAGATGACAGAGTGAGGTCGAGTGGTAGTAAATAGGGAATAGATGACAGAGAGAGGTCGATTGATGTTAAATAGGAAATAGATGACAGAATGAGGTCGAATGATGGTAAATATGAAATAGATGAGAGAGTTAGGTCGAGTGATGGTAAAAAGGGAATAGATGACATAGTGAGGTCGAGTGATAGTAAATAGTGAATAGATGACAGAGAGAGGTCGAGTGATGGTAAAGAGGTAATAGATGACAGCAAGTTCGAGGGATGGTAAATAGGATATAGATGACAGAGTGAGGTCGCGTGATCGTAAATAGGAAATAGATGACAGAGTGAGGTCGAGTGATTGTAAATAGTGAATAGAAGACAGAGCGAGTTTGAGTGATGGTAAATAGTGAATAGATGACAGCAAGTTCGATGGATGGAAAATAGGAAATAGATGACAGAGTGAGGTCGAGTGATGGTAAATAGGAAATAGATGACAGAGTGAGGTCGAGTGATGGTAAATAGTGAATAGATGACAGAACGAGCTCGAGTGATGGTAAATATTGATTAGATGACAGAGCGAGATCGCGTGATGGTAAATACGGAATAGATGACAGAGTGAGGTCGAGTGGTAGTAAATAGGGAATAGATGACAGAGAGAGGTCGATTGATGTTAAATAGGAAATAGATGACAGAATGAGGTCGAATGATGGTAAATATGAAATAGATGAGAGAGTTAGGTCGAGTGATGGTAAAAAGGGAATAGATGACATAGTGAGGTCGAGTGATAGTAAATAGTGAATAGATGACAGAGAGAGGTCGAGTGATGGTAAAGAGGTAATAGATGACAGCAAGTTCGAGGGATGGTAAATAGGATATAGATGACAGAGTGAGGTCGCGTGATCGTAAATAGGAAATAGATGACAGAGTGAGGTCGAGTGATGGTAAATAGTGAATAGAAGACAGAGCGAGTTTGAGTGATGGTAAATAGTGAATAGATGACAGCAAGTTCGATGGATGGAAAATAGGAAATAGATGACAGAGTGAGGTCGAGTGATGGTAAATAGTAAATACATGACAGATTGAGGTCGAGTAATGGTAAATAGTGAATAGATGATAGAGCGAGGTCGAGTGATGGTAAATAGGGTATAGATGACAGCAAGTTCGAGGGTTGGTAAATAGGAAATAGATGACAGAGTGAGGTCGAGTGATGGTAAATAGGAAATAGATGACAGTGTGAGGTCGAGTGATAAATAAATAGTGAATAGATGACAGAGCGAGGTCGAGTGATGGTAAATAGGAAATAGATGACAGAGGGAGTTCGAGTGATGGTAAATAGGAAATAGATGACAGAGTGAGGTCGAGTGATGGTAAATAGGAAATAGATGACAGAGTGAGGTCGAGTGATAGTAAATAGTGAATAGATGACACAGCGAGCTCGAGTGATGGTAAATAGTGAATAGTTGACAGAGCGAGATCGATTGATGGTAAATAGGGAATAGATGACAGAGCGATGTCGAGTGATGGTAAATAGGAAATAGATGACAGAGGGAGTTCGAGTGATGGTAAATAGGAAATAGATGACAGAGTGAGGTCGAGTGATGGTAAATAGGAAATAGATGACAGAGTGAGGTCGAGTGATAGTAAATAGTGAATAGATGACACAGCGAGCTCGAGTGATGGTAAATAGTGAATAGTTGACAGAGCGAGATCGATTGATGGTAAATCGGGTATAGATGACAGAGTGAGGTCGAGTGATGGTAAATAGGAAATAGATGACAGAATAAGGTCGAGTGATAGTAAATAGTGTATAGATGACAGAGAGAGGTCGATTGAAGGTTATAGGAAATAGATGAAGCAAGGTCGAGTGATGGTAAATAGGAAATAGATGACAGCAAGCTCGAGGGATTGTAAATAGGAAATAGATGACAGAGCGAGGTCGAGTGATGGTAAATAGGAAATAGATGACAGAGTGAGGTCGAGTGATGGTAAATAGTGAATAGATGACAGAACGAGCTCGAGTGATGGTAAATATTGAATAGATGACAGAGCGAGATCGCGTGATGGTAAATACGGAATAGATGACAGAGTGAGGTCGAGTGGTAGTAAATAGGGAATAGATGACAGAGAGAGGTCGATTGATGTTAAATAGGAAATAGATGACAGAATGAGGTCGAATGATGGTAAATATGAAATAGATGAGAGAGTTAGGTCGAGTGATGGTAAAAAGGGAATAGATGACATAGTGAGGTCGAGTGATAGTAAATAGTGAATAGATGACAGAGAGAGGTCGAGTGATGGTAAAGAGGTAATAGATGACAGCAAGTTCGAGGGATGGTAAATAGGATATAGATGACAGAGTGAGGTCGCGTGATCGTAAATAGGAAATAGATGACAGAGTGAGGTCGAGTGATTGTAAATAGTGAATAGAAGACAGAGCGAGTTTGAGTGATGGTAAATAGTGAATAGATGACAGCAAGTTCGATGGATGGAAAATAGGAAATAGATGACAGAGTGAGGTCGAGTGATGGTAAATAGGAAATAGATGACAGAGTGAGGTCGAGTGATGGTAAATAGTGAATAGATGACAGAACGAGCTCGAGTGATGGTAAATATTGATTAGATGACAGAGCGAGATCGCGTGATGGTAAATACGGAATAGATGACAGAGTGAGGTCGAGTGGTAGTAAATAGGGAATAGATGACAGAGAGAGGTCGATTGATGTTAAATAGGAAATAGATGACAGAATGAGGTCGAATGATGGTAAATATGAAATAGATGAGAGAGTTAGGTCGAGTGATGGTAAAAAGGGAATAGATGACATAGTGAGGTCGAGTGATAGTAAATAGTGAATAGATGACAGAGAGAGGTCGAGTGATGGTAAAGAGGTAATAGATGACAGCAAGTTCGAGGGATGGTAAATAGGATATAGATGACAGAGTGAGGTCGCGTGATCGTAATAGGAAATAGATGACAGAGTGAGGTCGAGTGATGGTAAATAGTGAATAGAAGACAGAGCGAGTTTGAGTGATGGTAAATAGTGAATAGATGACAGCAAGTTCGATGGATGGAAAATAGGAAATAGATGACAGAGTGAGGTCGAGTGATGGTAAATAGTAAATACATGACAGATTGAGGTCGAGTAATGGTAAATAGTGAATAGATGATAGAGCGAGGTCGAGTGATGGTAAATAGGGTATAGATGACAGCAAGTTCGAGGGTTGGTAAATAGGAAATAGATGACAGAGTGAGGTCGAGTGATGGTAAATAGGAAATAGATGACAGTGTGAGGTCGAGTGATAAATAAATAGTGAATAGATGACAGAGCGAGGTCGAGTGATGGTAAATAGGAAATAGATGACAGAGGGAGTTCGAGTGATGGTAAATAGGAAATAGATGACAGAGTGAGGTCGAGTGATGGTAAATAGGAAATAGATGACAGAGTGAGGTCGAGTGATAGTAAATAGTGAATAGATGACACAGCGAGCTCGAGTGATGGTAAATAGTGAATAGTTGACAGAGCGAGATCGATTGATGGTAAATAGGGAATAGATGACAGAGCGATGTCGAGTGATGGTAAATAGGAAATAGATGACAGAGGGAGTTCGAGTGATGGTAAATAGGAAATAGATGACAGAGTGAGGTCGAGTGATGGTAAATAGGAAATAGATGACAGAGTGAGGTCGAGTGATAGTAAATAGTGAATAGATGACACAGCGAGCTCGAGTGATGGTAAATAGTGAATAGTTGACAGAGCGAGATCGATTGATGGTAAATCGGGTATAGATGACAGAGTGAGGTCGAGTGATGGTAAATAGGAAATAGATGACAGAATAAGGTCGAGTGATAGTAAATAGTGTATAGATGACAGAGAGAGGTCGATTGAAGGTTATAGGAAATAGATGAAGCAAGGTCGAGTGATGGTAAATAGGAAATAGATGACAGCAAGCTCGAGGGATTGTAAATAGGAAATAGATGACAGAGCGAGGTCGAGTGATGGTAAATAGGAAATAGATGACAGAGTGAGGTCGAGTGATGGTAAATAGTGAATAGATGACAGAACGAGCTCGAGTGATGGTAAATATTGAATAGATGACAGAGCGAGATCGCGTGATGGTAAATACGGAATAGATGACAGAGTGAGGTCGAGTGGTAGTAAATAGGGAATAGATGACAGAGAGAGGTCGATTGATGTTAAATAGGAAATAGATGACAGAATGAGGTCGAATGATGGTAAATATGAAATAGATGAGAGAGTTAGGTCGAGTGATGGTAAAAAGGGAATAGATGACATAGTGAGGTCGAGTGATAGTAAATAGTGAATAGATGACAGAGAGAGGTCGAGTGATGGTAAAGAGGTAATAGATGACAGCAAGTTCGAGGGATGGTAAATAGGATATAGATGACAGAGTGAGGTCGCGTGATCGTAAATAGGAAATAGATGACAGAGTGAGGTCGAGTGATTGTAAATAGTGAATAGAAGACAGAGCGAGTTTGAGTGATGGTAAATAGTGAATAGATGACAGCAAGTTCGATGGATGGAAAATAGGAAATAGATGACAGAGTGAGGTCGAGTGATGGTAAATAGGAAATAGATGACAGAGTGAGGTCGAGTGATGGTAAATAGTGAATAGATGACAGAACGAGCTCGAGTGATGGTAAATATTGATTAGATGACAGAGCGAGATCGCGTGATGGTAAATACGGAATAGATGACAGAGTGAGGTCGAGTGGTAGTAAATAGGGAATAGATGACAGAGAGAGGTCGATTGATGTTAAATAGGAAATAGATGACAGAATGAGGTCGAATGATGGTAAATATGAAATAGATGAGAGAGTTAGGTCGAGTGATGGTAAAAAGGGAATAGATGACATAGTGAGGTCGAGTGATAGTAAATAGTGAATAGATGACAGAGAGAGGTCGAGTGATGGTAAAGAGGTAATAGATGACAGCAAGTTCGAGGGATGGTAAATAGGATATAGATGACAGAGTGAGGTCGCGTGATCGTAATAGGAAATAGATGACAGAGTGAGGTCGAGTGATGGTAAATAGTGAATAGAAGACAGAGCGAGTTTGAGTGATGGTAAATAGTGAATAGATGACAGCAAGTTCGATGGATGGAAAATAGGAAATAGATGACAGAGTGAGGTCGAGTGATGGTAAATAGTAAATACATGACAGATTGAGGTCGAGTAATGGTAAATAGTGAATAGATGATAGAGCGAGGTCGAGTGATGGTAAATAGGGTATAGATGACAGCAAGTTCGAGGGTTGGTAAATAGGAAATAGATGACAGAGTGAGGTCGAGTGATGGTAAATAGGAAATAGATGACAGTGTGAGGTCGAGTGATAAATAAATAGTGAATAGATGACAGAGCGAGGTCGAGTGATGGTAAATAGGAAATAGATGACAGAGGGAGTTCGAGTGATGGTAAATAGGAAATAGATGACAGAGTGAGGTCGAGTGATGGTAAATAGGAAATAGATGACAGAGTGAGGTCGAGTGATAGTAAATAGTGAATAGATGACACAGCGAGCTCGAGTGATGGTAAATAGTGAATAGTTGACAGAGCGAGATCGATTGATGGTAAATAGGGAATAGATGACAGAGTGAGGTCGAGTGATGGTAAATAGGAAATAGATGACAGAATGAGGTCGAGTGATAGTAAATAGTGTATAGATGACAGAGAGAAGTCGATTGAAGGTAAATAGGAAATAGATGAAGCAAGGTCGAGTGATGGTAAATAGGAAATAGATGACAGCAAGCTCGAGGGATTGTAAATAGGAAATAGATGACAGAGCGAGGTCGAGTGATGGTAAATAGGAAATAGATGACAAAGTGAGGTCGAGTGATGGTAAATAGTGAATAGATGACAGAACGAGCTCGAGTGATGGTAAATATTGAATAGATGACAGAGCGAGATCGCGTGATGGTAAATACGGAATAGATGACAGAGTGAGGTCGAGTGGTAGTAAATAGTGAATAGATGACAGAGAGAGGTCGATTGATGTTAAATAGGAAATAGATGACAGAGTGAGGTCGAATGATGGTAAATATGAAATAGATGAGAGAGTTAGGTCGAGTGATGGTAAAAAGGGAATAGATGACATAGTGAGGTCGAGTGATAGTAAATAGTGAATAGATGACAGAGAGAGGTCGAGTGATGGTAAAGAGGTAATAGATGACAGCAAGTTCGAGGGATGGTAAATAGGATATAGATGACAGAGTGAGGTCGCGTGATCGTAAATAGGAAATAGATGACAGAGTGAGGTCGAGTGATGGTAAATAGTGAATAGAAGACAGAGCGAGTTTGAGTGATGGTAAATAGTGAATAGATGACAGCAAGTTCGATGGATGGAAAATAGGAAATAGATGACAGTGTGAGTTCGAGTGATGGTAAATAGTAAATAGATGACAGAGCGATGTCCATTGATAGTAAATAGTATATAGTTGACAGAGAGTGGTCGATTGATGGTAAATAGGAAATAGATGACAGAGTGAGGTCGAGTGATGGTAAATAGGAAATAGATTACAGCAAGGTCCATGGATGGTAAATAGCAAATAGATGACAGAGCGAGGTCGAGTGATGGTAAATAGGAAATAGATGACAGAGTGAGGTCGAGTGATGGTAAATAGTTAATAGATGACAGAGCGAGTTTGAGTGATGGTAAATAGTGAATAGATGACAGCAAGTTCGAGGGATGGAAAATAGAAAATAGATGACAGAGTGAGGTCGAGTGATGGTAAATAGTAAATAGATGACAGATTGAGGTCGAGTAATGGTAAATAGTGAATAGATGATAGAGCGAGGTCGAGTGATGGTAAATAGGGTATAGATGACAGCAAGGTCGAGGGTTGGTAAATAGGAAATAGATGACAGAGTGAGGTCGAGTGATGTTAAATAGGAAATAGATGACAGAGCGAGGTCCATTGATAGTAAATAGTATATAGATGACAGAGAGAGGTCGATTGATGGTAAATAGGAAATAGATGACAGAGTGAGGTCGAGTGATGGTAAATAGGAAATAGATTACAGCAAGGTCGATGGATGGTAAATAGCAAATAGATGACAGAGCGAGGTCGAGTGATGGTAAATAGGAAATAGATGACAGAGTGAGGTCGAGTGATGGTAAATAGTTAATAGATGACAGAGCGAGATCGAGTGATGGTAAATATGTAATAGATGACAGAGGGAGGTTGAGTGATGGTAAATAGGAAATAGATGACAGAGTGTGGTCGAGTGATAGTAAATAGCGAATAGATGACAGAGAGAGGTCGAGTGATAGTAAATATGTAATAGATGACAGCAAGTTCGAGGGATGGTAAATAGGAAATAGATGACAAAGTAAGGTCGAGTGATGGTAAGTAGGAAATAGATGACAAAGTAAGGTCGAGTGATGGTAAATCGTTAATAGATGACAGAGTGAGGTCGAGTGATGGTAAATAGTGAATAGATTACAGATCAAATTCGAGAGATGGTAAATAGTCAAACGTTTCCTAAAGCGGCAGAGGACAGGACTCTGTGGAGAGCGTTAATCACCCACGTCCTGAAAAGCCACCATACAAAAATGTAATAGTCACTGACACTTGGTTTCTAAACACTGGAAAGTTTTTAATCGACCTCTCTTCAAAAAGGCATCTAGATGCTATGGCCTGTTATGTGCTTTCTTCCCTCCCTTAATAGAGAACCTAATTAGTCATTTTTTCTTCTTTTTAACTTTATTGATGTATGCAGAAAGGCTTGACTTTTTTTTTCCAGCTATTATTTTCTACAACCTCCCTCATCTTTTGACAACACCCGATTCTTTGGCCTCACTTTCATATACTGTCGCCAAAAGAAGGTTTTCTAACAAAATCTCCCAGACTCTTCTCGTTGTCGAAACATTTCCATATCCCCAACGCTGATCTATACGAAGAAGAATCGATTTTTGCCACCGGAGTGCCGACCATTTTTTCACTAGATTTTTGTCCAAGTTTGAAGTTGTAAAATAAAATTATAAGTAAGTCCTTTTCGATCAAGTTGCTTCAGGGGGTGGTAAATCTAATCTTTAAAAGGGTTAAGACATCGAACAAGTGAGAAAGCTTGCAAGTCACGAGTATACGTCTTAAAATAATACGTCACGTCTTATTTATAACAGACTTTAATCTCTGATTGGCTAGTAAATTTCACTTTGGGACAAACGTGTCTTATTTTTCAATAAGTTATTTCATACTACTGTATAAAAACAAAAAAAGAAAAGATTAAATGCTTCCATTTGCTAAAGCACGTTTTCTGACGATGTCAATTTAAAATTGTTTAAAAAAAGAATGTTTTAAAACGTTACTCGTTTACAAACAGAATAGAATCACTCAAAGATAATAGGTATCGCGTGGTAGTTGATATGATTCGTACTTCCTGCTAGGGTTTGATATTTCTGCTCAAAGACACTGAATGCCGATTTTCAAAATAGGTACATACTTTCCTTCACCTTCCAAAATTTGTTATACATTGAAATTATGCAAACTGAGAGTGGCAGTTTATAATTTGTATCGCTTTAAACGTTATTTTAATGAATACTCATATTTGTGTAGACACTCCGTTTATTTATTAAACAGTATATTTAATTATTTTCATCTACCGACCTGAATATACGAGAAATCATAGTAACGAAAAAATATGCGCTCTCTGGTAAAACTCGAACATGCGGGGAAAAAGGGAACCAATGTTAGATCCGACTGAACTTAGCCAATCATGCTAGGCTGAATATTGCCTGTATGCGAAATTCTTCTCTTCATAGACGTTTGAAATTTTCTTATTTTATATTGTACTTTATATGATACAATGCAATATATATATATTTGTAATAGAATATAATATATATATATATATATATATATATATATATATATAATATAATATAATATAATATAATATAATATAATATAATATACATATATACATAAGATAATACATATATATATATATATATATATATAATAAAATGTATATATATACATAATATAATGTGTATACATAAGATAATATATATACATAATAATATATATACATAAGATAATATATATAAACAATAATATATATATATATATATATATATATATATATATATATATATATATATATATATATAAGCGTTTCTCCTCAAGCAAGGCGGGAAGCCACTAGGACTATGTTAAAGAAGATTTGGATCAAGAGCAGATAGGTGTGATAGAGGAAAGGATGAGGAGAAGGGTAGTGGATAGATCAAGGTAACTGGAGATGTCGATTGATATTACATTTGAATAGCTGGAGATTATAGCGCTCAGGGAAACTGGAGTACGGAAGGGAGTTCCACATGCGAGAGGTCCGAGACATGAAGCTATTGGAGTAGAAGAGACGGCTACATTTAGTAGTTTTGACAGTGAAATGGTGAGAGCAGGATGCCAGCTTCGTAGGCCGCTTGAATTCTTGAAGTCTGGGAACCAGCGAATGCAGCTCCTCGGAGCAATTGCCATGAAAGTATTTGGTCAGATAGAGGCGACGGCACGTCTGTGAGAGAGTGACTGTAGACGAGATTCCAGAACAGGGTCAATTATATTGCATATCCGCCTCTGGTGCTTATTAAGAACCCCGAGACAAACAGAAGGGGATCCAGGCCATATATGGCAGCAATACTCCATGCAAGGGCGAATTGTTGATTTGTAGATCTGAAGGATCGATTCCGGGGAGAAAAATTTCCTGTCGCAGCATAGGGAGCCAACTTTCCTTGCGGTGGAGGAAACAATTGACTCAATGTATTTGTTCGATCTCAGTTCAGCAGTCAACGTGAGACCAAGCAGCCGCAGAGAGTTGCTCTCGAGAAGTTGAGCGTCAGACATTCTAATGGAGGGCAGGGAAAGATCTCTGTGGTGATTAATAGAGAGCAGTTGTTTTTGTTTTTGTTTCTTTGAAGCATTAAATTTGACCAGCCAATTCCTGCCCCAGTTCACAACCGATTGGAGGTCCTTTTCGAGGCGCACGGCCAGGTTAGTTTTGTCAGTGACACTAGATTTGTTTTTGAGGGAGGAGTAAATTGTGGTGTCATCCGTGTAGATGCCAACTTGGGAATTTATGGCGTCAGGAAGGTCATTTATGTAGATAAGGAATAGAGTGCGGCCTAGGATGGAGTCTTGAGGAAGACCTGTGTTCGTGAGATAGAAACTGGAGGAGAATCCGTTGAGAACGACCTTCAATTCACGGTTTGATAGGAATGATTGTATTACGTCAAACACTCGACCCGTAATGCCATAAACCATGAGCTTGCGAAGAAGGCCGGCATTCCAAACCCAATCAAACTCTTTGGAGATGTCTAGGGCCACGGCACGAGCTTCCCCGTTATTTTGAAGAGCTCGGTAGACGGTTTTAGTGATGGCCGTAAGCACATCAGCTGTAGATCGGGCAAAGTGGAAGCCATAATATAATATATATATAATATAATAAACCAGGTGAATCTGACGATCCGTATAGATAAAACCTAGGTAGGTTTACCTGTCTCTTTAGGTTCATATTGAGGTTTGCTCTACTTAGTGTATTGAACACTTTACTTAGTTACTTTTGCATTACTCGATTTAGAGGTTTTTTGGTTTGGACTCTGAGCTTGAATTCTGTACGATTGTTTTCGCCTCAATTTCACGGTCTTAGTTCTTACTTTTTTATCCCTTATTTTCCGTTGGGCATTGGTTTGTGCAATTACAAGCCAAAATACATAAGGTTTTTCCAAACGAGTATAACTGTTTATATTACTATTACATAATATAATATATATATACATAATATAATATATATATATTAGGTTGGTGCAAAAATAATGACGTAATAATGTCATTTTTTAAGTATTTTTTAACGTCAAAAACGACATTATTACGTCATTATTTTTGCACCAACCTAATATATATATATATATATATATATATATATATATATACATAATATAATATACATCATAAAATATATCTACATAATATAATATATATATATATATAATATAATATAATATATATATATATATAATATGATATGCATAATAAAATACTTATGCATAATTTAATATATATATATAATATAATATAATATATATATACGTAATATGATATACATAATATATATATATATATATATATATATATATATATATATATATTATAATATAATATAATATAATATAATATAATATATATACATAATATGATATAATAATACTCGTCTTAGACATTTGAAATTTTCCTATCTGCTCTGTTTCTTATCCAAACTTAAAAAATTTTCTCACGAAATAATGGATTTTTTAAATTTATTAATCCAACAGATTTCATCACTTTAAACGTTATTTTTACTGGATGCTCGTATTTGAGTAGACGATTCGTTTATTTATTAAATAAATGGCCGAGTGGTTATAACGTTCGAATTCTAACCATGAGACCAGGGTTCGAATCTCTACCATGGTAGATTTGTCAGGAAGGAGACGGGTTGGCGCAAGCCTTGTAGGTGAAATTGGGTAGACTGAACCCTTAGGGGCTGTCGATAGCTGTGAGCGCACGAAGTCACCAGTCATTGTGTCAGAAGGCTTTAGAGTGATGGCCTTGTTGAAATTGTTGATCACGCTAGATAACACGCTCTTTCCCACAAAATGTACCTACGGTCTGCTCTCCATAGTTGCAGTATAAACAACAGTTGGACACTGTAGATGTTGAATAAACAAAAAATGCACCTGAGCAGGGATTAGCTAGCCTTCCTAGTAGACGTGTAACCTCGAATACGAGTGACCAGCTATACATATTTATTTTCGTCTACCGGCCTGAATATTGGAGAAAACTTATAGAAAAATATGCGTTCACGTGGAGTGTTACTTCCTATGTCCATACTGTCTATCCCTTTTGGCGGGAATTACCTCTTTGGTTGCGACTTATGGACGTTTTTTGGTAAATATTTAATGGCTCCTGAAACGTCGGTTCATTATTTGGCACATTCATGTGAGTCCGGTCAAAAATAAAATAAACATGGATTTTGAAACAAACAATGCATGTATTACCAAAAGTAACTTACAGACGGATATGCAATGTGATAGGTGCTGATCTGGCATTTCATCTACAGTCACTTTCTCACAGACGTGCTGTGGCTTCCCTCTGTCTTTTCTACAAATATTTTCATGGCAAATGCTCTGACGAAGCTTCTTTCACTGGTTTTCAAACTGCATGAATTTAAACGTGCTACTAGGTTGGCATCTCGGTCCCACCCTTTCACTGTCGAAACGGTTAAATGTAGCCCTCTTTTCTACTCAAACAGCTTCTTCTCTCGCACTTCCAGACAGTGGAACTCTCTTCCTCTTACTTGATTCCTTGGTAGCTAAAATCTTCAAATATTCAAATGTAATGTCAATCGACATCTTCTGATTCCTTGATACTGATACCCTTTCTTCTCTATATCCTTTCCTCAAGCACTCCTCTGTACTCTTGCTCTCACTCCCTGTAAGCCTTTGCATGCTAGGGGCATGTCCGCATTGCTTGTGGTAAAATCCTTAAAAAACACAAAAAAAAACATAAATGTGTAACAACTGAAAGGGAAGAAGAAGACATCAAAAAAGCGGAGAAAAGAAAAAAGGGAAAGGGATTTCTGTCGTCTTACACACTTAGAAAGCGCCACCTAATGGTCGTTTGTCGAAGCCACGTGGCGTAACTATCATATCGGAATAAAGTGTCATTGCCGACACTAGAGACTGAACATAGATCGCCAGAGAGCAAGGACAGGCGATCTCATTTTGAAAGTAGATCACATGACCATAGAGGAAACGCATATATGGGAATTAGCGTGACGTCTAATTGATCACTATTTCTATTCTATCCTCTGTTACTATACGGATCACTATTTCTCCTCTATCAACTTTTCTATTCTATACTCTATTACAATACGGAACCCTATTGTCTTCTCTATACTATTCTCTATAGTGAGATTACTATTTGGTGGTTACTTTTCAAGCGAGTATTATCGAGCAAGTACTATTAGTGCGAGTGTTATTCGAAGGCGTCTGACACCAGTATTGTTCAACGGCGTTACTATAGTCGTATCTGCGATTACAAAGTCTCTACGCCATTACGAAAGTGAAAACGAGTATTCGTTGACATCATAAAAGTGACAACAACTATTCGCTGACATCAGAAAAGTAACCTACAGCCTACAAAACGCTCCAATCGCAAATGAAGTAAATACTGAAATTATATCTGGTAAGTGTTATAACAGATGCAGAGAATTTCGAATATGTTTTGGAAAAGAGAAAGATACCTTCCAGAAACTAAGCCCAATATAAAAAGGGAAAAATTCCCAGAAACAAATATAAGAGAACTCAATACTTATGTAATTATCTTCTTATATGGTAGAGAATGCTGGATATATTTCCTCATATGAAAAAGTAGACTTGAAGTAATAGAAGAATAATGGGAATACCATGGAAAGAACATCTGAATAATGAAGAAGTTTTATGGAAAATGGGACCGTATAGTACACATATGTTTAGAATGAAAAAATGACAGTTAGAATTTCTGTGATACATAATGAGGAAAGGGAGCCTAGAGAAACTGACACTCACAGGATATAATGAAAGTAAAAGGGACAGAAGGAAGCAGAAAGTAATATAACTAACGAGCTTTTCTACGTGGATGGTAGAACAGGAATTAGGTTGAGTAATAAGGGTCAAACCTTACTTCAAAGGATAGGAAGTTGTGGATATCCGTGATTGTTCTGTGCTGACATCCAAGATAAGCTGTGCCCGCATATACATCCGACTATCACAGATTTATCTCCTTAGCCGGGATCGTATTCAATAAAAAAAATAATAACAAATGCTTTTCAAGACACAGAATGGGAAATAAAGACAATCCGTATTCTCACTTAGCCGTCTATTTTTCCTTCGGCTTCTTCTATGTGACGTGTTATTTCCAAATTTGGCCTGTAGCTCTTAGCAAGTTTTGTTTTTGCGATCACATCTTGTTCTGTCAACCAATTATACAAACTTGTTAGAGAGTTTTTGCGGTGCTGTGATCTGTTCCTGTTGTTTTGAATATATCCTGTGCGTGTCAAATTCTCCAGGCCTTTTTCCGCATTATGTGCCCTAGAAATTTCAATTGTCTTTTTCTTACTCTGAGTAGAAGTTTCAATCTTTGTTTCATTTTTTTAAGACCTCGTCGTTGCTCACATGTTCAATCCGTGGTATTCTCAACATCCTCCAGTAGAACCAGATTTCTATTACCTAAAGTCTATTCTTCATTTGTAAGGAGATTAAGTGGTATTTACTGTTTTATAGGAGTATGAATATTACATAACAATTCAGCACCCTTTTCTATGTCTATACCGAATTTTTCCTTTTTCTTAATACTTTGCTTATGTTTTGGAATGTATCTTTCGCTAGTCCAATGCTATTTCGGATTTACATATAACATAATAGAAGAAGAACTGGAAGCTCTTGTGTTTTACGCTTTCAATACAGGCCAGCGATTATTCATTTCACACTGGGGTAACCATCTGTGACCGAAAATGTTCCAATTTAAAGTGTACAGATTTTTGTAACTTATTGCATTGTCAATGTAAATCTGAGATTGCTATACTCAGCAATTACTTGACCGCCCCCACTTTTCACCGCAGAGACAAATTCGGCACATTGTCTGTTCTAATGTAGAGCCCCACAAGCGTACTTGCGTACCGAGTTTAACATCGTTCAGTCTCCTACGGCCAGTGTCGCAAAGATGTCATATCGATATACGACCTTTCACTTTTGTAGCGATGGGTACATGCTGCCCGCAGTAAAATATTATTATTCCCACAGGTTTCGCCATCATTCGAAGATATTTCTGATACCTCATTATACTTTCGCTTGCTTATTATTCTAAGTTTGATAGGTTTAACCACAGGAAAATATATATATAAATTACTATATTTGAACCACCTACGATTTCTACACATTTTGTTGTGACCAAGTAATTGGTTACAGAATAACAAAACAAGAGGTTGCAAATAAATAGTGTATTGAAAAGTAAATACAACAGAAGTGTGTTACACGATTTGGGAGTGTGTATCGGTTGACCAGTGGTCAGTCTATATCATCGTTAATATTTAACAGCCCCCACCCTGAGGGTTATATGTGGCACAAGGTCGAGTTTAACGTGGGTCATCCGATCCCGTAGGTTCGACCAAAAAATCCCAGTAGAATCCGCATAAACGGGTTCGTGTCTGTCTACATCGCCGAACGAAATTCTGCCCTTCGGCACAGCCCTGTCAGGGTTCCTCTCTGCGAAAAGCGAAGAGCTCGACACGAGCTGCGAACAGCCTCAGTAGAACAGTCTATATCACCGGTATATTTAACACCCCCACCACCACCGTGGTTCGTATGTGGCACAAGGCCGGTTTATTGTGGGTTATCCGAGCCCGTAGGCTCGGCCAAAAATATTCCCTTCAAACCCGTATAAACGGGTTCAGGGCCTTTCTACCTCCCCGGACGAAACTTTACCCTTCGGCAAACCTCGTGCGGCTTCCTCTCTGCTGAAGCAGAGAGTTTGGCAGTAATGAACGGTCTATATCACCGTTCCCTCGAATTTTACTTTTCCTACTACTTTATAGTAAGTGGAAGAGTCCACAATAGATTCATTAGAAGGAACATTATCAAAATCCTCAAACGAAGTATTTATTGCTTTATAGGAATATCAGTATTACATAACAATTCAGCACCCTTTTCTATGTCTGTAGCCATTTTTTTCCTTTTTCTTAATACTGAGCTTAGGTTATGGAATGCATCGTTCGCTATTTCAATGCTAATTCGGATTACACATCACATAATAGAAATAGAACGAGACGCTCTTATGCTTTGTGCTCAAAATAAAGGCCAGCGCTTATTCATTTCACAGTGGAGTAACCATCTGTGACCGAAATTGTTCCAGTTTAAATTGCACAGATTTTTGTAACTTATTGCATTGGGAAATATCAATGGCGATAGTAAATCTGAGATTGCTATACTCAGCAATTACTTGACCGCCTCCACCTTTCGCCGCGGGGACAAATTCGACACATTGTCTGGTCTAATGTGAAGCCCCACACGCGTACTTGCGTACATCGTTCAGTCTCCTGCGGCCAGTGCCGCAAATATGTCATGTCGATACACGACCTTTCACTTTTGTAGCGATGGGTACGTGCAGTCCGCAGTAAAATATTATTATTCCCACAGGTTTAACCATCATTGGATGATATTTCTCATACCTTGTTATATTTTCGCTTGCTTATTATTCTAAGTTTGATAAGTTTGACCACAGGAAAGATATATATAAATTAATATATTTGAACCACCTACGATTTGCAAAGATTTTATTATTATCAGTCATCAGAGGAAGTACAACACATACTAAATACTCTGAAAAAGGAAAGTCTTATTGTCGCCTTTAAAATGAAGAGAAATAAAATATCATTAATATTAAAGCCCTCAAAAAGACCATAAAACTCAGGTTGAAGAACTGGAAGAAATCCAGAAGTATGTCTGTCAAATAAAGACAATGAAAATGAAATAAAACTGCTTATAATGATTGAATTGAAAACAATAAAAAAATAAATCCATGACAAAAATACAGCTTAAAGTGTATAAAAATAAATGATGCCAACTAAGATATATGGAACTTTGGAAGATATTTCAATCGATTCAAAAGAAACTTAGAAACACAAGCATCTATAAAAAAAAAAAAAGAAAAGAAATAAAAAAGAGTAAAGTTCACGTTAATTGTAAGATAAAGGACGAGAATGATATATATCAGCAAGCGAATAACCATAAAAAAAAATAAGTGGAAAAATGTTAGTGGTTGGAATCCAAACCAAAAAGAAAGGATAACAGATGGAGCAAAAGTTTGGTTGAATAAGAAAAACAACAGACAAAAGCCACATCGAAGATAGAGAAACCCGATAGCGGGGTGACAATATAACATAGTCATTTTTGTTATGGAAGAGAAATCCTAGCAGTGAGGATGGTATTCATAATCATCATCATCTTAAAAGAAAAAAAAAATCGCTTTTAAATCGTTGGCTATAATTTGGAGAAAAGTTTCATTTATGCGTTAATTCTGGTTAACTTGACTAGATGTCGAATTCAGTTTGTGTGATTTTTATTTAAATCCTCACCAAAATCTGACGTCCATAATTTTAAAGTGTGGAAGCATAAACAAGAAAAAAGAAAACGATGAATCTATATAATAATTTTCTTTTCTATTTGGCTTCTTATAAATAAAATCACAATGCGAAAAGGTTACAAATTCCTAAAGCTTTATTTTTTTTAAATGCCAAAATGAATGTGTATATTAAACATTGTTCCCATGTTTCAATAAAACAGTCATGACAACTCAAACACGTGTACCCACTAACAACAACGTTTGTAGGAATAAAACATATCAACATATCTATGATTACTTATGCAACTGGTGTCGTTAACAGCAACTTTATCGTCCCTATATGATGCAGGGGTTAGATTTAATAAGTTGAAGAGAAGTATTTCACCAGAACTGGCTATTTCGAAGATAGTCAATCATCCAAATATTTTCGTTATCCATAAAAACTGCGTCCAAATTTCTTTTCCAACGTAGAGAACTCGATTGCCACCATTGCCTGGTCTGTTGTTTCGTCCCGGGACCCTACCATTGTAACCTTTCTTTTTATGTGCTATGTTCTTTCAGGACGTAGACGATCATGGCTCTCCACCACCCTTACAGCTCTCAACAAGTTCCTTCCCTTTTGTCACCCCCCAGACCACGTTCTGTCATCAACTTGCTTAAGTCCGCCAGGTATGTCAAGCGTTGTTTTCCCTTGTCTCTCTTTCCCCTCTATTCGACCCGTTAGTATCAGATTCTCCAGACCCTCCTTCCTCATTATGTGCCCCATAAACTTAGCTGCATCTTCCTGATGTTATGTATAAGAGGTTTGCAACCTCTCTAAGATCTCATCGTTCTTCACACGCTCTATCCAAGATATCCTTAGCATCCTTCTGTAGAACCACATCTCTGTCACCTCGAGTCTCTTCTTCATCTTTGAAGAAATGGTCCAACATTCTCTGCTGTAAAGAAGGACAAATTTCAAGTATAAGCTCAGTATACTTTAGTCATTCTAAAAAAATAGCCACTAGATAACTAAAATGCTATAAAATCCACTGAGGTGTCCCCTCAATTGCGACATTGATAAGTATTTAAACTCCATCCTTCGATATCGAACTGGTCATGAATTATAAATCCAACGCGTTTCTCAGATATCTTAGGTGTCTCGGGATTTGGTTCGTCCATGATTCACTCGAGCAGCCAAATGAATATGACGGACATTTTAAAGAATTACCGTAATTCTCCACGTATAATACGCTTTTTTTCTACAAAATAATAAACAAAATTAAGGGTACGTATTATTCACAGCTACAAAAACATCTTTAAAATATTGCCGTTTCATAGGTAGTCATTTCGCAAATAAAATCATTTGCGAAATGACTACTCACCACAACCATACGACAATTTGACACTAACATTCGGCGATTTCGACCTCATAAGGATGTCAAATACAATCATATATATCTAACAATACTTACAAATGTAAAATAAATTAGAATAATATTATTCTATGTTTAAAAATATCTTTTTTTAATAAGAGTATCAATTTGGAGCGGTACAATTTATAGGGTTTGATTACCAAACAAGCGGTGCGTATTATGCGTGAATAGAAGCATTTCCCAAACATTCAGCAGAATTTTAGGGATGGGTGTTATGGATGAAGGCGTATTATACACGGAATTACGGCAATCGCAGACTGTGCATAACTTTGTATGCTTTTCTCAATGCTGGAAATGAGAAATGAGATTTCTTTACAATCGACTGTAGCACGCATTTGTCGCCGACTGTTTACATCAAAATGTTACATCTCTACTTATCATTGTTAGCAGCACTTTTTGGTTATTTTATTTTTCTTTGTTTATTTTGGCAATTCCTATTCTCCTTACAACTTCCTCGTTTCTCACATACTCTGTCCATGACATTCTCAGCATTCGCCGGCAGAACCACATTGACGTCGCTTCAAGTATTTTCTACATCCGTGGAGAAAATACCCAATTTTCATTGCCATATATGAAATGAAATATTACAGAGGAGTCAAACGTTGTTTTAAATTAATTTCTCCTATTTTCTAATACTCTTTTTAGCTTTTGTAAGGAATCTTTCACTATTCAAGCTTGGTTTCGAATTTCTGTGTTGCATGTTTCCTTGTCAATCATGACACTACAGATTTAGAATTAATTTTTGTAGTTGGTTAATTCTGACATCTCCAATTCGTAACTCGCATCTTGGAATATGTTTCTTCCTAACGACCATATATTATATATAATTTATAGTCAGTCCTTTCTTCTCTCTTTCCCTTACCTACAAATTACGAATGATTAGTGATTAGCTTAGTTTATTGAGAACAACGCCACATGTGTGAGGCGAAAATCGAACACGAGATGAGCTTACCAGTTCCACCGTCTGGAGAGTCATTAGTTATTATTTAACAATCTTACCTTCGACTAAGAGACAAGAGTAAAAGTACGGGGCACTTACCAAAGATCGAACTATTCAAGCGTAATTGATAAGCAAGATGAACCTTCTCATTATTAAAGAAAAACGAGACGCCAGAACTTCCCATTACTCCAATCGAAAAGACAATTTGGTAAATATACTGTTCTGATTAACTGACAAAATTTTGTATATATATATATATATATATATATATATATATGCCGCGAGTAGGGCGCCTCGAGGTGGTGTAATGTTTAGCAAGCTTGTCTCGCTAGAATAACTACGAATGAGTAGTGAGTTCGTTTCTCACTGGGTGCCCCTTACTTTCGGCCTTGTGCCACATCCAATCTACGCTTGGAAAATCATTATATATGCCGCAAGTAACGGCAAAAATTTCAATTCCTTTAACAGCATAATTATCTACCTCACAAAATGTTTAATATCTACAAAACAACTAAACTAATTGAATTTCTTGTTTTCAGATAAAACGTTTAGCCATCTCGACACCATTTTTCGTAAGAATCACTGAACAATGTTTTGTTTTAAGCTAAAAAGAGTTTTTGTCTTGTTTTGTATTAGACCCGCTGTTTTCCCAAATGAACAATGGTGAGAAGTAAAAAAACAGTCAGGCCTTTAGTAATGGCACAA
Source organism: Acanthosepion lycidas (assembly GCA_963932145.1). Lineage (NCBI taxonomy): Eukaryota > Metazoa > Mollusca > Cephalopoda > Sepiida > Sepiidae > Acanthosepion > Acanthosepion lycidas. Next base: position 13,385,875 of record OZ010577.1, read on the forward strand.
ACATTCATACTTTTGGTTCCATCTTCAAACTCCATTCAAAAACCCTCAACAGAACGCTGAATAATTTTAAAATAGAGGGAACAGTAGAGAGGAAAACTGGATCAAGAGGTCACGACAGCAAAAGAGATCATGATCTCTACTTAGAACTAAAGAGATCAATTAGAAAATATCCAACTCAATACATAAGATGCTTGGCACGTGAGAGAGGAGTTTCAGCTATGACAGTCCAAAGAGCAGTGAAAAAAAGACTTGAAAATAAAATCGTGCGTGAAACCTCTGTTACTCCAGGACAGAAAGTTAGAAGGTTAGAGAGGGCAAAGATCATCTTGAATAAGTTGGAAAATGATCTTGGACACACACACACACACACACACATATATATATATATATATATATATATATATAAGAACATTTTCAATACTTCATGAGCTTCCGATCCTTAGCTATGACTAATTAATGGAGAACATGCCATTTTCATTCATGGCCGATTTCATAACGATTCGTCTTTTAAGCTTGGAGAGTAATTTTACAAACTTATTGCTCAAAGTAGACTCCAATAGTGTTAAAAATACCTCGGAGAATTCCAATAAGATATATTTAATCATTTCTAAGATACAACGGTTTAAAACTTATTCTGACAATTGGACAATTTTACTGATTCACTCAGTATTTGCTCCCATACTCTCTAAAGATTGGTGTTATATGTTCCTTTTTCATTAGATCCGTCTTATCGCTAGTCAACACCTGTCACTTATAATGACAATAACACCATCGATTTATCTGAAGAATTTTTGGCCGCTTTAATTAAACAAAAAACACCGAATTTGAGGTAGACTTGGTACACATAGTGAAATTTATTTAAATTTGTCGTCTAAAATGTTTAATTGTATTTCATTGTGTATTATCTCATTTTATTTTTATGTAATTTGACTGATGACCTTTTTTTCTAAATAAATGATCTACTATTGTTTGTATAAATCACATTTCCATGAAAACTGCCGCAATTCCCACAAAACCATTTCAATTTTGCAGGTATGAAATATCTCATAGATAGGATAGGCTTACCAATCTGTCCATGATCGACGGGTCCCTTCTCCAGTCCCGTGGGTGATACGTTTTCAGTAGTCGTTATTTTGGTGTGAACGCTGAGGTTTAATCAATGTTTGGTAATGAAAAAATGTTACACAAAATCTGTCCTGGCTTGAGGTGTAAACACTTTCGTAAGTCTATTCATAAAGACTTTATTTCCTTTGCCATGTCAGCAGTATATCGATTTTAGGTGAAAATGTTCCATGTTTATTTTCTTTTCTTTAGGGAATAACAACTCAAGTGATATTTTTATGGTTCTCCTGGACTCTATTTTACTTAGCGGTTTGTTTTCAGAAGCATTCATTTTTTTTCAGACAAGATAGAAAATTTGTGGAATTTCTTCATAACGCCCCACTTCAAGTGTAACAGCAGCAAAGCCATAAGCATCTACGGCAGTGGGCTGGCAATAAAAACATTAGTATTAAAATTCCAAATTCTAGATTCATGATTGTCCCAGTGGAAATAGCCTAGTGGATTAAAGCATTACTTCATGTATTTAAAAGCTGTGGTTCTTTACCTTTTTGAGTCACGATTCCCTTTAATTACGGACCCGTTTAATCACGTGCCCCTTGAGTCACGGACCCTTTAAGAACTAGCCCTTCATAGACAGAGATAAAGACAAGCAGATATTCACTGTCTGATTGGCTGTTCTAAACACTTGTACGTGCATGTCTTCATACTGCACTCCCGTGTATACTAAATACACATCACTTTTCCTGCAGCCACGCTTGAAAGAAATTGTAGTCAATTAATCCACTCACCAGTGTATGATTGATAATGAAGCCGCGATGAACCGCGGTATAATGAGAATTATCACTTGCTCTAATGGAGTGGCAAAAAATGGTTGTCGTGCAGAGAATAATGACACACGTTTAAATGATAAACATGGACCCAACTGCAATTCAAGAGACGCCTGTCAGCACTGTAAATAGTGGCTGTGTGAGTTTTCTTTCAAGCAGTGGCAGGAGGCATTTTTTATTTATTTCAATGGGAAACTTGATTGGGATGAGTGCGAATATAAATGTTAATTTTGATCTGATGCTCACAGACACTTTGAAACCCATCCATGAACCCCGGGTTAAGAAGGTTTTAGAAGCCCTGTTCTAAAGTGCCGTCTCCATTTTTGAGATCAGGGTCCTCCACATTTTCTTTTTTCTTAATATCTCTTAACAAATTCCTGTCAAGAACGTTTTCGGACAAGTTGAATAGTGTGTTGTTAGTTTCTTCACAGTTCTTTCATTCAGAGATCTTATACTACATTACTATTTAATCCATAAGTCTAGATAGAAAATTATTACTTTCTCAAGATTAGTATTTATCTGAGTTTTCTTTCTCTCCGACTAGCTGACACCATTGGACAGTGATCATAGTTTGCTTTAAAGCATAAGTGAATAAGAAAAATATGGTTTGATGCCTTTCACAAGATCAGTACTTATTTGAATTCAGAATTTTCCTTCTAGAATGGTTGCTAAGAGATAAACATCTAAGTTTCCTTTGTAATCTGACCAATAGCAGGAGTAAGACAGATGGATTTATGACTTTCTCTTTGACTGGATTACAAACATGTGTAGAGATATCAATACTAATGTTATAAACTCATATGCTAGCTACATAATTATTTCAAATTGAGTCTCTGAATTAAAATAATAGTAATTTATTTTAATGCGTTCATAGTTTTGACATTTAACTCAGAGTGGAGAAACAGTTGACTAATGGATAGCGGCTCAGTCGAGTTCATTGGGAAAGGTATGAATCATCACACCCATTTAGCTACGTGTAAATATCAGGATAGACTGCTCCCTATAGCCTTGGTTGGAAACCAGTCGAAGAGAAGAAAACAGATTTCAAACCTCGTAGGTTCTGCCTCTTTAAATTCTGAGAGGAAAGACCGGGTAAACTCAACATCCAGTGTTCAAAAGCAACTGGTAAACTATTATACCGTTAATGTGACCATGAACCACAAGTTAAACAACGTTGAACCTGATCATCGCCTCGATGGTTGAGCACTTGTGAACATGAAGTTCTGTAAATTTAGATGTGTTGCTAATGCAGTGCATTATGGCCCGTAGTGTTCCTTATAATCACTTTTGAGAAAATACCCCTGTCATTCATCTCTTTTATATTCAACTATGGATCAATTAGTAGGACTTATCTAAGTAAAACCATTTTCATCTCCAAAGAATTCCTACGAACTAAAAAAATATTTTCTAGATTTAAATAATCAGCAAAAGATTGATAAAACGTAAAAAAAAAAACTAATCAATAAGTCAATAAATTGTTACCACATATTGATACATCTTGAATAAGAATTCTTAGGGTTGTATGAGAAAGAGTTTTAACAATTACTTGAATTTAGTTTTTATTTGAAAAATATTCCACATTAAACAAAATTACAGCCATCGAAAAAAGTTGTGGTCAAATGATGCAAGGTCGGTAAAATATGACCGGTGCCCGGGGAATCTCTATCTATAAAACGCAGGATGTGAGGTGTGTGTGTGTGTGTGTGTAACGAATACACGGCCACAATTTTCGACGAATTTGCACCAAAATTTACATACACATGATCCAAGTTAGTGGGAAGGCCGACAAGTCCCATCGATAGTGGAAATAATCGATTTTTCATGCTTCTACGGCAGTTTCCATGTTGTTTGGGCCCATTTACTACTGACCAGAGTGAGAGCCTATAGCTGGCTGCAACGAATAGGCAGCAAGATTATATTGGCCAGCGTGAGAGCCAACAGCTGACTGACACGATTGTTAACTAGCATGCAAAAAAATCGAAAGCTGCATTCGTCACAAGTGGCAAAAATTTAAATCTGCAGGGCACTTTACTCCAATTGGCTCATTCGCTTGCTTAAACACAACGTTGATTCTGATTCCGAAGAACTGGGTGGGTGTGAAAAAGTATTTGTTGTTAACATTCTTTTTTCATTCGGTTTTTCCAGTTACGAGTCCTTTTTTAAAGCTGATCGTTTTGTGTTCATTTTGTTTAGTTCTTTTTTCGTAACAGATTTAATGTTTAGCATAGAGCTTAGAAAAAATTTTCAGTGAGAGATAGGCAAGAAGTAAGGCATGTAGCAACATCAGCACGGCAAAGGGCACTCCTTTAAAGGCAAGGAAGGTCAAAAATATTTAAGTGATAGCGATTGCTGTATGAGTCGTACGATTTTTTAATCAATCACGAGCAACGCCGGCCATGCTGCTAGTAGTGTAATACAATTTCAGTATTTTTCATGCGTTGTCCTCGCTGTCTTCGCCGTTGCGTAGTCGCGGAGGAAAACAACATTTTACAAGCAAAGACTAACGTGTGTTAGCGTACCCCGAATTTATTCTTAACTGACACTCATGATTAGTAGGTAGGATAATACATTCATTCTTACAACTGGTTACCGGAAACGGAAGTTACTTTTTGATCAAAGTAACTATAAACAATTTTTTTGCTATCCTCTGCCAGCTGCAATAATGGAGAATGCATTACCTCGAACTATCGCCAGTGAGACACACTGCAAGAGCAACTCCGATTCGAGAGGCTCGTTCCTTAATCGAAACGCAAACGCACCAATCCTCCGAAGGAACGTCATCGAACGAGGGCCACCCCAAAAGTCTCCACTGCCACACGAGTAAGAAAAATCTAGCAGCAAGAGAAGAATATATAACTATTTTTTTTTATCTCTGTCCCGGGCGACGGACCCCGGCTCAACCTAGGACCTGATCAAATTATCGGTCGAAAATGTGTCCGCACAAGTCGCATCCCAAATCAATGACTTCCCCATTTTAAAAGGGAAAATACAAATGCCATGCGGCCGCTTTCCATCAACACGGTCGAGGCCTACGGGTTCGATATGGGAAGGTGGATCCAAACCTCTTCTGATGATGTCGTTTATTGCTGCATGCCGTGGAAAGAGAGGATGCAAACCAAACTCATTAATGGAAGCTCCACATCTGCATCTGTGACACTCACATAATTTGAGTCCAAAACGGATCGCGACTCCGACTCGAGTGCACACATCATCTAGAAGGGTACCGGTAGATGAAGAGGGCACTGCATTGAGCCAGGCGCCACTAGTCGATTGTGAAGCAAATAGTAGACGGGCGAGGCGATGCTGAACCAGAGAGAGCCTCAAATTAGTAAAATTGGCCTCGCATTTTATTTTATCCCAGCATTTTGGTTTGATGAGTCAACCTAATATAAATTGATTTAAATATTAATTTCTTCGTATCCTAAATCCTAAATCCCAGGAAACGTATTAACGTAAATAAATGCTTTAGGCTTCAGTTTGTGTTCCTGGATATTTTTGCAATAATCAATGTTACAAGGTAGAACCATCCATTGGAAATATAATACTGGATTGTGTCTTCCCATCGTGACCTCTGACTAATGGGAAATCTAATTTAAGTTTCTCGAGATAAAAGGTGTTTCACTGTTTCTGTAAACAGAGAAGCAGGGACACGCATCTACCCGGGGCTAAGATTGTAATTAATGTGACTTCTTACTATCCGCCATCGTATCGTTTTATGTTTAGAAAACAAAGAATCCTCTTTCAGTCGACACAAAGAATAAATTAGAGATTTATTTCTATATATAGTGTTTCCCTTGTAGTTCCGGCGGAGGTGGAAGGCGTGCCATATCCGCGGTTTCGCAGTGTATATTTTTCGTCTTTTCTTGCCTGTAAATCACAAAGTTGGCTTCTGAAATCGCGTCAGTCAGAATATGCAATGATACCGAGAAAGATTGACGGACCATCTATTTAGACATATAATTAGAATTTTCAGATTTAATCATCTCGTTTAACAAAGCTGAAAAGACGAAGGCAAGGAAAATGTATATCAATTTAATTGATAAGCACTTACCTAAATCTTTTAGACTGCATTATATAGATATACTTACCTGCCCCCCTCCATTAGAATGTCTGATAGTCAACTTCTTGAGACCAACTCCCTGCGTCTGCTCGGTCTCACGTTGACTGCTGACCTGAGATGGAATAAATACATTGAGTTAATTGCATCGTCCACCGCGAGGAAAGTTGGCTCTCTGTGCCGCGCCAGGAAATTTTTCTCCCCTTAATCGATACTTCAAATATACAAAACGACCATTCGCCCTTGCATGGAGTATTGCTGCCATATATGGTCTGGGGCACCTTCTGTTTACCTCGGAGTTCTTGACAAGATCTAGAGACGGATATGTAATGTGATTGGCCCTGATCTGGCGTCTCTTCTGCAGCCACTATCTCACAGACGCGCCGTCGCCTCTTTCTGTCTCTTCTACAAATACTTTCATGGTAATTGATCCGATGAGCTGCTTTCACTGGTTCCCAGACTCCATGAATTCAAGCGCCCTACGAGGCTGGCATCCCACTCTCACCCTTACACTGTAGAAACTTTAAAATGTAGCCGTCTCTTCTACTCCAATAGCTTCATACCTCACACCTCTCGCCTGTGGAACACCCTTCCCAATTACTGTTTCCCTGATAGCTATAATCTCCAACTATTCAAATGTAATGTCAATCGACGTATCCAGTTATCTTGATCTACACACTATCCTTCCCTTCATCCTTTCTTCTATCACTCCTATCTGCTCTTACTCCAAATCTCCTGCAAACTCCCTGCATCCTAGTGGCTTCATGGCTTGCTCGGGGCGCAATTCTTAATAATAATATATATATATATATATATATATATATATATATATATATCTTTAGCGGGCAATAGTAATATTACCCGTTTCCCTATAAGGAAACATTCAAGATTCATTGACCTAGTAGCCAATGCGATTGGAGTTGTATTTTTCTTCATTCTCTCAAAATCGTTCCAGCATAAATGTGTAATATCTCATCTCCTAATTTCAAATGGCAATGTTGGCTGTTCCCCTATAAGGAAACATTAGCATTTATTTACCCAACAGGTAGTACTTTTTTCGTTGAAATTCATAAATTTATCTAATGTCGTTCCGAAATAATTCAGTTTTTTCTACTCTTTCGTACTTTATTATATGCCATACATAATCTATAAAATATAGGTATAGATCCTTCTGCATCTGTATTGCACTGTCTGTTATCATTTTGAACATAATTGTCGAATTCCTTGCTTCAGTGTCTTTAATGAAACCACAGTGTAATTGCACTATTTCCGGTCTAATTTTGTTATCCGATCTGTTAACCAAAATTTGGATGATGGTAAGGCTAATGGTCATATTAGCCCTTTCTTCATAAGGAAACATTCGGCATTCATCGACCGAACAGCCAGTACTGCTCTCGGTTGGAATTTTAAAAAAATCTTTCTTTTGAAACAATTTTTCATGAAAACAGGTTTCTCAAGAGGCCTCGGATCGTTTGCGGAACGGTCTGCCAAAACCTGTTACATCCGGGTTTTCCCTGTTAACGCTTATCCTTCTTTCCAATATTGATATGGATTTTTTCTCAGTCATTTATTTGAAGTGTGGAATGTTAACATGTTGATTTTGTCATTATTTTCTCTTCGAGTTACATGTGCTATCCATTTTAGTTGTTGCTGCTGTTGAAAGTCCTTAAGTGATGTAGTTTCTTTTATTTGTTAGTGTTATGGCTTTTTCTCGTATTGATGGGGTTCCCTTCCTAACCTTTTATTTGAAACAGTGGGGAATGTTAATGTCTTGATTTTGTCATTATTTTCTCTTCGAGTTACATGTGCTATCCATTTTAGTTGTTGCTGCTGTTGGTAGGTCTTAAGTGATGTAATTCCTGTTATTTGGCACTTAACTTCTTTTGGGAATCTTCTGCGCTCGTCCAAAATATTCAAAGAGGGAAGATCTTAGCGCAAACATCCAGGGTTCACTTGCTTAAAGGCATTTTCGCTATTGATCTTAAGTTGTTGTATATAGCTGACAGTTTAAATATTTCTGAACGAATTTACCGCCAAATATGGCATTTATATGAAGGTCTCGATTTTACGATGATATTTAAGAAACTGATTTGAGTTTCAGGTTGATTTATGGTTTTTTAGCAGTTTGCGGTATTGGGCAAAATTCCTTAAAATCAGTTCTTTTTGCAGGGAAAACATGCTTCACTTACTAAATAAGTAAAAAAAAATGTTTGAAGCTGGTGATGCTAATCATAATAAAAAAATTAGTCACTATATCAGTAGGATTAGAGAAAGCTTTTCTTTATTAATAAGAGAAACGTTAATTAGAGATAGCTTGGCACGTTCCCATGCGAGCTTCACTGTAATTTGTCTAGATCCGGGTTTCCCTCAAATACTCCTGTCAAGGAAAAGCGATGGGGAAAATAGCAGTGAGCATTTGCCAAGGCACGGTGTCTTGTGAAGTAGGTCCCCTAGGTATATTATTCCAAAAGTTTATGTGCTTTCTGAGACAGGGTCATTTTGTTACTTCTCGTCCCATTCTCCTTTTCTGTCTATTACCCCAGCCAGCGACTGGGAGAGCTATCGTTTAGTTATTAACCTCAACACACCCTTGCTATGGTTTCCAACACAATTCTACGGCCATTTGTTTTTGTTTACTTTTGGGAGAAAAAAAAAAACTTTTTCACGCACATAAAAAATATCCTGCTAACTTCTTTACTCGCGGTAAAAGCAAATGTTGGCCAAATCGCTTAATAAAATTAGTCAAGTGTCCGTATCCCGTAACTGGTTAGACGGACCGTTGAACCGAATCTTCTTCGACGTGTATTCCTTCTCTTTATTCGCTTAAAAGCTATTCTGTAAATTTGCATTTCCCAAACGTCCGCTTTCATTGTTTGGCACGGTCGATCGGACAATGGGTCGTTCGCAGCAGAGCAAACGGTACCATCTGTCGTGGACATCTCTCCATTCAAGACTCATCGACACGGCAGACTTAAATGCGCCTCGGTCCTTCTCTGAAGCCTACCAAAAGTAGAAATTTAATTACATCCGGGTATATCTGTGAATGTTTACTCGCATATAAACATATCCAGTTTACAGCTTTCAGAGAGAATAAGAGAATGCTCTTCGGATCCATTCAGATAAAGCTATCACTATTATAATGGAGCAAGGAAAGACCATACACACACAATCATATATATATATATATATATATATATATATATATATATATATATATATATATAGTACAGGTAATAAGTCCATTGATATATAATCCAAGTGGATTCTAGTATTAGGTTGGTGCAAAAGTAATGTCGTTTTCTCACATAGTAACATATGTGAGAAAACGACATTATTTTTGTCTAATAATATAAAATATTAACACTGATCCACAAAAAAGCTCAATGTATTTCTTAGAACATTAGCTTTATGACATTAAATTGGGTTTATATGAAGCAAAAAAGTGTTAAATAAACCTAAAAAGGGGCCGATCAAAGGGTTTTATATAAAATTAATTATATATATATATATAAAGTTAGAGTCATACTTGAAAAATAACAAATTATATTTAAAAACGAGAAATATAAAAAAGATTAACAATAATTCACATTTACATAAATTATATTAAATTCATGTAAGAATATAATTAAAACATTTTATATTAAAGCAAAAAATTAAGATAAAATAAATTATCCATTTTTAACTTTAAATAAAAGTTAAATCAATATATATATATATATGTATATATATATATATACATACATATATATATATATATATATATATATATATATATATATATAAACAACTATACCAAGTTATATTTTTTTTAAATAAACATACACACACACACACACACACACATATATATATATATATATATATATATATATATATATATATATATATATGAAGAGAGTTTTACGCAGTGCTATATTTATGGGGTAAAGTGCTCAATATCAGAGATAGAGCGTATGTAAATATAAAAGTGAACATTGAAGAGGCGACAGACTGTTTCATGAGTATTGACTTCAATGTTCATTTTTATATACACACAGATAGATAGATAGATAGATAGATAGATAGATAGATAAAGAGGTGTAAATGATAAAAGAAAAGAGTAAGCTGCAACAAATCATCAACACAAGTTTATTCAATAAAACCGACATGATTTGTCTGCTATTTACTTTTTCAAATTAGAAGTGTGGATAAACTATCCGAAAATCATTTTTCTTCCTTTTTTTCAACTATTTCTAACGTATCCGTCATTATTAAGAACAGGGTCTTGTCAGTGTTGTAGACAAGATTTTGTTGGTTTTGTTCTGGCATTAAGATCATTGTGTACAGGCATGAAAACGAACAAAGTAGATTGTCATTTCTTTCTGCGGTATTGTAGGTAGTAAAATTATATCAAATTCGACGATGCCGCCATCTTTCGGGGTCCCGTGATTCGATTTTCTGGTGCCCTCTGTATTTGTAATTAACAGAGCTGGACCGTCCTGGGTATGACGATAAACTACATCCAACAGCAAGGCCTATCATCAGGAGGTTTTGAAGACCGTAAAACCACCTCTTAATTGCTGGTGTTCCCAGGTCCACCCTGACCCGGAGTGGTAGCACCTGTTAGGGTCCCAGTTAATCGGTAAATAGTTAACCCCCAAATTAGAGTCAAAACACTATGAAAATGTAAAAATAGGTTTTATTACCAGAATACTTTGTAAAAATTATTACCAGCAATAAATTTTTAAAGAAAATTTTTTTTACCAGCAATACATTTTTAGCAGGAATACAATTTTGAAAAAAATATTAACAGCAATAGATTTTTTGAAAAGAAATTACCAGGAATAAAAAATTTGTCGCCGTTAAGTAACCCATTGAGGTTGATATGCCGTAAAACAAAATAAACCAAATAAATCCAAACCAAAGAATACATATTCTATTCATACGAATCTATTCTAAAAATGCTGTCGGCATTAAAAAACCCATTGAAGTCGATATGCCGTTAAACAAATTAAACCAAACCAATCTAAACCAAAAAATGCATATTCTATTCATACGAATCTATGCTAAAAATGTTGTCGGCATTAAATAACCCATTGACGTGTTGATATGCCGTTAAACAAAAGAAACTAAACCAACGGATCGACAATAGAACGGAAAAGTATGTATCCATTATTTTTCACAATTGTTAGTATTTAGCTTCTTGAATATTTTATACAAATCTCAATATAACGCCTCCAATGGTGAAGGTTATTCTGTTAAAGGTGAGTTGTTTATTTCGTATAATAATAACTTCGAGATTTCTTTTAGCTTTCCTTGCATTTGGGTGATGTAAAGTATTGTGATTTTTCTAATATTGTTTTATTTTGATAGTTATCATTTTTTTGTGTGTTGCGCTGATCGACGAGTGATAAGTCAGACTACAAGAATTTTTTTTTCCAGGATGATACATAAAATAAAAAAACAATTCAAATGCCGCAATTTATCAAATCAAATGTTTACAGTGCAATAAGATGTACATTGGGGAGACTTTACGGGATTTAAAGACTCGCATCCAAGAACACAAAAAGAGATTTGCGTTTAGATAAATATTCAAATTCTCTCGTGTTGCACCGCAACAACAAAGGACATAACTTTAATTTCACCAATTCCAGCCTTATCAAAAAAAGAACATGAACCTTTAAAGAGAAAATATAATGAAAATATATTTATAGCAATATTACGAACTATTAACACACGCTTAAAAAAACTATGTTTCTTTACCATTTTTCTACAGATCCATTATTCACGAATCAAACTTATCTCTTCCGAATACATAAAAATCAATATATGTACCAAATACGCACAAAATGTTTCAAACGATGCACACTTTGGAATCCAGAATGTTTTCTTACACTTATTTGAATATTACCTGTTACTTTCTTACACGTGACATGTATCTAACCAATGAGAAATAATCAAACACAGGATACCATTAATCTGTATCTCTTTGCTTTTTATCATTTTCTATCATTTCTATCTTGATGTCTAACGAAGATTTAATAAAGTGAAACATATTAGATTATGTGTCTGTGTGTGTGTGCGTGGGTGTGTATTTTTGTCCGCGTTACGGAGGACATCCCTATTGCAGTTTCTGGAAAGCTAGTTATCTAGCGTGATCAACAGTTAACAAGGCTAGCCCTCGGTCACGATGACTTGTTACTTCGTACTAGCACATCTATTGACGTCCTTAATGATTCTGTCTACACAATTTCATTCACAAGGCTTGGGTCAACCGGTGGTATGGTTTTCAGGCACTGAAAGGTGCCGCACGCTGGGATAGACCCCTCCACTCCGAGTACATCAGGAAATCTTCTTTTTGACAAATCGACCATTCTGAGATTCGAACCCGGGTCATATGGTCATATATATATATATATATATATATATATATATATATATATATATATATACGAAGGCTGTATGAAAAGTATCAGGACCGGTGTCACAAACAATTTATTTCAATTACAAACAACATGCTACATGTCTTGCCCTTCAAAGTAAGTAACCCCTCCTCGAGTCTAATGCATTTTGCCATCATTCTGCTACACTTCTATGAACTGCTGGAATGAGTCTTCTTGGATGCCCCTCAGCACTGTCGTTACGGCCCTCTTGACGGTCTCTACGCCTTCAAAACGGGTCCCCTTGATGATTTCCTTGAACTGGGGAAAAGAAAAAAGTTACACAGGGAAAGATCAGCTGAATATGGAGGTTGTTCCAATACGGCAATGTTCTTCTGGCCAAGGGCGATATAAGCATTGTGGTTGTGAAGCAGCCACAATTTGTCCTGCCATAATGCTCGACTCTTATCACACACCGGATAAAGCAAACGTCGCAGGATGTCTTTGTAGGTTTGCTTGTTGATCGTTAGACTGGGTGGCAAGAACTCACTGCAGACGATGTCTTTCACATCGAAAAACGAATAAAACCCATTCCTTTTCAGACAGAACACACACACACACACAAATATATATATATATATATATATATATATATATATATAACCTGACCTAGGTAAGTTTAAGAGAAGAATTGTGATGAAATCGATCATAAACGAAAATAGCATGTTTATTATTAATTATTGATCGGATGATCATGAAGTTCAAATATATATATATATATATGTATATATATAGTATTCCAGAATCATTTCCCAAGATTATCTTCACCCTCTCTGACCTTCTAACATTCTGTCCTGGAGTAACAAGATGCCTGACACGTTTCACGTTCCATTATATTTTCAAGTCTTTCTTTCACTGCTTTTTGGACTGTCATAGCTGAAACTCCTCTCTCACGTGCCAAACGTCTTAGGGATTGAGTTGGATATTTTCTAATTGATCTCTTTAGTTCTAAGTAGAGATAATGATTCCTCTTGATGTTGTAACCTCTTGATCCAGTTTATCTCTCTACTGTTCCCTCTTTTTAAAACATATTCACCGTTCTCTTGATGGTTCTAGAATGGACTTTGAAAATAAAAGCTAGAGTATGAATATTGTTACCATTAATCTTTTCCACCTGACCATTTCTCATTTTGGGAAGACTGTAGTGTTGACACAAAACGATTTTAACCTTTTCTCTTTTTAGCTGAATAACCCAAAAGGCTTTTCAGTAATTCTTACAACAAATGGTGTCAAGATTACTAAAGGTCTTTTCTGAAAACCTGAAAAAAACAAAACCGATTGGTTTAGTTGTTTTTAAATATTAAACATTTTGTGGGATTGATAATTATTCTGTTACTCGAATTGGACAATTTTGCTGTTACGCCCGACAAACACACACACACTCTGTCTGCCTGTCTCTCCCTCTGTCTATCTCACACACACACACACACACACACAAACACACACACACACACATATATATATATATATATATATATATATATATATATGCATATGAGGTAATTTTGGATTTTATTGTTTACAATATATATATATATATATATATATATATATATATATATATATATATATATATATATATCCCCATATGGGGTAATTTTGGATTTTAATGTTTACTATATATATATATATATATATATATATATATATATATATATATATATCCCCATATGAGGTAATTTTGGATTTTATTGTTTACTCTCTCTCTCTCTATCTCTCTTTATATATATATATATATATATATATATATATATATATATATATATATAGTACAAATAAAGTCCAAAATTACCTCATATGGGGAATAGTCTTATTTCAACCGACGAAACATTCGTCAATCTTATAGACTAATTTTGTTTCGGAGTTAAAAGAAAAACACCGTGGAACAACTAAATACAGAATCGAACCATTTCACTGATTCACCATATGAGATGAACTTGGATTTTATTGTATTAATTCTGTAATAATAAAGATATTTAACTCATTTTGTGGATCAGTTTTAATATTTATATTACTACTATACACTTGGATTATATTTCAACGGATTTATTGCCATTCTACCATACACACACACACACACACACACATATATATATATATATATATATATATATATATATATATATATATATAATGATGATACAGATATATAATGATAACATTTAATAAAGAGGATATAAATCCGATGTCAAACACGGAGCATATCGTAATAATTATTTATTAGCATCTGAGGGCCTCTTTCTACATCACTGGCGATCCGAAAAATTAGTTCAACGTGTCTCCGCCTCAATTGGCTTAACAAATTTGTGCATTACATCCTGCACTCCCCTCTGAATACATAAATGCTCGTCCCTACATCTCCATTATCTCTACACTCTCTGAATGCATACCATTGTTCATCTTCTCTCGCCCTATTTTGAATTTGCATAATTAAATGCAATTTATGTTCAGATTAATTTTTAAGCCTAGTAAAATATTTATCCTTTTATTTGTGTAATTTTCCGCTCTGAAGAGTTGAAATAAAAATTTCGATTTTAATGAATTAAATATCACAATGGACTTTTAAAGTACTCGTTTTCTTGAATATATATATATATATATATATATATATATATATATATATATATATATATATATACTCGACTCTCCGTTCGATTTTCGACGTATGAGGGTCAAGCAGATGTGTTCCCAGGAAACCGACAGCCCAACGACAGCACATGAGATTTGATTATAGTGGTGAGGGTTTCGTGCTGGACCATCCACACTTTTTGAAGGGCCGAATTCAGAGACCTGGTGCACTAAGTGCCACAAGGTCCCCAAACGACCCTCCGCAGGTTTTGAATTCAGAGTTGTCCTTCTCCTAGACCAGTTGCCATCCAAGGCTATAGAATCCAGTCTGTCGTGCTATTTACCCATAGCTGGAGGGAGAAAAAGTCGATTCACACCTTTCCCAAGGGTATTAGCACATAAGTGAATGTAATGGATTCGACTGTAATTCTTCAGTTTTAGATATTATTTATTATATATTAATAGATGATTTGACATTATAGCAGCTGCGTCCTGTTTATAGTTATTGTGCATATATATATATATATATATATATATATATATATATATATATATATATATATATATATATATATATCTATATATATGTTCATAGCTGTTTCTCAAATTAGCTAATATCTATGTATTGACGGTCGGAAGTACTCCAACAGAAAACAAAACATGATGCATTTGCGAGAGTTCATCGACAATTCTTATTGTCATATACAACAACTTATTCGAAAAATACAATTAAAAAATAAACTGATAGACCTCGTCGGTTGAATTGACATATATATTTTTAAAATGTAGAATATTAAGATCATATAGGCATGAAAACGAACAATGTAACAACTTTACGTGTAACTTGTTCTTCACTCAAAAAATAAATTGAAACTATTTTCTCAACAGTAATTTCATTGCTTAATGTAAAGCTACATCGGCCGCGCCTGACATTCAACCTCAAGTTTAAATAATTGATGGGTATAGTCAACTAATACGAGTTCAAAGACAAATGTGTGACTATTTTTTTTAGTATTGTAGGTCAGTCAGTCAGTCAGTTATGTCATACGTAATACACGCATAGGCGATCATGTATCTTACGATACATAACTGACGAGGCAGATTTTTTTCCCGCAGTAGGTTGTCATTTTTTCTGTGGTATTGTAGGTAGTAAAATTATATCAAATATTACGATGCCGGCATGATAAATACAGATGATTAATGTAACTTCTAGGACAAGGTGTGTTTTAATAGTAGAATTAAAAATCAGGACGCCTTAAACAAAAAGTATATACATGGAAGTCTGTACACGTATATATGCTGCAAATGTGACTATTGCTTCCTCCCCACCAGGCTCTTCCTAAAATGTCGTTAGACTCCTAGGTGGATATAGGATCACAACCTCACCACGCTAAGATAACAACCTCACCAGACTACATTTTCTGCTGTGCTTTCTTTAACGTCTAATGGGCAAGTTTCTATCCTTACACGCACGAATTCAGAGTTATCGTTCTCCAAGAATGGTTGCCAACCAAAGCTAGAATGCTTCATCTGCGCTGCAATAGACTAGAACTGTGAAGAAAGAATGAATCATATTTTTCACAAGAATATTTGTTAGAAAGTGAACGCAAAGAAATCGGTTTAAATCTGAACCTAATACGCCGATTTTACTTACCACACCGACAAAATGCTACTATACATATACCATTTACCCACGCACATATTACCCACCTTGCAAGGAACAGAATGGCATCTGGACGGTCCAGGCATTAATCCAACAGAAATTCGTCAGTCCATTATTAGTATACATTTATGTGATAATGAAAGACTGTATTCATGCAAATAGATCTTGAAAGCAATTAAAATTTTTTGCAAGTAATATTAAACATGAAAGATCAACAGAATCAATGATTAAAATACTGATCATTTTCTTACCTTCGCATTGCACCTCTCATTCAGTAATCATCTTCTGTTGAGGGACTTTTCTACATGAAGAACTTTAGTAAAAAGTAGAATATAAAAGAATCCATATTAAGAGGTGAAATAATAAAATAATAACAGATTCTAGTTACATGAATTCTTGTGGTAATCAAATATGTTATTGTGAACGATGTCTTCTGCATTTTTTGATAAATAAAATGAATTATTTTGCTTTTTGTTTGCATATTAAGATTTGTCTTTCAGAAGACTAGATCCCTGAAAAAAAGATTCGAAGATCCGTACCGTTCTCCATCACCACTACCTCCACTACAATTATAATCGTATGTACATAGCGACCTCAACGGCCCACCACCATCACTAAAACCAATACTTAAGGTTTACAATGCATTTTCAAAAAATAAATAAAAACGCTAATAGATTAAATTTAATATTCCCAATAAACAAAACGCTTTGGTGTATTTTAAACTGTATTTAAATTGATTGGAATATTTTTTTTTTATCTTCTTATCGGAAAAATCTAAATATTCTTCCATATTGACAAATCTGTCAACATAATATAATCCTTTTTATTATAAACTCTTTCAAAAATAACATTACCTTTCTGAAACTGCGTTCGAAGAAAATTTGAATAGAAACAAATATTGCTTTTAGTTTAAAATGACGTAAAATGCATTCATTTTAAGACGGTGGGAAGTGTTATTGACGTCGTAAGTGATGTATTAAGAATCAGATAACTGGGAAATTTAAGTATATGAGATATAATTAAAATAAAATTATTTGACGAATACTATATTTACGCCTTTATTTCCATATATATATATATATATATATATATATATATATATATATATATATATATATATATATATATATATATATATATATATTACGAAATGGACAAAGTCCGACAATTTATTTATTAAAGACATTTTTATGTTTAACGTTATAGATACAAGTATTTAAACGTAAGGCACGTCAGCGTAAATGACGGTTCCGTATAGGATGCAGGTTCGAATCCTGTCAAAGAACGAATATTTTCTATGAAAATTTCTCGGACATTCAGGCCGGTAAATGTTATTTAATACTGTTTATTATAAACAGAGCATTTACTTAAATACTTGTATCTATAACGTTAAACATAAAAATGTCTTTAATAAATATATATATATATATATATTAGGTTGGTGCAAAAATAATGTCGTTTTTGACTTAAAAATACGCCAAAAAACGTCATTATTTTTGCACCAATCTAATATATATATATATATATATATATATATATATATATATATATATATATATATAAAACTACGCAATTATCTTTAAAATTTCAAATATTTAAAGCATTCTAATATTTTATTGAATTTTAGGTAGTATGGTTTTTATCGTCTTACTTCCAGACGAAACGTTTGAAAATTAAAATTTAAAATTTCCTATGAGTACCACTCTTATCTTTTGATAATATCGTGTATAGACGGTGTTATTTACAAATATTGATACGTTTATATGCGCATAAAAAAAATCAAAATTATTTTTTAAAATACTGGGATTCGTTAAAATGTAGTGAGCTTTTCCATTTATGATTAGTAAATACGTTTTTAATCTAATAATATGACTTGATCGCTATGAATACTGAATTTTAATAAATTTAAATATTTATAAATTATTCTAAATAAAATTAAAAGAAAATGCAAACCACCAATCAAAAATATATATTTTATTGATAAAAGCAATTAAAATCTTCTCTTGATATAATGTTTTAGTATTACTGCATTTTTTATTTTACAATTCAGAGCAGATATTCTGTGATTGAGGGTCCTGTTTCACTAAAGAAATTGATGATTCAAATTCTGTGATGAGTCGAGCTTTTAATTAATATAAACATTAAGCAATACAAAAAAGGAATTTTATTGAAATTAGATAAAATTAAACGAGTTGGGGGGTGGCGGTTGACAGACGCAAAAAAAGAAAAAATAATTTCATCGATTTTTGAATATCTTCTGAAAGTTTAATTAAAAGCCGACAATTATCTGATTTTTGCAGGAATTTCCAAATTAATGTGTTTTTCACAGAAAAAAGATGCTCATATGTCCCATACAGATTTATGGTCCCACGTTGAATAAGATGTCTAACCTAAATCCCCAATGTTCTAAAATGCATTGAAAAAATAATAAATTTAGACCCCTAAATCCTTTGATCTTTACTCTTAATAATAACATAAAGGTTTTCTCGATAACATTTTGTTTTTTATTGTTTCTTGTGTCCTCTTTTTTAACTACATCCTAAGCTGAAACTGAACCTATATTTTGTTTTTTTACTATTTTTCTTACCAAATATACACAAGACCACATCGACTCTTGAAATATGTCAAGATTGAAAAGCTCCATTACAGATCTGACAGCAATATTTCATTTTTTTCTCAATTTAACGATAGAGCATAGCAAGAATGAGATACTTTCTGGAGATGTAAAAGGCATAGCAGGAATCAAGTACTTCTTGAAGATCTATAAGGTAAAACTGACCATTTTTTTCCAGCATCTCTCGCGATGGATTTTATATATGAGTTCCACTTGCAGTCTGGAGTGAACTTGAGTTCCAATAAAGGTTCAAAGCAAGGCGCTGCCTATAAAGAAATACCGTTCATCTTGATAAGCGAAAATTCGGGATCCGCTCGATTATTATGAAACGTAACTAGCTTTTGTTGGAAGTAGGTCAGAGGCGACCCTGCAAAGTTTGTCAACATCAAATGATAACAATTTTATTTTGAAAATATTGACTTTCATAAGAAAAACCTGTCAGTGTGTTCAGTTGGTGAACCCGATCGGTATCCAGTACTACCTCACCGTGCCATCTATCTTTCCTTCAGATAAGCCAGGACGGTGAGTTTCATCTTCAATGGAGACGTTGACATATTTTTGAATGATTTTTCCCAATAAACACGCTAGAAAATGCAAAGTTTTGATTTTGAAATGCTCATCGCACCAGCCGCTTGGTGGACATATTTTCCTGGGGGTCGATTCCCAGCAGGTTTTCTTCTCTCGTGTGTCTTTTCGACGCCTGTGATCTTCCAGAAAATGTTTGCTGATGCCTTGAATAATTCCTTCTACTTAAAGCTGTTCTCTAAATCAAAAATACCGAATGGCGTTAGTGTTTCCTTCTAAACGCTCTTTGAAATTCAGCGACGTTTTCAAACTTCCAGTCACACCTTGACGCAAATTTCCTTTTCTAATCGCTTTCTTTAATTTCGGCTGATATTTCAAACAAGTCACCTTGTCACCACCTAAAATGAAATAATGAAATTTATCATCTAGATGATTGATGACTGATTAAATTCTACTGGTGTTTGGGCAATTTAGAAGTGACTGTATATTTCCGTAAAATATCATCTACAATAGAAAAGTACTATGCCTTCTTGTCGTGTCCTTCATGACGTCGGCGGTGATGGCTCTCCACAACATTCTGTCTTTTGGAGGTCTTCGTAAATTTACTCTTTTTGTTATATCACCTGCCAAGTTATCGAGATGTTTTCCTTTGTCTCTCTTTCCTTCAGTATGTCCTGTACGCATCAAATTTCCCATACCCTCTTTCCTCATTATGTGTAATTTTAACTGTCGCTTTCCGATGTTACGTATGAGTGTCCTTTTAATCCTATTTTCTGTAAAACTTCGTCGTTGCATACGTGTTCAGACCATGGTATTCTCATCATCTTGCTGTTGTCTTATTCCGTCTCTTGATGAGATGGTCCAGCTTTTACTGACATAACGATATTACATAACCGTTCAGTGCTTTTCTTTGTTTCTAACGAGATTTTCCTGTTTCTTAATACTTTACTTAGCTTTTGGAAGGCATCTTTCTCTATACCAATACGCCTTCGGATTTCGCTATCACATTTTCCATAGCCTGGTAAAATACTCGATATTTAAATTTTTGCACTTGTTTAATTTTTTCCATCTTCAATTTGTAATTCATATATTCGTCTGTATCTTTTGATTACAGCATAAATTCTGTCTTCTGAGAGTTGGACTGCTATACCTAACTTTCTTTATTTCAAATGGGAAATGTCTTATTTATTCAATTCATTGATCTTTCAATAATCTTCTATTGCTTAATTTTCTGCATTTATTATGTCCGTTTGAGTTCAACAATCGCGGGTACTTAGTCTCAACAAAAATCTATCATTTTTTTCTATTTGACCTTTTATCAGATTGACTTATCTACGGCGAGATTTGGTTTGCTTTGTTTTGTTTTACGGCATATAACCTCAATGGGTTATTTAATGCCGACAAGATTTTATTGCTGCTAATAAATTTTTCAAAAATATATTGTTGTACATTATTTACATTATTCGGACTATTGTCCTAATCTTTGTTGCCATATTTATTACAACGTTTCGGCCGTTGTACGCTCCGGTCTTCTTCAGGTGGTTGGATGTCAAACTGAATCCTTTATTTCTCTCACTCGGGTAGACTATTCTAGTTACACGTGCCATGTTTAATGGATGTCAGTTATCAGTTATCTCCTGTTAATTTCCCTCTGAAAGTTCTCCACTGCCTTAACCGGGTCCTCAAGGACACAGGGCACAGTTGATAAAGGCGTTGGTTAGATCCAGTGATAGGACCCAAAGAGTTTGAGTACAATACTACTTCATTTTGTAAAAAAATATCATCTGAAAAGAAAACAATTATTAGATCGCATGGGAAATTGTATAAAAACTAAATGAAAGCACCTTGTCTGTCGTATTCAATGAAATGTGCATATATATATATATATATATATATATATATATATATATATATATATATATATATATATATATATCAAATGAAAAGAAATGAAATATAATTCCGCTGTATTTATAGTCTCTTTCTCTTCCTCTCTATCTCCATCTATCTATCTATCTATATCAAGAATTTTCACTATTTTAAATTTTTGATATTGATAGAGAGACAGATAGATAGAGAGAGAGGGGGAAAAGAGACAGACAGACTATAGGCTATAATTGAAATGGCTCACAAGGTACCAAGGATTGAAATGAACAAATTCTTTCTATTTTGAGTAAAACCATTTCTACTTCAGGCAATAACATTCTCGGGTTCCTTCAACATTCGATAGTAATTAGACGTCCATTCGTCCGAGAAAAATGTTCGGCTAACCTTTTAGAAATTTAGTATCAGATCTGACATGCAAACCTTGTGGTTAAAAGGTCTTTCTGTTGATAAGATGCCTGGGACAATGCCACAGACCTAATCTCTTTCTCACTTTAGACAATTTTACCAAATACATTCAAACTTTAATAATTTTTAATAATATTTCTTTTATCTAATTTTTACTTGCTTTAAAAAAAAAAACTATTCAGTGAGTCAGTCGAGCGATTATATTAGTAATTTTATTTGGAATTTTATTATTAAATAAAGCATTATCAAATATACATTTATTTTTATTAGTATTTCTTTCATCTTAATATTTAATTATCTTTAATTCAGATCGTCACTCTGCGACCATTAATAGTAATATTATCTTGTACTTTATTTGTTAGATGAACCATTGTCGACTATTTTTCATTTTTGAACTAGGATTTCCACCATTTTAATATTAACTTTTTTTCGTATTTTAACTGTCCAGTCGTCAGTTTAAAAAAATAAAAAGATACTTGATAATATTTCTACTTCAAACTACGTGAAATCAATAAATATGGCGCCCAGCTATCATAAAAAAAATAAATGGTAATGATTATTTCGTCTGTCTCCTGAAGACGTCTCGTAGCCTAACAGATTGTGATGCGAGTTCATGTCTCGCCGAGAGCTTATTTCCAGTCTACACTTGAAGACTGATAGCCTGAATAATTGCGATGAAATGTAAACGAAATTGAGATGAAAGAAATGCTAATCATAAATCTATAATCGCTAATAACGCTTCATCTGATAAAGAATATATTATATTTGATATTAGCATGTTAACAGATGACGACGGTTTGTTAGAGAATTTTTTTTTTCTTTTTGCGAACAGATCATATACATGGTGTAAGTAAGGCATTTTGCGAACAGATCATATCCCTGGTGTAAGTAAGGCATTTTTTTTGCGGACAAATCATATCCCTGGTGTAAGCAATATTTTTACGAACAGATCATATCCCTGGTGTAAGTAAGGCATTTTTTTGATAATATAGTTACCATACTGCAATGTCGGGCAAGTTATTGTTGCAAACCAATTCGTTAGTGTAGAGAGTTTGGACATATCTACAATGGCCACTGTGGTTACTGTAAGCCGAGAGTCAGCAGGAATATGTCACGGTTCAATTATTATAGTGAATTCGATTCTTAGCGAAACGGAGACAAGAAATTAATGCATATAAATATAACAGAAGTAACAATGAAAAGTATTGAACAGCTACATAATATCTAATTGCCTGTATGGTAGGGAATTAGCGACAATATTGACAGATATGAAGGAAAAAAAAACTGGAACCGACCGAGATATATTTCTACATAAGGAAAATTTTGGTATTCTTG
Organism: Acanthosepion lycidas; assembly: GCA_963932145.1. NCBI lineage: Eukaryota > Metazoa > Mollusca > Cephalopoda > Sepiida > Sepiidae > Acanthosepion > Acanthosepion lycidas. The sequence goes on from OZ010577.1 coordinate 13,409,237, forward strand.
GACAGACCGTGTGATGAATGAAAAAGTTTCAAAGGAAATAGGAATTACAAAGAAATTGGTGCTAAAAATCAAAGACATGATATTATCATGTCTTTGATTTTTAGCACCAATTTAGATGAAAGGAAGCTTGGAGAATTTACGCCTCAAATGTAAGAGAATAAAAAGAAGTGGCGCTTAGTTCAACAAAGGTCTATCCGGGGGAGGGAGACTGATTTCTATTATTCAATAATTCCAAAGCAAATGTAGCAATTCATCACATGTAGGATTCATCAAATGTAGGATTCATCACTTTTGAGCAGACCCTAAATTTACTCCAGTTCCAGCTGTTCAACTCTCAATTAGGCTCTTTGTCTCAATTATATATTAAGACTAAAGCTCCCGCCAAACATCAAGTAGGGTCTCGTATCATCACTAAAAATGCTGAAACATAGTCGGTTCCAGAAAGAATGTGATGTTTTGTCATATTTTGACTGGTGCTGCCTAACTTCAGAAACGATTACGCGGACTTGTGGGTGATCAATTTGTCCTCCCTACAGCCCATGTCCTATAGACGAAAAGTCACAAGCATCTCGCTGCGCTATTTCCATGGCAAATGTTCAGATGAACGACATTCCTTAGTTCCACCAGTTTAGACCTTTACAGCTAAGACCCACCATGCAATGTATCCAGGGCCGAATTTTCTTCACTCTCTTCATTGTCAAAAAGGAGTTTCCATTTAGAGAACTTCTTTCCAAGAAACGCTGCCTTTTGGAACAGTCTCCTAAGTGGATGCTTCCACAATCACTACAATCTTAACCTCTTAGGCTCAAAGCCAGTCAGTTATGTGCCATGCGTTATACACGGGAAGGCGATCATGTATCTTTCAATACATGACTGACAAGGCTTTTTCCCGCAGTAGGTTGCCATTTCTTTCTACGGTAGAGCAGTTGCCACCCAAGGCTATAGAACCTGGTCTATCCTGCTATTTGCCCATCGGGGGATATGAAGAGGATCCATACCTTTCCTAAGGGTATTAACACGTAAGTGAATGTAATGGATTCGACTGAAATTCGAACTCGGCTCTCCGATTCCTCCATCCGAGCCGCTATCCATTACTCAACCGTGCCTCTTTTCCACTACTTCACCGTGCCTTCTCAAAGTCCATAACCTTATAATATGCACATCTTACTTCCTCCATTTAGGTGTTTACAACTTCATTCAGTAAACCTCTGCCTTGAGATGTTCTTAGGCCTTATATTGAGTGAACTATAGTTTACAAAAGAATAAACTACTTTGCAAGATTGAGTAAATGTAGGAAGAAACACACCCCGTAAACTCATATGTCCTAAAGATGTAAAATCATAAGAAAAATAAAAATAAGGCCATAGAGGAGAATCACGATCACCCACGACCTTGGAAGGCAATGGCGCGGAGAGAGATCAAATTCACTGCACATTGGATTCTTTTGTCAGAATGAGGCAGGAAAACATTTTCATCCAAACAATAAGCGCGTTCATAGAACAGGAAACATTACATAAAAACAGTTATTATTTCACCGTTGATTTGTAGCAAGTTTCTTCCTTCAGCACAAGCTAATCACTGTATTGAAGGCATTTAAACCTCAGCAAACGATCAATGTATAATGTCATGTTACCTCTGTCAACGTTTCTAATGCATAATAACGCCTATTGTTAAATCTACCAATTTGTCAGCAAGAACAATTCGAGAAACGTCCTGCTTCATTCAATTATCATTAATTATATGCGATCGATCAAAGAATTCTCTTCCAGTTACATAGAAATGAAGAGAAACATAAAAGTCATAGAGTTCAGTTGGTCTCTTTCTGGCATTAGATTTGCTCTCTCCTACTGCTCAGTAGATTTTACTTTTACCAATATCCACCATATAAACACACACACACACACGCACACACACACACACACACACACACACATATATATATATATATATATATAGTGGTACTCGCTTGTAAAAACCTTAGGTATTTCGGCTTGTAGTTGAACAAACCAATAGCCAAGAAAAAATGAGGAAGAAAAAAAGAAAGAAATGAGAAGATGAAATTGAAGCGTAAACAATCGTCCAAAATTCAAGCTCAGAGTCCAAAGAAAAAAAACTACAAAACGTGAAGAAGTAACTATGTAAAGAGCTCAATACCTGAAGTAGAGCAAACGTAATATAAACGTAAAGAGCTACGTAGGTTTACCTGGATGTATATATATATATATATATATATATATATATATATATATATACACCTGTGTGTGTGTGTGTTTTGAACAATCAAAAATATTTAAAAATTAAAATTTTCAGACACACTGTGTTGTATATTAATATTTTTTGTTTTATTATTTCAATTAGGATCCTCAACTAGTTTCGTCCAGCATGGCCATCATCAGGAGTGAAAAAATCCCTGCCTGTTAGTAGCAGTGAACTAGAGGAGTGAATGACTGCCTGTTCTGAAGAAAATGAACTTTCAGTGTAGTTTTCATTTGTTTGTTTTTTTATCGCTAATTTGGGTCAGTCCTTTTATTGGTTAGACGGCCCCTTTCAAATTGTTTTTAAAATAGAGATTGAGAGATTCCTGAGTTTAAGAATTCCCTCCTTGGTCCTTTTAACAGTTTTATTGGTTGCTGAGAAGGTGATGTGTGTTAAGTGCATGTTATTTTTTAGTTTTTTGGAGAGTGTGTGTGATGTGTGTATGTGCATATATTTATGTGAGTTACTTCAACACCTCTGCAATCAATTCTGTCTTGTGTGGGAAAGAAATGTGGGTAGGGTTTGATTTATGGGGTCATATATTAATTCTATCTTTGTTGTTAAATGTGTGGTTAAGTCCGTTTGTACGAAGTGTTTTGAGGCGCAATATCCATTTAACTTTATGCTCCTCTAGTATTTTTCTAAGGTTATCTTTTCAGTCTCTTTCTATTTTTCCAATTATAGTGAATTTTGCATGGCTTTTAAAATCAAGTTTTTGCAGGCGGAAATGTTGTTCTACAGGTAATAATCTTTCATGGGGTGCTGACTTAATTCGATTCCGATAATTATTAATTCCGTAGTGAAAGGGCCATTCACATATTACCACATAGTGTTTCTGGCATAGTTTGCATTCTAATAAGTAAATTATGTTGTGACTTCTACAATTAGATTTGTGGTAGATTTTGAAAGTAGATTCAGTGATTGGTATGTCTAATATGGTTACAACTCTTTTTGTCGTTATATGGTGTTTTTTTCTTGGTCTATTACGGGTTACATTATCATCTGAAATTTGGTTACTAGCTATAATTTCCTTTAGGTTTTTAGGTCTATGATATGCTAAAAAGCCGGGTTCGTCAAACAAGGTTTTTTGGTCTGGTTTGAGATGTATTATTTCCCAGCGACCCTTGATTACCTGAGATAGGGAAGGAAGAATTGTGTTGAAAGTGGTTAATAGAGGGATATGTCTGGGTTTATTTTTAATTTTATACATTAAGATATCTTCTCTGTGGAAATTGCTTTATTTATTTCTTCATATATGAACAAAGAAAAGACGAAAACGCGTTTCATCATCTGAAAGACTATATCAAGGCAAAGGTACGGCTCCTATTCTGTAAAAAGTATTTATGTATAAGAGCAAAAATATTATTTGTTTTTCAAAAACTTTAGTTAAAGGAACGCTCATAAATATTCATCAGGTTAACTGAAAAGCCAGGCAAGTTATGGAGAACATTAAGTGTTACAATTCACTGTCTAATAAACGTGAGTAAATCATTTTTTTTTTTTTGAAAATTATTATTTAAATTATTTTAGTTTGATATTAATTCATGTGTTCTATATTTTGGATAACAGGAGTTTATGGATTGAACCTTTTTACCCATTTATTGTCATGTATCTTGGCTTGGGAAACTAATACAATAATTCCCCGTGTATAATACGTCTCCATCCATAATACGCACACCTGGAATTGTGCTGAAAGAGTAGGAAACTTATTCTTCTCAAGCATAGTACGCACTCCTTGTTTGGTAATCAAGCCATATAAATTGTACCTCTCCAATTTTAGCGTTTCGTACTGTTATTAAAAAAAAATAGTTTCAATCATAGAATAATATTATTCTAATTTAGTTTTATGATAATTCTTATTTTATTTTACGACAATTTTTAAAGGTTTTGTAGCTGTGAATAATACGCACCCGATTTTGCTTATTATAGTTTTTTTTTAAAGTCGTATTATACATAGGGAAATTCGTATTATACATGGGGAATTTATATTTAGAGAATTCAGGAATGGATTTGCTAGAAAATAAATCGCGGTGAAGATTTATATTTTAATAAGTTTCGATAGCGAGACTTCCAAAAATGTTTCTTACTTTCTCTTTTAATAAGTGTGGCATTCAAGTTGTGATTAAATTTATCTCTATATATTACTAATGCATTCGATAAATTGTTGTGTATAATGTCTCTTATATGGCAAGTCACAGGAAAGGCGTCGGCTAAGATAATTTTTTTTTTGTCTTTATTCATATTGTTCTTTTATAGATATACTCTATATGAAATTTGTACACACACACACGCACACATACACACACAAACACATACACACACACACACATATATATATATATATATATATATATATATATATATATATATATATATATATAAGTGTGTGTGCGTGTGTAAAGGTGTTTGTTTTATGCGTGTTATATGCCGACATGTGGGAATTTGAGGACCCGATAGTGTTACGCAGTATTTTTTAGCAGTAAACTCCTTTGTCGAGGTCCTACTATTCCCCAAAGTATCGAATTCTCTTTAGTTACACCTGTGAAAGCTTTTTGCTGTTTATATATATATATATATATATATATATATATATATATATATATATATATAATTCTAAATTTATGTCTTGGTTTGATAGGCATTTTTCTTCCCCCACCTCTTTGAGTTTAGTTTATGTGCGCAAGCTATGCACGCATCATCTACATTTTTAACATCTTGGAACTTTAACACATAACGGTTTTCGGCCTCCTGATGAGTGCGTGAAAAGCATGAAACTGTTAGTCATTGTTGGTGAGTGTTCACTGAAAATTATATATATATATATATATATATATATATATTATTATTATTATTATTATTATTATGAACATTATTTTAGTGATTACTCAAAGACAATAAGTGATTTTTCAACATGAACTAGGAATAATAAAGAAAAGATACAGAGTGTGATTTGTTTGATAATATCATTAAAAATTCCAAATTTCAAAAAACTATTTTTTTAATAATTTCGCCACAAGCATGGTGGGAATTCCACTAATAGGCAGGGGGGTTACAAAGAGTGAAAGTGAGAAAAAAACCTGGGCATATGTGGATTGAGAAAAGGATAAAATATGAACAGTATTCTAGAAGATGGCGATTGACGTTGCATTTAAATTTCTGAAGATCATAGTTTTCATGGAAGCTAGTAAATAGTTGGGAGTTCCACAGGTGGGAAGTGCGAAAAAGAAACTGTTGGAGTAGAAGTGGCGCTTACATTTAACTATTTTAGCAGTAAATGGGTGGGACCTAAATACCAATCGAGTAGCACGATTGAAGTGATGTTGCCTGGACACCAAATAAAAAAAGCTCGTCAGAGCAGTTGCCGTGAAAATACAAAAAGAAAACACGTCAGAAAGTAGCTGAAATCGAGATTCCAAGTCAGGATCGATTACTTTGTGGATCTTATTGTGGATTTTGTCAAAAACATCGAGATGAATAGCCGGAGTACTTGACCAGATATGGCAGCAGTATTCAATATATGACCGAATGGTAGATTTATAAATGTACAAGATGGACACAAACGAGAAAAACATCCTGGCACGTCACTGACGCAACCTTCCTTGCAGTAGATACAGCTCTTGTTTCGATGTAATCGTTCACTTGAAAACATGAGGCCAAGATGATACTGTGTGTTGCTCTCCAATATTCTACAATCAGCCTCGCTGATGATGGGTGTAAAGTTTCTCTATGATGGTCAAATGAGATCAGTTTCGTTTTGGAGGCATTAAAATTTACAATCTATTTCCTGCCCCAGTTAAACCACTGATTTTCACGGGCAGCGGCCATGTTAACTTTGTCAGAACTTGCTATACGTTGTTTCATTCAGCAAAAAATAACGTCGCTTCTTTGAGGACATTGCATTCATTACGAGCAGAGACAAAGAGACGTCTGTTGCAATCAGACCTGCCGCTTTGGTATAGCCAGAATAAGCTTTCCCGTGGGCTTTAGCGACTGAGCATACAGGTGAGAACCAAAACGATGAAAATTATTCAATTTGATATTTCCTTCCTGTAATGAAAGCATCGATTCCGGCTTTCAGCAGGAGGAAAGCTCAAAAGCGCATTTTGGAATAAGATGATTAAAAACTTTTTTTCAAGAGCCATTAGCAAGGAAATCACAGAGCGAATCACAATCCACTCGTTGATAAAAGAATGATATTTAGTTGGTAGGAGGTTGGTGTATGGTAGGGGAGCGAAATGAGATGATTACAGACACTGCCGCATGATCAGAGATGCCAAGAGCGTCTCAGCTGCATGGTACAAAATCTCAGAGATGGAAGTAAAAAAAAAAAAAGAGAGATCGACAAGAGAAGTGTGTCCGTCAGGGTACCTGGGAAACACATGGAGAAGTCCACCAGTTCCGAAAGATTGGGTTTAGCGTTTGGATATGCCAGCAAGGTCAGTAACAGAGCGTTTAAGCCAGCTCGGACGGTGGGCATTAATATCACCGAACATAAATACAGTGCTGTTCGAAAAAAGTAACCAACCTGAAAGCATCCGTTCAGTATTATGTTCTGGGGATCCTTTTCTTTTTATGGAACTGTTTTCTTAAAACCTATTGAAAAGAGCCTCAAGAGCGAACACTACAAGAGAATTTTGTCTGCTCCCTTCTGCTAAAAGGGTGCAATTCGACTCCACCAAGCTCATTTTTATGCAGGATAATGTTCTTTGTCACAAATCAAAATTGATGAAGGAATACTTTGATGAGAAGCAGGTGAGTGTTATGACATGGCCACCCCAATCTCCTGACCTCAACCCCATAGAAAACTTATGGAGCATTATAAAGTACAGTCTCTCGAGAAAGCAGTTGAGTAACAAAGAGGATTTGATTGTAAATTTCATATCTGAATGGAATTCAACGCTTGGAGATGAGATTTTCCAGAACCTAATCAAGTCAATGCCAAAAAGGGTTGAAAAGGTTATTCAAAATAAAGGAGAACCCATAGATTATTAAATATTTCGAACTATATTACCTATTATAAATAAATTATACCTCTATTATTTAAAGCTGTTAGGTTCTGTTTCTATTGATTACTAGTTGTAGGAAATAAGTGAGTCACTTTTTTTGCATAGAGTTTTTCCCTAAATCTCATCTATATCCAAAATTATAATTATCAATAGAATACCTAAGGGTGAGTAAACTTTTTTACTAGGTGGTCGGGAATGGGTCTTTATATTAGTAAGATTAAAAATTAGTTTGACCCCAAAATCAATAGTCGAAAAAATTTTATGTAAAAAAAATCAGGTGAGTCACATTTATCGAACGGCACTGTATATTTGCAAACGTCTGTAGGGAGGTAGCCTTGTCTATATTATCAGAAATATTATCTAGCAAGCAATAGTCGTGAGAGGAAGGATAAAAGTAGAGAAAGAAGAGATAGATGTCTGATTTTAGTAGAGAGAGACGGGGACACAATTAAGAATTGTCTGGAGATTCAAGAGAGAGTTCTCTAACCAACAGGAAATGTTCGCGTACATGAACTCCCATACCGTGCATGTTGAGATTATAGTCCTTTATAAAGAGAGGAAGGTAGTCAGGAATCGAGCAATAAGAAAAGGGGATTTCAGAGTTAAAATTAGATTCACAGAGAGCTAGAATGCCTGGATATTTTTCAAAGGGGAAAGATTCCACACTGCAAAAGTTGGTACGAATACCACGATGGTTGAGGGGTTCAAAAATGTTATTTTTTCTTTTTCTTTTTTAGAGCTTTAGTTTTAAATCTTTCTTTGCTTATAGTCATAATGAACTTATTTTGGTAAGAAAAATCCTAGGGTAATACTAGCAGGTGGTTTTCTAATGCAGCATGTACGGAAAGGGAACTGGAGTAGACGGCAACGTAGTGTGTTTTCCTGCTTGCCCACCGATGGTGCTTGAGGGAACACACTTCCATGCGTGACATGACTGCAAGAACCCCGATATTATGCGACTGTTGATCAGAGCGGCCTCTCAAGACCCTACACAAGAGATCGGGCAACTAACTACCAGGGCAGCAACCAGGAAACTGCCAACCCGGTAACCTCAGGATGAAGAGACGTGGCCACCATCTAAACATATCACAAAAAAATCATGACACCACAACTACAAAGACCTGAGAACGGAAAGGAACCGCGAACCTCTTCCTAATCAGGAAACAAGGGATGAACCTCTAATCCTGTTCAAGAGAAGCTGGCAGCGTATGAACCGGGAGATAGGAAAGCCTATTTACTTCTATAAAAAAAAATCAATCGTCGTATTTTTGGTTGCTATGAAGCAGGAAGATGTCATCCAGATATTGTGTTTGAAGATATCTCGATTACCTTTTTCCTCAATTCAAAGAACTCCAGGGTGATTCTAGAGTGCGCAAACCATCTTTTGGATAACTTAAAATGATTGCAAACCTATCAGAATGGAGAAAATTACTTCTGAAACAGCGAAAAAACAAAATTAATTATTTGGTCGGAATTCATAGAACACCTGATGTAGAAAGAGTGCACGGAGAATATGACACTCACAAGACATTGAAAGCAAGAGGGAGAGAGGTAAGCATGGAATGACTTACCTAACCAACATGCGTAAATGGTTTCTAGAACAGAGATTAGGAGGGACAACAAAAGAAGCCACAAAGAAGAGGAAGTTGTGGAAAGCCATGGATGTCCATATTCTGAAGGGATACGGCACGTAGAAGAAGACGATGATGATATTCAGTAGTTTGACCGTGTCTTCGGAAGTTTTAAGTCACGCTTTGAGCTGCCTACCGAATGCTCCAGGTAAGCTGAAGGTGAAGCATTCAATCTACAAACACTAAAGTAAAGCACGCCCAATGTGGAACTACTGAATACAGGTGTTGGTTAGGGTTAGTACAACGCAAGAAATCCATTAATGCTAACGAGTGTCATGAGTGCCGAGGACGTCTAATTTCGGACATTTCCCAACAAACGTAATGGCACGCTACCCACAAAGGCAACAGAATCCTGATTTGAACGGAAGATTTTGTCGGTAATATTTTGTCCTGGTCACTCGCCAGATCTTAAGCTCGTTGATAACGCATTGGTGCATATTAAGCCAAAATTGGTTAAAGGAAAATTTGGGAAAAATTGCCCAGCTGTGGCAAGCGGTCAGAAATTAATTGATGTGGCAGTACTGTTTGACAGCTTTGGTCAAACGTCTTATTTCTATGAGAGGAAAACAATAACTATAACACGCGAAAACAGACTCTGCACACGCACACACACACACACACGCACGCACACGCACACATACACACACACACACACACACACTGAACGTTCTCGTATAACAGTCTTATATTTTCTCCAATTTTTTTAAAAACAAATAAGTTATTGCAAAAGAAATTGACAAAAAAAAAACATTGAAAATTACTCTTACAATCGAGTTAGTTGTGTCCGTTTTTCGCGCTGATACCACTGGGAAGGGTATTAATCTGCCTCGCCATTCTGCCAGTTAATTACCAGCAGCGCTGACTGAGGCCTTTAGACTTGGTTGGCAACCAGTCACCAAGAAAGATAACTAGTATCTCAAAACGGTTGACATTGGGGCTAGCATCTCCAATCCTCCAAAAACATATATGCCAAGGAATTCCCAACAGCAATATCTAGAACATTCAGTTAAAAGTAAAATTAAAATCGATCCTTGATAATGGCTTAAAGTATAGCCGAAAGCGATCATACATACAAAAAGTTGGACAACTTCTGCATAATTTATATCCAAAATAGAAGAAAATTATAAGAACACAAGAAACATTAAATAAAAACTTAATCGCTGTACGTTTTCGGTCGTTTTTAATGAAACATGTATAAAAGCGTGATTGTTGCACAAGTACACAATACACACACACACACACACACACACATATATATATATATATATATATATATATATATATATATATACTAGCTTAAAGCCGACCTATCGGATGTCATTTAATGTAGCTCTTGCGTAGGTAACTTGATTGGGCCTTCACCACAATAGTTAGGGAGGAGTAGATGCGATAGGCAACAATAAATTACAGAAGAACTCAAAATTATTTTTATTTAATGGGTGACTTTTGCTGGATTTCTCAATTAATTTCAGTTATTCCAAAATGTATTTCTAATTGCTATCGTACAAAAAATTAGCCGCAAAAATCACGTAAAATATCGCCGAATATATCCGGTTAAGGAAGGGGGGAACTTGGGGGGGGCGGGAATTAACAGGAGATAACTGATAACTGACATCCATTAGACATGGCACGTGGAACTAGAACAGTCTACCCCAGTGGACGAAATAAAGTATTCAGTTTGAAATTTTAATCACCTGAAGAAAACCGGAGCTTACAACTGACAACGTATTCACTGAAATGATTAATTATCTTTGTTGACTTTTACTTCTTTGTTCGTAAGTATTAATTTGCGGTTGTAATTAAATACTGTTTTATTTAACATTGAAGTCTTGAAGTATACTAAATTATTAACAGCCACTGTACGTCACAAAACTTTGTTAGTTATTATTTTTTCATCACAATCAAGAAATCCGTAGCTATGTTAAAAATAAGACCGTTGTATGACTAATCTGTTCTAAAGTAATCTGAAAACAAAAGGTTACTTTGGTACAGAAGAAATTCAGTCTTATGACGAAGCAAACTCTCTTGAGGAGAAACTGCGCGTTTTCTAAAACCGTTTTTTTTTCTTTATTACATTAATCTTACATTAAAGACGTAGTTTTTGAAAATATGAGAATATATCATTTAATTACTGAAGCAGCCCTTCTCCAGTAGGCTCCGAAGGCTTCATTTGTTTTTTTGTTTAGTTTTGTTTTGTTTTTTTTTGTTTTTCGGGATCTTCTTTTAAAATACGATATTTAATTACCAAATTAAAGACACTGCATCTAGCTACGATTTGGGTTTTTAGTTTGAATCGCTGTGTTTCTTTCTTCATGTTTGCCTTGCTTTACATTTCTTTTGACAATATCAACTTGATTAAATGCTTCCTCGCTTGCTTTCTCCTTCGTCTAGGCTTTGTTTCGCCTCATTTTTTTCTTTATTTTTGTCTCTTCAGAAACACTTACTTTTCTTCTTATCTTTCTTTTTTCTTCTTTGCAACATGTTTTTCCTTATTTCCCTCCTCCTACTCCTTGCTTATTTACCCCTTCTACTTCTCATTGATTCCCTTTTTCATTATATTCTCTTTTTCTCTTTCTTCACTCCGCCTTTTTCCCTTTTTCTTTCGTTTTCTCTCCTTTCATATTCATCGCTTTCTTTCCATTTTGTTTATTTTCATTAACTGTTTTCTTTTCCCCTTGTGACTTAAACACTACTGAGAGATTTGATTGATAACTACTTCTTGTTTTGTATGCCATCACTCATAAGATCGTGTGAGACCAAGGCTCTCCACAACTTCTCTTAAACCATTACTTTTTGCAATAGGATATTACATGTATATTCATTGAGCATTCAGTGGATATAAAGTGTCAGCAGGTTTCATCAATATCGCAGAAGTCACCTCAGTATTCCAGAAGTCACCTCAGTATGCCAGAACTCACCTCAGTATCTCAGAACTCACCTCAGCATGCCAGAATTCACTTCAGTATTCCAGAAGTCACCTCAGTATGACAGAACTCGCCTCAGTATTTCAGAAGTCACCTCAGTATGCCAGAACTCACCTCAGTATCCCAGAACTCACTTCAGCATGCCAGAATTCACTTCAGTATTCCAGAAGTCACCTCAGTATGCCAGAACTCACCTTGGTATTCCAGAAGTCACGTCAGGATGCCAGAACTCACCTCAGTATTCCAGAAGTCACGTCAGGATGCCAGAACTCACCTCAGTATTCCAGAAGTCACCTCAGGATGCCAGAACTCACCTCAGTATTCCAGAAGTCACGTCAGGATGCCAGAACTCACCTCAGTATTTCAAAAGTCACCTCAGTATTCCAGAACTCTTTGCAGTACACAGAAACTCTTTTCAATATTCTAGGACTCTCCTTAGTATCCCAGATTTTTGTCGGTTGAAATATCTCTGAATTCAAATTCTTTCAACCTATTTGCAGGAATCTCTCAAGTACCCAGTTAATTGTTAGTATGCTCAGATCACATACATGCCCAAATATTTAGCAACATTTTACTGCGTTTCAGTTTTATTCTGTGTATTGATGAAAATTCACATTTTGGCATTTATTTATTTTACTATTTTCGAAATTCCAGAGAATTTCCCTGTTATCTTTTTTAGTATGGCTCCCTGTCCAACATGACTTTAATAATCTTTAATCATTTCACCCAAAACAAGTTGATAATTCCACTAAGACACAAAGGGGAAACTGAGGATGAAAAAAAAAAAATAGAGAGAAAAATGGGCAATAAAAAGAACAGGACTCGCGCGCAAATACCGTTGGGAAAGGTATGGATCCACCTCTTCTCTCCCCAGCTATGGATTAATTAGTGATATTTGTATTGCTAAATTATTATTATCTCAAAATAATTCTTACAATCAAACATAATTTCTGTTTTATATTTCCTGCAAAGACTTGATAAACTGTAGAAACCGAATCAAGCAACAACAAAAAAACTTCTTCTTCTGTTTCTTTTTCTTTTTCTTTTTTCCTCCTACTCCTACTTTTTCTTCTTCTACTTTTCTTCTTCTTCCTCCTCATCCTCTTCTTCTTCTTCTTCTTCTTCTGTTTGTTCTTGTTCTTGTTCTTGTTCTTGTTCTTGTTTCTTTTTCTTTTTTTCCTTCTACTCCTACTTTTTCTTCTTCTACTTTTCTTCTTCTTCTTCTTCTTCTTCTTCTGTTTGTTCTTGTTCTTGTTCTTCTTCTGTTTCTTTTTCTATTTTTGCTTTTACTCCTACTTTTTTCTTCTACTTTCTTTTTCTTCTTCTTCTTCTTCTTCTGTTACTTCTTCTTTTTTTCCTTTTACTCCTACTTTTTCTTCTTCTACTTTTCTCCTTCTTCTTCTTCTGTTCGTTCTTGTTCTTTTTCTTCTTCTTTCCTTCTACTCCTACTTTTTCTTTTTCTACTTTTCTCCTTCTTCTTCTTCTTCTTCTTTTTCTTCTGTTTGTTCTTGTTCTTCTTTTTCTTCTTCTTCTTCTTCTTCTTCTGTTTCTGTTTCTTTTTTCCTTCTACTCCTACTTTTTCTTCTACTTTTCTTCTTCTTCTTCTGTTTGTCCTTGTTCTTGTTCTTGTTCTTCTTTTACTTTTCTTCTTCTTCTTGTTCTTCTGTTTCTTTTTCTTCTTTTTTCCTTCCACTCCTACTTTTTCTTATTCTTCTTTTTCTTCTTTTTTTTCTTCTACTTTTCTTCTTCTTCTCTTTTGTCTTCTTCTACTTTTTCTTTTTCTACTTCCTTATTTTCTTCAACGCATTTTCTTCTCTTTCCATTACACTTATTTCTTTTGTCTTTTTACTCATTTCCTTTTCTCGTTCATTCTTTTTATTCTACTTCATTTTCTTTCTACGTTTTTAACACTCATTTTAACCGGGAGGATGGCTAAGACACTAAGACACAAGGTGTTACGAGGCTGCAAGAAACTGATGAAAAGTTACTGGAGAAAAAAGAAAAAGAGTCCAAGGAGATATATGATGGCCACTAACATTCACAGGAAAGCAAGAAGGCGGGGACATTTCCACACGCAAGAAGTTCGAGAATTTACTTTTATTCCTAATAATTCTAACAGTGAAATGCTGAGACCTTGCTGCCACTCTAGTCATACTTTCATGAAGCCGCGGTTTCAAAGAAGAAAGCTCATCAGAACAATCACCATGAAAACATAGCAAAGAGTTGGAGAAGAAGCCCACCATGTTGTGATCGAACTCTTTTCATTACCGTATGCAAATCAGCAAACTACATTGTCACTAAATAATCTCGTAGTTAAGCCCAAGGCCACAACAATTTGACACGCTGTGAGGATCGAACTCATGCCATGAAAATATTCATATTAAATGCATAGGAAAACTATGTTACGACGGTGTGAAAGGGAATGAGACGTAGACGCCTCTTCGTCATTTTTCTTTCACTTTTCTTTTCTTTCTATACACCACCAGCTTTTATTCTTATTCTCTTTTATTCCAAATTTCCTTTTCTTTTCTTTCTCTTTCTTTTCTCTAATTTTTCTTCTTATTCTCTCTCTCTCTCTCTCCTCTCCTCTCCACTCCTTATTACATTCCATGTCTTTCTACCTCCACTTTTTTTCATTCCCTTTCTCTTTTAATTTTACGTTTTCTTTCGTCTCTTTGTCCTTCTTGTCTCTCATGTTTTCTTTCGTCTCTTTGGATTTTTTCTTGAATGAATGTAAAAGATTTTTTTGTTGGTGGGGCCGGGGGCGAGAAGGAAAAGGATCAATGATTTCCTTGAATCCCTCCTTTTTTAAAAAAAATTAAATGTTTTATGTCTTTCAATAAATCTCGTCTCACCACGCAACCTAGCAAACAGCAAGAACCGACAAACAGGATAATTTCTTTATCTCACCTGAGAAGAAAGAAAAATAAAACAAGAACAAAATAATTTGAAAACAATAAATTGAAATAAATAGAGATTGAAGCAAGACATTAACGGTGGAGGCGAATTTCCCAGTTGTTGACATTACGTTAAAAAAACAAAAAACATGTCGCTTCAGGACGTGAGCGATCAAGAATCTCCGCTTTACTCCATTATCTGTGAATTCGTATGAATTCTTGCAAAAGACATTGTGATGATTTTTTGTTGCTTTCTCCTAGACAGAATGGAATCCAGGGCTAGAGAGACCTGTAAACTCGAATATCTAACGTAAATCTAGAGGGGTACAATAGATAGATTCATGTCGTTCTTCGACTAAACTTATTAATTATTACTATTTTTTTCTTTTAATAGGAGTAGATAGGCTCACCTATCGCCCGGTTTTCACTCCTCTACGGTCTTTTCAAACAGTAAAGATTTAACCCTTCAGCTCTATACTTTCATTATCTCCGCCTAGACTCTGAAATTTTATTTACTATTCATCCATTTTTTCTCTCAACTGGTGTAAATAGTTTCGTTATCGCCGGGTTCACACTACTCCCCGGTTTTTTCAAAGGAAGAAGAGGTTTAACCCTTAAACGCTATACTTTTAACACCACAGCTTAGACTCTGAAATTTTATTTACTATTCATCCATTTTTTTTTCTCACTCGCTGTAAATATGTTCGTTATCGCTCGGTCCACACTACTCCCGGGTTTTTTCAAAGGGAGAAAAGGTTTAGTCTTTCAACTCTATACTTCTAGCGTCTCCGCCTAAACTTTGAAATTTTAGTACTATTCATCCATTTTTTTTTATCGTCCGGAAGTATGCGCGAGTCGAAAGTAAAGAATAAACCTCTGCAACCGTACAAATTCGCATTTCTTTTCCTCGTTTAGCCGGCCATTTCGGTGCAAGAAATGCAATCATCAAATCTTGACGACGTTTTTATTCTTTGCTTCCAATCGGCGATGCTATTGAACGACAGCGGAAGAACGATCTGTAAATTTCAATAAAAATAAGAGAAGGAAGATGGAAATGAAAAAATGCCAGTAAAACTGAATCGTATCTAACGCGCCTATCCTTCTAATTGGTCCTTCGAAATACAGTAGAAGACAAAGTTTGCTAAATCGAATGCTTTTATTTATTGCACTGCAATAAACGACCCTAGTCGAATTAATTACCATAGAACCAGAAAGATATCAGTATCATGTCAGAGAATTTATGAAAAATCCCGGAATTATAAAATATATAGGGTATTTTTTATTTTATTTTTTTTACAATATTTTACAAAATAGAGGTTACGGAAGTATATATGACGACAGAATAAGAAGTACAGATTATGAGATGTAGGTAAATATATATTGAATCTAGGTCACTGGTTCCCAACCGATTTTGGGCCATGCTCCATGTTAGTATTTCTAAACTTCTGGTACTCCCCAACTCAATAGTATTTAATTCTTACATATTCAACATTTTATTGCAATTCACGTGGAGGAAGCTTAAAAAGCCATTAACTTGTTCTCTAAACAAACTTCCAAATATCATGGCATCCATGAAAGAGAAAAATTAGAAAAACAAAAACACAGTTAAATATATATATATAGTTTCAAAACATATAATAGAGAACTGAAAGGCAGAAATATAAAATATTTGAATGAAAACTTATTCTGTAATATACTTTGATCATTTTAATCATGAAATAATAATGCAAAATGAAATTTGAGCTCATCGCAAAATGACTTTTAGTGAGATCCTTATGCGCCATGTCTGCTACAGATAGATTTTATATTAGGCACCAATTTAGTCAGCTTAAGCCTCAAGTCTTCTCGTTTAGTAATATTCAGTCGATTTCTTTTCTTCAATACCAAATCATTTACAGAACTAAAGCCACATTCGCCTAAATAGGAAGATGGAAATGATAACAACAAATTCAAGTTAATAACTGTTAATAAATCATTCTCGAATTGCCCCCTTATATTGTTGGTATAGTAAGCCATTCCACCACCTAAATATTACCATGCCCCAGCGCTGGGGCAGGCGTCCCACGTTGGAAAAATTTGATCTAATCTGTCCAATAAGGCCCATATATGTTCGATAGGGTTCACGTACAATGACCGACCTATCTCTGGTAGAACTCGAACCTGGTTTTGCTCCAGCAGCTCTCTGGCCACTTTTGTAATGTGTCATGGAGCACAGCTCCTACATGACATCTGCAGGGGTTTTGGACATTTGATGCCTGGAAGAGATGGGGAGAAGACTTCAATGAAGGATCGAAACATCTTTTGTAGCATTAATGTAGCAAGTGCATTCTACCAAAGCCGAACGACCAGTACTCGAAATCGTTCTCCAGACCATCACCGGAAACCCTCATTATTTTTATAATTGAATTGCCCCCTTATTCTGTAGGTATAGTAAGCCTAAATGTTCACATCCTACGCATTTCCCACCAGAATATTACCATGCCCCACCGGTGAGACATTCATCCTACATTGGGGATCATTGCTCTAGGCATTAAATTTTGTGAAGATTTTAGTGGTCAGGGGAGCATTCTCTTGGGAAACTCTTCTAGAAATCTGCGGCTCTTCAGAAGAAATCGTCCAAATGAAAGTTCTTTCTTGCAAACGGAATACGAAGTTAATGATGATAGATCCTATTTAAATGACAGGCCGATTTTATCAGTTCAGGTGTGAACTGGTAGACCTAAGTAATGTAGCTTATCAGATTTTCCATAGATATAGGGATGAAGTAGCGAATGGCTTGTGACGTTTCATCTGTAGGAAAATAACTTGGAGGTGGGTGCAAAAATAGTTCATCATCACCCACAAGGCCGACCATTAATTTTAGCGATGGATCATATATCTGAGTTACACTTAAGTTCTAAGATGAAATACTATTCAAAGTGAGGAACCTCTTTGAAAGCGTGAATTATTCATCGTGACTGGGAAGGTTGGGCTTACTGATGATGAAAAGATATTGCGCTCGAAATAGTTATCCGACTTGAAACAAGAAAACGACAACTTTAGAACAATGAATAAACAAATATATTCAAAGAGATATAATATCTGCAGCCATTGGAACATTTTCTTATACATCAGTCAAACGCCTAAGATAATTATAGCTTGAGGATATGATAGGAATAATAAGAAAAATAGAAAATGGAAAGGTGATTGCCTTGGTTTCTCTAGTTAACCGCCAGGGAGATTTTGTATAGCTTTATACAAAGCTAAAGTTAATCTGACACAAGATCACAGGAGAGGAGAACTCGGTGATATCAAATGAATTATTGCCATCATTATTGTCATCCTTCTTATATTTTTTGTTTCTGGTACTAATATTCTACGATCTGTCTCACGTCTGGATTTTAAATAACATTCTCTTTCCATACTTGAAACGGATCATGATCGGATTGGCTGATTATT